>CM026299.1:10959081-11504928 GCA_014851415.1 Cnaphalocrocis medinalis | reverse complement strand
CGAAACACTGGCGCGATGTTATCAACATCCGGCGCCATCTTTTGGCGAAGATTTGCACTACTACGAAAATAGCAAAACGATGTCCCGAAATAAACTAAAAGTAATTGTGTGACTCGATAACTACGACAAAGTTCGAGCTTACATCTAACAATATTATAAGTTGTACTGGTGTGAACATAAAATGCCCTAAAAATGTCGCTTACATCAAAGTTTCTTTTAAATAAACCAAATTGAGTGACTCGAAACACACTTTACGACTAAAATTTGGTCCTATATTTACACCTTTTTATTAGGTTACCCGATAAAGCGGAAATTCCTCCCCTTCTTTTGAAATGTTTCTGTTTATAGGACGTGTGTGACATAAAAATGTCACATCCAGTTTTTAAAGCCATACCGTTAATTTTGTGAGTCGCTCCTATTTGTTGAAGTTATGTCATATTTTTCAATGTTGACACGTTATGCTCTTTAAATGGCTCAAAGATTTAGTAGGTGACGACATTTTTTAATAGTTTGTCGGTTGAAATTAAGACGTTTTGATGTAAGCGCCACTGAAATTAACAGTCACTTAATTATAATTTAACGTAAGAGTTCAGAAGTCGTTTTTTAGTACTTCTTTTAAGTTATTTTGTTAGTTTTGGTGACCGTGAAAAGAAAGAAATCCGTTCAAATTGAATTATATTCTGCGCATATTTCAAAGAAATAATTGTATAGTTGATTTAATTGAATTAAGCGTTATTAAGGCGCTGTCGTCTGTTTAATTATTTTATTCTATTTTCATACTGTAGATACAGTTTTTTAAATTACATTTTTGCACGAATCTAAAAAACTTAAATTTTATTATCCTAATAGGTAATAATTATGTATTTATTTTATTCATAATTTCTAATAAATAATCGTTGATTATTTTTATTGTTAGATAATAATATTATAATTGTATATAATTATATATAATTATATTTGACTGGCCGGTTGGCGCAATGGTAGTGACCCTGCCTCATACGCCATAGGTCGTGGGTTCGATCCCCACCCTGGACAAACATTCGTGTGATGAACACTTGTGTTTGTTCAGTGTCTGGGTGTTATATGTATATTTAAGTAATATATTTGTGATCCTCTGTTGTCTGATATCTGTAATACAAGTGCATAAGCTACTTAGCACGGAGTCAGGTCAATGTATGAGATGTTGTGTGAATTTAATTGTATGCGCCGCATTCGTCTAGCGGTATGTGTTTGATTCCCGGGTCGAGCAAAAAGTATGCTTTGATTTTTCCGAACAAAGCTTTGGTTTGCGATCATAGGTTTATAACAATAGCTTTCAAGGTACAAAGATTTTTTTTTCAACTATACTTTCTTAATCCATTACATCATACAGAATTAAATGAAAATGACTGTATCCTTCTGGACACTTGGACAGTCAGTCCCGTACCAACATCAACAGCGCCCTCTGGGGTTGTAGATCAACACTCGAGGGCAACACAAACAAATGCCAAGTGATAAGTGGAGAGTGCGTACGGACGGGTGGTTCTGTATGCTGTCTTTTTTTGTAACACTTTAGTATGTTGCTTTCCACACTGGACTATTCGAGAAAGACTGCGTTCTGGAAGTTTTAGAAATAGAAAAAAATTTTTTTCAAGTTAGGTCTATACAGAACACTTATGAATGTCAAAACATAATATAATCTACCACTGGTTCGGAACGTCAATTTCTACTGAGAAGACACCAGCAAGAAACTCAGTAGTTACTCTTTTCAAATAGTAATAAGTTACAGAGTTTCATTTGAGCAAGGTTCAAATTCTAGCATACGCTTCTAGAGTTTTCTAAGCTTTCTTGTAAATATTTGTTTATGATACTATCTCGATTAAACCGCGCTAGTGTAGACTCTACATATAACACAAGCCTTCTATATGAATTATCTCCTTCTATACTATTTATAAAGAGATAACTCCTTTAGATAACAACAAGGCTTATAGGTACACTGAAAATACGAAACACTAGCGCGATATAATTGACGCCCAGTGTCATCTATTGGTTCAGTTTGAAACTACTGTCCAAAGCAAAGAGAGAGCTGGCCACTAGTCTCTTTATAAAGAGTATGGATTTATTTGCGCTTCTAGTTCCAGAAAATTGATATAACGTATGTGATACAACAAAATTGGCTCGGTAAGGGAATAACAGACGGAAACAAGACTTGGTGATTTGGCACATGATCAAAAAATAGTCTTGGTTTGTAAGAATTATTTTTTGTGACGTGATAGACGATGTCTGGGTCTGGATGCAGATAATAATATAGGTAGGGATTCCCCTATTATTTTAAACTACTTACTAGTTGGCGGTCTTGTACCTCCGGGCCTCGGAAAGAAAGAAAGAAAATACATTTATTGACCATCACAAAATACAAAATATAACACATACAGTGAGGATAAATATACAAGGAGAAAGAACTTAAGTATGTAATTAGGTAGTATGTATGTTTGTGTGTGGTCAATCAGGTCCCGACCTCAGCATTTGCTGCTACGGCATTATCTGCGGTGCCGCAGCAGCGCTGGTATTCTGGTGGGACCTGGTTGCGAGTGAGTGTGCGTGTATGATGTAATAAAATAAAATTAATATGTATACGCGTATTTAGACAATTATTATATGAATGTACGATGTGGCAGATATAAATATGTACATTAAAGAAAGAATTCACAACTTAATCTTAACTATTCGGATGAACCACAATGTTAGTAAGTCACTTTTTGTAAATTTTTTTTCTACGCATAAATTAAAGTTCAATCAATCTTAAGGCCCTTAGAAAACCCAAATACGTAGTTGACCCCTAAAAGCCCCGCCTGAAGGCGCTGTAGATAAACCTACGCCTATCTCACAGAAGCGAGTATTACCACTTTGCCAAATTACTTTGTCCTACACAAAGACCGTTTTGTGAAGGCTTCGGTTTTTTGTTCGGCGAAATAACTATCGGAAGTTATCTGACTTGAAAAGATATTTGAGATAGTACTTCAGAAAATTAAGTTTGGGTGCATACTTACTTACCTACTTACTACGTTGGCTCAGCGATCCTAGGTGGATCTTGGTCTCCGACGTCAAAGTTCGCCATTTTGTTTTTCGCAATTCCGACCAATCATACACGTTTGGGTGCATAATTATTATCGTACCTTTGTATTATTGTCGTTTTTTTATGATATAGGGGGCCGACAGACGAACAGACGGATCACCTGATAATAGGCGATTACCGCCGCTCATGAATACCCGCAACACCAGAGGAGTCACTAGTGCGCTGCCGGCCTTTTAAGGCTAGTTACCTTAACCTCCAAGGTTAACCTTAAGTTTCAAAGAACGCGTCTTGAGGGCTTCCAGCTTAAAGCAGTACCTCTAATTTATGCATCTGTGATAACCCTAATATACCTAGTGACTTAACACTATATTGTAAAGCATTTTAGTTAAAAAGTAAAGAATCAGTCTATACTGTCCCACTGCAGGGCAAATGCCTCCATCTTAGAAATCAAGTCATCGCTACTATGATGGGATTAGACTTAATCACCACGCTCTTGCCTAATGCGGTGATCACAAACCCGAGCTATGCTATAGACCAACGGGGCGTTTTAGTTCACTTTTAAAATATTTTTTCCTTGTATAAACTTTACGTAGTTATGTCGTTTTGGTTCATGTCAATCCAATTACACCCGTAATACATTATGTTAATTGCAATAAACATACTATTTTTGGGTTTTCAAAACGTGTGCGTTTTTACGATCCGCCGTTAACTTCGTATTTTGGCGAAAACAAAAACTGCGTACACCAAATTTTTTCACGCGAGTGGATTTATACGTAAGAAATAAAACTGAATTACGAGACAGCTATTAAAGCTTACTTTGATATTTTCATTTATTTATTTCTTTATTTTTTGGCAGCTGGATCTGTAGTATCTTTTAGTGCCTGTCATATTTGTCACGTTATTATAATCATAATATAAATAATGGATATTTTTGGTCGAATAGACACGAGATATCGTATCTAAAAATATGTTTTTTTTTTTCGTTTTGGATGATATCTACGCCATTAAATAAAAGTTGCTTAAACCAATGACAACCTTTTTTTAGATGATAAAAATTGCTAAATATGGAATATTATCTTATATGGAACAGGGCCCAATATGGATCGTGACGTTACAACTAAAAAAATCCGCATTAGGACATCACCTAAAGCGATAATCCATATTAGATTCCACACTTGTATGTCTTAACATTTTTTAATTTTAACTAACACACCGATACGACATTCAAAAATTTAAGAAACGAACCTATAAGAACCTTCCTAAAAGGCCGGCAACGTATCCTTACCCCTAGTGAAGCTGATTCACTTACCATCAGGTGACCCGCTTGCATGTTTGTGCTCCTATATCATAAAAAAAACTTTTTGCTGTTTTAACGTCGTCGACCCACAAATCTTTTAAAAGGCAAAATTAATTTTATTGATTTTCTATCGTGTCTGCTGTCTGGGCCTTACGACGTTAATGATAATTTCCAATGACTTACGTCATCCCACGATCGGCAAAGACATCCTCAAAATCATCTACATCTCCAATACAACGCCATCTGTGGCCAATCTCGGGCATATTGTTTTAACCTGCGTCTTTCCCAACATCCATCACATTTTATTACCCAAGTAAATAAACCTGTCACACCGAGTGTCGTATAACAAAATTCATAAATAATAAACGCCAAAAACGCTCCCTCCAAAGTTGCCCCCATGAAAATTAGCTCCACTTTTTTCCCCAATATATTCAAAAGTGATGCGGACGTCTCAATTCGAACGGAAAAAATTCACGGACCGCGCCATAAGGACGTCGGATGTCGACATAAAACCTGGAACGACACACTATAAGCCATAACTTTTCCCTTAAAACAAGGAGCGAACACGTTGGCAACATTTTTGAGCGTACGCGACCCCGAGTCAAAATTTGTGGATGCGGCATTGGAGTGGGTTAAATTAAAAATTCTGTCAACTTACAACAATATTTATTATTGCACTTCTTGACTAGGGAAGTAAAGAAGCAGTTTTACACAGTATATTTGATATGACATAGCGCGCATGCCATTAACTAAATACAGTAGCTTATTAAATGATTACAAAAATAGTGAATATACAATGATTTGAATATAAATAAAGTAGAAAACGATTATATTTATATTTTCATATAAGATGGTGATATAAGTAGGTAGGTAATTAGCAACTTTTAAAAGCAATTCTGTTAAGTTACGACTAAAGTTTGGATCGAAAATTGCTCCCAGTCTAAAATGTAAACAGTCAATATTTACCTGGCTTAATAATGCGGAATGAGTATACTCAATAATTGCACTCAGCTAAGTAACTGATGTCAACTTTAGCGCTGCTTATGTCAGTTACGCCCTTATGCCCCGTCTGAAGCGCCCTCTACAATTACTGTTTTTAGTTGTTTGTTTAACTAAATAATCAATAAATCACCATCAAAATGTCACTTGAAATTTGCACGCAAATATAAACATTTGTTATATAACCTTTGTTTAAATGTGTTTGAACAACCACTAAAATGCCAATTGATCCATTATCCCTTTGATTTTTTCTTGCGGCACTAGATACAACACACTTTCAAAAGCAATCTGTATTTTAATTTACGACCAAAGAATAACAAATCGCTCCCAGTCAAAAACATAAACAGCCAATATTTATTACCTAGCTAAGAATGCAGTACACTCAGAAACTGCACTCAGCTACTGGTGTCAACGTCAGCGCCGCGTTCATGTCAGTTACGCCCTTATGCCCCGCCTGAAGCGCCCTCTACAAAACTGTTACTTTTTTACTCTTTGGCCCTCAAGCACGCGCGGGAGGGGGAGGGGAGGGGGACCTAAGCGATTTGTAGAGCCGATGAAAGCTCTTCAGATATAGACGGTAGGGTTGTCAACTCCTAATGGAAATAACGGTTTTTTACTTAAGTCCTGTAAGTAGGTTGCTTAAATAGAGAGGCTTATGCTTAAATGGTGGTCCTTTTTTCGCTCAAAGGTGCGTGGGTATTCGTGTTTGGGGCGGATCATGGGATAATTGGGCGTATCGCCGTTGATTGTTTAGTAATCTTATTTAATGCGTAGGTTTTGGCGTTTATTGCGATCTTTGGAGTATTGATTTGTAAATATTTCGTCGGGACCAAGGTCAGCAACCTATTAGTAAAATGAAGAAATTTTCTCACTCGCTACGCTTTTTATTGGTTGGTATCGCTTAAAATGGCCATACGTGGAATTAATCATTTAGAATTGTCCTAAATGTGATTTCTACATAATACCAAATTTTCCATACTATGCCAAACCCAGCTAAGCTTCTGTATTACTTAATTAAATTAATGAAATCACTGATCTGGTTTATATTGGTATTTAATTATCAAAGCTTTGTTAATATTTATGACATATGTTTTGATTCACATGCCAATTCCATGTTAGGAAATTATTTGATTCATAATCCCGTTAGAGTTACCTACAATATTCTTTTGTTATTTTATTGTCACTAATGTTCAGAACATCAGTTCTCAACATACATTGATATGTAGGTTTTACTCGTACACTGTCTTTTATTTCCCTTGATTAACTTTGGTCTTTAAAAAAAAAACTTTTAAACTAAAAAGTTGACATTGACATCTGTCAGTATATTAGACTTTGTATTAAAAAAATATACAATATTTGGTGTTAAAAGCAAGACAGCCAACCCTAAAGGAAAGAGACAAGAAGACTCCAGATACTGAGCGCTGTGAGCACTACTGTGGTTGCAGAATTCACTCTTCGGGGTCATCCACCCCTCTCATTAAGATGGTTCTACTTTCACGCGATTTTTTCTTTGGCGTTTACAACATTAAGCGGCTAAATAGGTTGTAAGTACTTCTTAATTTTATGTGTCGGCTTTTGTATCTATGGTGACGCTGAGGAATGCTGCTGACAAAAGGTTGGTAGCGCACTTGTAACTCCACTGGTGTTGCAAGTGTCCATGGGCGGCGACAATTTTTTTTTATGTGATAGGTAGCAGACGAGCAGGCGGATCACCTGATGGTAAGCAATTGCCGGCGCTCATGGACACTTGCAACACCAGTGGAGTTACAAGTGCGCTGCCAACCTTTTATCCCCTTCCCACTCGGGTGGGCCTCCGGTACCCTCAAGCAGCGAAACACAGCATAGGGGCTGCTTCACGCCGGTTTTCTGTGAAGCAGTGGTATCACTCCGGTCGAGCCGGCCCATTCAAGCCGAAGCGTGGCTCTCCCACAGTTATTTGCTTAGCATCAGGTGATCTGCCTGCTCGTCTGTCACCTATCACATAAAAAAAATTAAGCATGGAAAGCGCTTTTTATCTACTGCGCTCTTTATCAATACCGTAACGGAGAGTGCCACAGCGTGCCCTGACATCTTAAAAACTCAGTGGCACAAAATGTCCGGCCTCATTACATGGCTTTTAGCGATCCCGACGTTATTTAGAAATAAGAGGGCAATCCATTGGTGTTGACGGAAAATCTTTGCTAATTTTGTTTCGGGCTCCTGATATGGGTCACGCACGATTTTGCACTGTTATGGTGTTATGTGGTATGTGATTGTTCGCCTTTTTCAACAACTTCGACCGTTGGTATTTTTATCATTCATTCATTCGACAGGCCGGATGGCGCATTTGGTAGTGACCCTGCCTCATACGCCAAAAGTCGTGGGCTCGATCCCCACCATGGACAAACATTCGTGTGATGAATACTTGTGTTTGTTCAGTGTCTGGGTGTAATATTATGTATTTAAGTATTACATTTGTGTTCCCTCTGATATCCGTAATACAATTGCTTTAGCTACTTAATACGGAATCAGGTCAATGTACGAGATGTTTTGTGAATTTATTTATTCTATCATCATCATCAGCAACCGACACTCGTCCACTGCTGGACATACGGATCCCGTAATGCACGCCACTGCTCCCGATTTTCGGCCACATACTTACTTACTTCGTGGTTAAGAACTGGCCCGTTTCTGAGCTGATATACCCCAAACAAAACCGTTCGAGATGAAGATATACCCTGTCACATTTGAACAAAAGCATACAAATCGCATGTAAAAGAAGAGGTGCTCCGATTAGGTCGTAACAACCGTTTTAGGTCCTTTGGTTCCCCGTCTAAGAGCTGCGAAAATCAGACGACAGTCATTTTATTGTAATGACTAGACTGATCAAAACCTCTCACCAGGTGAACCGATGATCTAGTGAAGGTCGCGGGTGGCCCTTGGATGCGGGTGGTACAGGACCGATCTGTGTGGAGTAATTTGGGGGAGGCCTATGTCCAGCTGTGGACGTCTATTGGCTGAAATGATGAATGATGATCAAAACCTGGATCATTCAAGCATACGCCAGAATCTGAAGCCATCGGGACACGTTAAGATGAGAACTTTACATTGTATGAATGAGTAATTTTAAAACTGAAAGCAACAAAATGTCCGGCCTCATTACATGGCTTTTAGCGATCGTGACGGTATTTATAAATATGGCAATCCATTGGTGTCAAGCATATTTTCTAATTTCGTTTTAGACTTGATATGGGTCACGGATTAGGCACAAATGCTCGGTTTTTAATAGCAGAGCATGGTTAAATGAGGGAGTTTGGTATAGTCCGAGGATAAAACTCTGGACTTTTAGAAAGAAAGAAAAATTAAAAAAATATATATCCCAAACGTGGAAAACACTTTTACTGATAAAGTAGTGTTGGACGCCCTGCTACAAGATGGGATGACGACATTCGAAGGCTGGCTGGAGTGAGCTGGATGAGAGTGGCCGAAAATCGGGAGCGGTGGCGTGCATTAAGGGAGACCTATGTCCAGCAGTGGACGAACGTGGGTTGCTGATGAAGCTTAACTAAGATAATATTTAAGCCAAGAGAAAATTCGAAGAAGATTCTCAGAATATAGAACTAATGAATTCGACTTTAGAAAGTAGGTATTTACCTAAAGATGTATGAACAAGTAATTTCAGATGGAAGTTAGATTTCCTTTAACTTATTTTACTTGTGAATCTGTTCTTTGTTTTGTCTGGTGAATATTGATTCATGTAAAATAATTTATCAGCCTATTATACTGCCCCACTGCAAGGCACAGGGTAATCCCTGTGCCTAATGGTTTGATTACCACGCTTGCTTAATGCGGATTTGAGATAACAAATCTGAGCGATGTTCGAAAAATAATCCATGTCCAAATATTTATGTCATTATTTTGACCGTGGGAGAGCCCTTTGGCATGAATGGGCCGGCTTGACCAGAGTGGTACTTTGGACTCACAAAAAACCGGCGACAAGCAGCACCAGCGATGTGTTTCACCGAGGGAGGTACCGGAGGCCTAATCTGGGGGAAAGAGGTTAGCAATGCTTACCTACAGGTGTACGCCTGCTCGTCTGCCACCGCATACAACAATATAGACACATCGTCGACTATGTGCTAAAATCTCTAATCTAACATTCTAACTAACATAGGAAATTTACCATAACGTTGTAAGGCCCAGACAGCAGACATAATAGAAAATCAATTTGTTTTATGCCCTTTAAAAGGCTTTAAGACCTTACGACGTTTATGTCATTTTCTCGAAAAACCTATGTTAGATAGTAGGTATTGGCACTTCACTGTCGATATACTTTAGTTACTTACGTTGAACGTTCAATTCACTCGTTTACAACCCAAAACGTCTTTTTACTCCCAATCTAGATACCCTGGATCTGCCTATTAAAACAACAGCATTAATCGCCATCCAATTTCGCTTTTTCTGCTGAACTGGCAGAACGAGCCATAATCCGCCAATCTACAGCGCAAACAACGTTGTTTGTTCGCCACTCAACCAAGGCACCTGCCCTCGGCCTCCCCTTCTGTATAACTGGTAGACGGGTGGGAAACAATTCACTCAAATTATGAGAGTGTTCTTCTTTTAAAGTTAGCGTCCAAGCCTCACAGCCGTACATCAGTATAGGTCTTATTACTGTCTTGTATAAGCTACTCGTTGCGGAAAGAAAGGTCCTCCGCAAAATTCTGGGTCCAGTGAAACTACAAGACAATGGCTGGAGAATACGCACAAATGCCGAAATAGAGAGGATTGTGGACACGCCTAACATCATCGGCGAGACCAAGGCGCATCGTCTGCGCTGGCTTGGCCACCTCGAGAGACTGGACGAGGATCGTCTCGTGAAGAAAGCATACCAAAGCCGACCGATAGGCCGACGCCCGGTAGGCCGACCTAGGTATCGCTGGAAAGACGTCGTCGAGAGTGATCTGCGAGAACTTCAGGCCAAGGACTGGCAACAAGTGGTACAAGATCGACCGAAGTGGCGTTCTCTTGTTTCGGAGGCCAAGACTCGTTTCGGGTCGCTGAGCCAGTGGAGTAAGTAAGTATGAGAGTGTATTTCGAAGCCATTTAATTCTATCTCTCAGTAAAGTGCCACCCCTAGTCGTATCTCCATTGCTCTCTGTGCTTGCAGTTTGTGTGTTATAGCCTTGGTGTAACGATTGGGGTAACAACCAATGTTCCCAGGTTCTACTGATAATCAGCGTTGACGGCTCTACACGTCGCTAATACATGCTGAGTGGAATCCATTTTGGTCATATGGTTTTATTGACTGGTAATAGTTACACGTATTTAACGTCGTATGACCCAGACAGCAGATACAATAAAATGGCCTGTGCCAGGAATGAAGTCCTATGACTTAACACAGTGGCGCAACGTGAACGCCCCAGGGCGAAATATTTTGCCACCCCCGAAACCTAAAAAATGTGCCGCTGGTGGTTTAAGTTTTTGCGCAATAATAATGACAATTTTAACCATGGAGAGGCTCGCTTTGGTATGAATAGAGCCGACTCAACGGGAGCGATACCACGGCCTCAAAGAAGACCAACGTGAAGCGGCATCTGCGCTGTGTTTCGCCAAGGGAGTGAGGATACCGGAGGCCTAATCGGGGGGAAATGGGGTGAAAAGGTGGCAGCGCACTTTTGACTCCACTGGTGTTGCGGGTATCTATAGGCGGCGGCAATCGCTTACCATCAGGTCAAACAAAAAAAAATTGTGAATGAATGGCATTTTCAGTGAACTAGTTCTACAGTTCACTCAGTTTCTTATCAAGTATAATCTATATAAGTCCATAAATCCAGTGCTATACCTTGATCAGTCAGGTCTCCTGTTTGTTATTGGTTTCAATGTTGGGGCACTGAAATAGGTATTTTAATCAACATTTGAATTTTGAGTAGAAAATAGATGGGATGAAATTTTGTTCGTACCCGTTGTCTTTTATAAGCAAACAAAGTGATTTATTTAGACATTTTGTAGTTCACAATTAATTTTCTCATGAATATTTTATGTGACATGTTTGTTTAGGTCTTAAAGGCTGTCACTATTGTTTTTCGTAGAAGTATGATAAAGCTTTATAATAACTTTGGTACACGCGCTTAACTAAATAGTTATCATTTAGATATTTCATTTAGAAGGCTTAAAAACCTTATGTTTTTTTTATATTGAGGACAATCAAGATGACCTCACTCCGCCTGATGATAAGCGGCCGTGGGATCCAAATATGAGGTTGACAGGCACAAAAGAACTAACTAATTACCTATTGAGTCTGTCATCCTCACCCTGAAGGCCTGCTGAGATGCCGTTCCACGCCTCGATGTGATAGATTTATCCCCTGTCCGTACGAAGCGATTCGCTTCCACCTTTATAATACGGACAGCTAAGGAGAGGAACTCCCTGCCGAGGTCCGTTTATAAATCTGGGCATTTTTAAGGCAAGAGTGAACAAGCATCTTCTAGGCAAACGCGTGTCATCCTAGACCTCATCGTCACTTTCCATCAGGTGCGAATGTGGTCAAGCGTTGGCCTATAGCTTAATACAATGAATGCTATGATTTTCAAATGAAAATCGATCAGCATTGTGAATCTCATTCGCCACCAAGTATTTTTTTAAACTACCCTTACTCTATTATATAGGATTGTACGTACAGCCACACATCAAAGTATACAAAACTTTCAAATTTCTTCAATCGACTCTCATCTTACCGTCATACATATAATTAGGTTGAATATCAATTGAGCAAATTTGACAGGTTGTGGTAACCTGATGTGTAGCTGACTGTACAATTTCGGCAACTCTTAGTTACATACGGGTATCAGACCATCTAGATCATGTTACTGATATGGTTCCTCACGAAGTAATAGATTATAATAAAAGTTACTAAATATTGTAAATAAGATAAGAACTAATGTTCGTTTTCTCTTTTCAGGTATTTTTTCCTCAACAATCGTCATGTCATCAGCCAATAACGAGTGAAAACTGTCAAGTATGTATTATACAATCAAAATCATCATTAATTTATTCATCAGCTAAGGCATCAAAATATAATGCTATCAAAATCGACAACATTGGCTTGAAAGTTAAAATTTTCACGTCGCATAATAACTATTATTTATAATAGACGAGGATTAACTCGACGTTAACTTTTAAATACATAAATTAACGTCGCTTTAAATCCCGTCTATAATAATAAAACATTAGCTTGGTTCTCACGTAGGTACACATTTATAAATATATCTACATTGTGTAGAATATAATATCTACATTAACAATAATGTATGTAGTGCATTCAACGCATCTAGTGCATAACCCCATTGTCACCAACTCATGGAAACTACAACAAAACATACCCCAAGTCAGCCACAACGAAGTAATGTGTCTATTACTGCGCAGGAGTTTCACACGAGGGTCAAATTAAAAAGTCATCAGAAACGTATTACACTAACACCTTGCCACCCGTACTGGCTTTGTAGTGGACTACAATAAACGACAATCAATTTTCAGCTTTATTCTTCAACTATATAAGTGTCGTCCCAACTTTCTCTTTGAACTACCGAACGTTTAAAATCATTTTGAGTCGAAAGTGTAATAGGAATAGAGTGGGGTATAGAATGGGCCCCTGAGTGATCCCGAAACGCTTCCTAGAGCAAAGCCTCAAACTGGTTTCGAGTTTTTTGTAACGCTATCTAAGTTCAAAAGAAGCGATCATGATCTGTTTTTAGAAATTTTTGGAGAGATATTTTTTGGGATTTGTTCCGGACTGCATATTTATGACTTCATTTGAATTGATATACAGGGCTTTTTATTCATGTGGCTCTTCGTAAGGTATTTTACAATTCAATGCTCCGATATTAGCGGACAAAAAATACAATGACCGGTAGAATTTAAGACAATGTTTGTAATTCTTAAAGCTCATTGTCATAAATTGTGTCCAGAAGCTCGTTAAAAGATCAAAAAGCTAGATTATGTAAATAAACGAGCATATTTTGCGAGAAAAAATGTTATAAAACTCAACATTGTCACACATATCTTAAGCCCACGCGAGAACAATGTTGCTTGCCTGCTTCCTCACGCTCCAAAATGCATTATAAAATTTCACATAAAACGAATAATGAGGAAGAGCAGGGCGAATTTCTAAAGTCCCGGTAGAGCGAGATGGCAACACTGTGTCAAGTAGGTCGTATAAATTCAAAGCCCTTGCTTTCATTGAACGGATCGCTGCTGTTCCTGGGCCTAAAACCTTGTACAGGGCTTCGGAATTGTTGGGATCTCCTAAGTTTAATATTTAGGGAACACGATAAATTTTCACTACGAATGCTGTTGGCAAGATGTTTGTGATTACATTGTAAATCGAGACAACATTATACAGGCTGTATCTGTGAATATTTACATGCCTTTAACCGCGTCTTCTACCAACCATTCTGAACAACATTTGAACTTGGAATTTCGAAAATTCGTTGATAATTCACGAACAAGTCACGTCACCGACTTTGTACGAGAAGAAGTTTTTTTTTATGCAAATGCCTAAAAATGTTTTAAGTTCGATTGCCGGTCGAGCAAAAAGTATATTTTGAATTTTTCATTGAACTGAAAATTGTATATTATGTAGCTAAATAAAGTATGAATTATTTTTGCTTCAACGAAATTAGTTTCCGTCAATGTACCTATGAGCATCAATTCTTTCCAATAAAAACCTCGATATTTTTTACCATCCCTATTAATGCCATAGACAACTTGATGAGTGAAGTTCTTCCGTCAACGGACACGAACAAACATTACGTTCGTTCACTCGTTCACTTTACGCCGGTGCTGATTGGCCAAAACCGCCGAACTTAAGCTGATGGGCTTTTAAGGGCTGTCACTAAACGTCCAATGGTGATCGATGGGTAAATTGACTGCTAATCGGATGTTTGGAACGTATAGGAAGATTACACAAATGTAACTAGTGGGACGATTAAAATCTTTGGTGGGATAGGTACATACGAGGACAGCAGGCAGAGTTAGAGAGTCAAGGCGACAAGGTTATTAATCCTTATAACAATAATTATATCCTCCTCTTCGAAATTTCTGCTATGGCGGCCAATCTCAACGATCAGCTATCGATGCAGAACATATACATAGAGCACAAGTGTGTGCGCAGATACAAGTGCACTCTTTCCCTTGACCCTCGTATTTGGATTGGGCACCGGTGTGACCCAAATGTAGAAGGATCAGGCACAGGACCAATAGCTTAACGTGCTTTCCAGGGGTACAAAATGACCATCTAAACTTCCAGGATAACACTAAGAATTCTTAACAGAAACACTCAGGTACAAATTTTGGCCCGAACCTAGGGATCGAACCCGGGACCCCAGCGCAGCCGTCGCCTTAAAAAGCGGCCCACTACCCAGTGGTAGACGCAGTCGTCACCGAGGCAGTCCTAGCTTATAAGGACGTAGTCATGTCGTAAAGCAATAAAATTCGACAGATTGGCTATAAATTTATGTATTTCAATAAATGATATAAAAATGTATATTGAAATTGATTGGGTGACAATTATACATATTGACGAACCCTTACTAGGATGTAATTATGTATAAAGATTTATCTTAATATGCTTATCTACAATCAAAGATTTATCTTAAAATGGCGCGTCAAATTTAAAGAATTTAAAATTCTCACTCTATAACGTATTTTATGATTTTATGTCCTCATACCATAATTGTAAGTGACAAATTAATAATTTTTAAAACTTGTAAGTTGGTATTTAATTGCGAATTAAGCTACTTAAACCATTTACAGCCTTCCAATAAACATGACAACTTATGTGACGTTGAAAAAAGAATCCGAGGTCAGTCGAACCATTACCTTATCTGTGCCGTTCGATCAAATTAAAATAAAAAAAACTAAAATCCCGCCAAAAGTGCTCTCATGGCGGACTTTTTTAGAAATGAATTAGTTCCTTAAATCGGGTTTTACAATATTATCTTTGTGTAATTTATATGACTTTATCTAACTTATTTGCATAATATACGTCGAAAACATAGTAAGGTGGTCTTAGATTGGTGCGTAGTACAGTGTAAAGCGCGGCCATATTTGCATATGGCAGCCATTTTATTACTTGCGTCAACAGTTCACTGAACTGGAAAGATGCAGTTCTTTTATAAAGAACCTGTGGCAGGGTACTCAAATGCTTCTAAACTTTTTTACCGGAGAGCTACGCTTCGGCATGAATGGGTGTCTCGACCAGAGTGAAACCACGGCGTCACAGAATAAGTGGCGTGAAGAAAGCGCCTGATTGAGTGTTGTGTAGTGTTGCGAGTGTCTATGGGAGGCAGCAATCGCTTACCATCAGGTGATCCGTTTGCTCGTCTGCCACCTATCACTTAAATAAACTTTATGAGCTACTTTAACATGATTTTGTCCCTGTATCAAATATGACTTGAAAAGTTCATGACAGTGGAGCAACTAAACAGAATTTAGTATTCGGGTATGTATCAAAGCAAGCAAAGTTGCGCTTGGGGTCTCGGATTTCGATCCCCGGGTTGGGTCAAAAATATAGTTATGAATAGTTATGCGGGCTACATGCAGATAGTATATTTTTTAAGAAAAGTGATAGTAAGTTTTAATGCCAATATTGGAACTATTTAGTTCTGTTAATAATTATTTGGAGTGACTAATTTAATTTTAAAATCAATTATCTATAATGTTTGTGTTGACCTTAAGCTTCAAACGCGACAAATCGCCTACCACGGACGTTGACTAATAAGTTTTTAGATTGATAAGTGATAAAACACATTAAATACGAGAAGAAACTCATTTAGAAACCAGTTCCAAATTGACACAGTGTGGATATAGCCAGTGGCTACATACAAGGTGTATCTGTGAACATTTACATCTCTTTAACCACGCTCTTTAACCATGGGAGAGCCGCTGGGGATAAAGCCGGCTCTAACAGAGTGATCCACGGCATCCAAGAAGACCGGCGTAAAGCAGCGACTGCGCTGTTATTCTTTAATTTATTGTTTGACTTTGCATAAAAAGTTTAAATTTTTACTGGGACTTTCCAACATGTCTTAGAACTTCTAGGACAAACGTTGTTCAGATTGATTGGTAGAAGACATGGTTTAAGGGAAAATGCTCGTGAAAACGATATGTCTTGCTACAAAGCTATATTTTATTATTATACTATAATCCAACGCTTGACCACAATCGCACCTGATGGAAAGTGACGATGAGGTTAGGATGACCCGCGTTTGCCTAGGAGATGCCTGTTCACTTTTGCCTACTGTATGCTTTACTATACTGTGTCAATAGTACGAAGTGTTGCTTGAAATATATTTCTTGTATTTAATGCTCAAATTTAATTATTATGTCACATGTTTTTTAACAATTTTAGATAATTATTTAAAGACGATTAAGATCTAGATGATGGTCCAGTTTTTTCACATTTCTCAAAAACTTCAAAGTATATCAGTAAAATGGCGTCGTCTGCATTAAATAGATTAAGATATTATCTCAACACCTAAATAGTGTAATCTATTTTAATCTTGACGGATATAAGCAATTACGCTTTATAATTCAGAATGATTCGACTAATAAAGATACAATTTGGTCTTGCAGACAGTAGTTTAATAAATACTAGTTTTTTAATGTCTGGTATGCAATTTAGCTTCCATACGATTTTGCAATATTATTTTAATTTTAGACTTTTTGCTTACAAAATTTTTGTGAATGTAATCAGAATGGTTTGTAAGTAAAAAAGGTTGTTAAACATTTGAAAGACGTACCGTTTAGTAGCTTGTTAAAGAAAAACAAAACAAGTTGACCAAAACCAGCAAAAAGAAGCTCCAACGATGTGTGTGATGATATGTTCAAAGCAAGTGAGGGAACTAGAGTTCTAAAGGTGGCAAGTGCCAATCTTGGTGCCACACGCACTATTGACTCCACGGGTGTCCATGGGCGTCAGCAACTGCATACCTTTCGCGAGCGTTCGCTTGCGACCACGGCTGTTGTAACGCAGTTGAAACGTCAAGCAGTAAGTGCTAGAATGTACTTTTAAATCTCGTCGCGTTTAGTCCCGTTTATATGAAGTATTTGTATAATGCAACGCGAAAGTTTAAAAACATATGCTTACCGTTTGCTGATGCATCTACCTCCAAACTCCACAAACACGAAACAAAAACGCCAATTAGTAACAAAATGTAACAAATCTGGAACATGGTCTTAACGAAAAAGAACCATCAGAATACTATCAGTGCTAAGTACCCAACATCCCAGTATAGTAATCAAAAGAAAATGCAGTCTTGAATCGGATTCGTTACAGCCAGTAATTCCAGCAATAGTCATTCCACCTCCCATTCCATTCCATTAAAAGACTCTAGGAACTGAGAAAAACTACTCCATGCGACAGAAACCAACAAAAATCTAACCGAGCCAACAAAAGAATATTTTAAACTCCACGAAATAATTTAGGAATTCCTACAAAAGACGTTTCAATGCTGAATATCTCACTACAGATCTTTTAAAACTTAGAAATGCATCTAGGTCTCTGACTCTCAAAGTTACGGTAGCATATCATTATGTAACCACGCTTTAACATTAATGAGCCGGCTTGACCGGAGTGATACCACGATCTCCTGAATACCGGCGGGAAGCAGCTCCTGCGCTGTGTGTCACTGAGTGAGTGAGGGTACATATGGGACAATCGAGGGAAATACCGTTAAAAGGTTGGCAGTTCATTTGTGACTCCGCTGATGTAGCGGGTGTCTATGGGCGGCGGCTATCGCTTGACCATCTGATGATCCAAATGCTCCTCTGCCAACTATTGCATAAAATATTTTGAAATCTTTTGTAGGTACTTTGAAATTAACGGACTTCTCAAATCCTGAATTATAAATCGTTAATTTTTTAATGGCGTCACCAATATCTGTTCTATTTACCAATGACTGAACAATATCATTTCCAATAGAGGAGTCTCCAAAGGGGGAGATTCCAAAATTGGTTTTGTATTTAAAAAAGCATACCAGCCGAATTTATCAGGCACTGAGAAAGTGATTGCGCTCCATTTGAATACCAACTTTGAGAAGCACTGGTCTAGTTGAACGAAAAGAATCCTATAAAGGGTCGGTAATCTAAGATTTTAGAACAAAAAAGACAATCCTATTGTCTGAGAACGGAGTGACTGGCTTTTTGCGCGTTCTTTTAAATTAATTAAACACCTGAGAGGAGAGGGAATGCCCTCTTTGTACAAACGGATAAACAAAGTAGAACTCTGGTTGGAATGCAAGTTTAGGCAGGGTGCGGCTTTAGTGAGTAACAATTTTAATTGTAGCGATCATTCCTTTTAGTTGTAGATCACACTGTTGAACTATTTTTTGATGAAATTCATCTTCAATGCCGAAGGATGAAGGCCGCACCCAACCGGCCATTTTGCAAATTTTGCTGGAACGCCTGTGCTTAGTATCTGTAGTCGACATTCTATGGCTGATATTAATTTATATAGGAAGACCAGGATTTTGAAATTCGAACAGCAGTAGTGAC
Source organism: Cnaphalocrocis medinalis (assembly GCA_014851415.1). NCBI lineage: Eukaryota > Metazoa > Arthropoda > Insecta > Lepidoptera > Crambidae > Cnaphalocrocis > Cnaphalocrocis medinalis. The sequence continues at coordinate 11,486,047 of CM026299.1, read as the reverse complement.
AAAACAAAACACTTATAGGTTCACACAGATGGAAATTATTTAACCAATAGACGCCCCCTGCTGGATACAGGCCTTCCTCAATAGTCTCTACATATCGGTCATGTGCCCCCTTCGTTCTAGAAATTTCCGCGACATTCACCAGACCGTTAGTCCATCTTGTGGGGGCCTACCAAGGCTGCGACTTCCTAAGCGGCCACCAGTGGAAGGCCTATCAAAGGATTGGTTGCAAACACGCAATGACTTAGATACAAATGACCAATTATCGTTTGAGTTAAATACTTTTCTTACGCATCCGCTCGCACTGAGACCACGTTAAGACGAAATTTTTAAGTGTTCGCTAGTGTTAAGTGTTGCTGTAAATCTAAAAGTGGGAAACATGGGGTGCGGCGTTAATTTGATGCGGTATTTTGGTTTAGACTCGCTTTACCATTGTTTTAGTGTGTAGTAAAAGTACACTAAAACCATAGCAGGTATGCTGTAGAGACGACCTAAAATGACCGTTGGGGGCTCTCCTTTGACATGAACTGGCCAGAGTGGCCAGCTTAGTTCGAGTGATGCGGCCTCTTCGAAGACTGACATGAAAAAGCGCATGCGCCTTTCCCTGAAGTGAGTTCTTACTCACTGGATGGATTTCATCTCCAGTACTGGAGATGAAATCCATGGTAAAGGGAAGTGAGTAAAAGTTCGCAGCATACATGTTTTTTCGCATCATTGGATATAGTGATGCCCATGGGCGGCGGCAATAGTTTATCATCAGGTTAACCGTCTTCTTGTCTGCATTTGATATCATAAACTATACACAGTAACGCTTCCAGTACTAATTTTGGCCCTGCCGTCCAGACTTATGGTCCATTTCCTGACATGTCCTTTGTGCCATAGTATTTGCCTCTGACAGCGCAAATTGCTTGTCGGAGTATTGGACTAAACTAAATTTGTCGTATATTATATAAAACTTTCTTGCTGGTCCTGTTAAGAAAATTTTGCCAATCTTTCAAGAAAAAACTCCCCAACTCGATATCAAAAACACATCAACCACAAAGACCATCTTAAAAATTAACAGCAAAACTTCTCCGTTCCACATTTTAGCAAAACCCATCCATATCTACCCAACTTTTATTCCAACACCGTAAAGTCCAAAGTGGCACAAAAACTGGTCCTTTCAAATCCCATTCACTCGCAGTATGATGGATAAACTGAGCCAAGAAGCTAAAAAATGCTGCAAATACCTTATACCTTTTTTTGCTCATAACTTCGACAATCGACAGTCAATAAGGAGTGATATTAAGAAGGCAATACTGGGGCCCTTTACGTAATTGAATTTCAATTTATGAGAACCTTATCGATTCACATACGTTTAAAATATATATGATAATGAAGTCCCTGCCTTCTCACTCAATATTCAACTTTATCTCCTGTGAGGAATGATATGTTTTATGTTGATGTGGTGGCAGGCTAGTCATTTTTACAGGTGGCTCAGTGAAAGGTAGTAAAAATTTAATTGTAAATGAAATTGGTTAAGCTAATTGAGGATGAGTTTAGAGGTTTAGAGGGTAGTAAATCATTGTCAATTTACCTTTAGAGAACGCTTTTCATGAAGTTGTTAAATATTGAGAAACAAGCTACTTGTATTATTAGTACGCAAATACAAATTACTGACTACGCTACTCCTTTGAAATCCTTCGGAGGATCATCTTAACTCACGTCAAAATCTTCAAATTAAGTCAAAATATAAACACGTTTTGACAGGCTTAATATTAACATAGCTTTACAGAATATTAAAAAAAATTGTTATAATTTGCACGTTATGCCCGGTTTTGTTAAGTATTGCTGGTTATATTCATTATTCATTATACAACCAAAAAAGTTTGAGTTTTCCTTTATTTTTTTAACTTTGAAGATTACTTATAACGTGTTAACGTCGTAACGCCCAGACAGCAGACACAATGGAAAATCAATTGTTTTATGCCTTTTAAAAGGCTTATGGGCCTTACGACGTTAAGGTGAAAATAAATAGTACTTATATTAGACTAGAAAAAAGATGGTATTACACTTGCGAATGCTATTTACAAAATGGTAACCCTAATTATGTGATGACATTTAAATAACAGTGAAATTATCGTATCTTCTACGTAGCTACAAACTTCATTCAATTCCGTACGTTACAATGGCATTGGTTGTAACAAAATTTCATCGAACATTCATTTTTATTCAAAATTATTACAAAATTAATATCCGAATGGGACATGAATTATAAATCCGATTTGTGACGTCACAAATCGACGTATAATGTCGTCGCCCATGGGAAATCATTCGTTAGTACAATTGGGCATGTCGTGGCAAATTAATTTTCATTACGGATAACATCGATATGGTAAGGCGATTGTACGAATTCCTTTTATACGGATTTCGATCCTGGTTTTATTTTACGGATGTGTCTTTTTGTCCTTTTATGTTATAGGTGGCAAACGAGCAGACGGATCCTCTGATGGCAAGCGATTGCCGCCACTTATATACACTTGCAACAACAGTAGAGAACTAGAGACACAAGTGTGCTACCAACCTTAAAAGGGGGTTACCCCTTTCCCCTTAATTAGGACCTCTGAAACCCTCACACACTCGACGAAACACAGCGCAACACTGTTTTATGCCGGTCTTCTGTTAGGTCATGGTATCACTCCGGTAGAAGGAGGCCTAATTCATGCCGAAACGTGGAAGAAAAAATGAAATGGTTCCAAAAACCCAGCTAACTATCGATCTCATATAAAATCGAGGTCATAAAACCGTGCCCAGATAACCCAGTAAATAAGCAATACCCGTATCTAGTCACAAGGGTGCTATTTTTATTAACCTTGCAACTAAAAATAATCCATCCGACCCACTTCCCCTGCAATTTATCCTCGACCAAACAATTGCCAAAATAATAGATTAGCGGACAACAGTAAACGCAGATAGCAAAGTGAGGAAGAAAACCCGCGGGAATTATCAGGACAAAGTAGATTTACATTCCAACAACCCTTATTTCCTCAGCTAGAAAGTTCAATTTGGCTCGCAATAGCAGGGAATTGGATGACCCGTAAACTGGCTTCAATGTTATTAGCTGGCTGAATGTTGTTTAGTCCCGAACTACTCTTCGGAAGAGCGAGAGATTTTTTCCGTACTTCAGAAGGCAAATCTTTGGTTTGTGGTGTCCAATCAGCTTATTTTTACATCCCAGTAAAAGGATCTGGACTTGAAGTTCTTTAATCAATACATACTTAGTCCGAACCCTTTTTTACGACCGACCGCCATGAATCTTTTGGCGGAATTCGGTTCCTAAAACAAAGGAAGTCTCACAACTTTCGCCTATCAGAGAATTATCGCAGACTAGATTTGAGATTTTGGCAACAATTCTATCCTTTCATTTTGCACAAATGGGAAAACTGGAGAGCTTCATCTAAAGTATGATGTCATCAAAGTAGATCAATCAGTTATTCGGAAGTTTTTGAACAAAGACTATTTAGGAAGTTCTGCTTTATAATTAAATTGAATTTATACACCATACGGTGATCATCAGAGTTTTGTTATTTAAAAACAAATTGTTCAAATAAAATTATTGAGATAACTAGTTTTACTGTAAAAAATACTGAAACGAAGTGACTTAGCATCGCGGTATTAAACCGTGGTTATGCAACTTTTGTTAACGATTTTAAACTTTCGCGTTGTTTTGGACTTTGTATAGTCCTGATTGTAAATATTATGTCTGCAAGTATTTTGTAGAGACGCTCTTATGGATTGATCAGGAAAGCCTGACATATAATGAAGACAACCTGTATTCAATAGTGGGCTTGTGTTATTGATTGACTGATAATAAAATAAGTACATACATACTTAAGTTACTTTGGAAAGTATTCCTCACTTTTTCCGAAATTTGTCACACGAAATTGATCAACAAAATGTCCCTCGTACCGGCCAACGAATTGCGGTATCCTTTTTAATAAAACGTCGAATTTTTGTAATTACAATGACATGTTCTGTGGTTACGAAAAGCGTATATCCAACGAAACGCGACGGTGTCGCATCGATGAGTGCAAATTTCAATTGAGCTCGGTTTCCAACACGCTCAATTTGTTTAAAGAAGTAAAAAGCGAATATTTTTACCTATCTGCTACAGTGTATATGAAAAGCAACGGTGAAGTAACGAAATTAATGATTAATGAATTATTTTCTCTGGAATCGCAAATATATGGTCATGAAATCCAAATATTTCTTCAAAATCTTAACACTTTTTTGTATAGTAAAGTTCTAATTCTAAAAACCTCATTGATGGCAATGTGTTCTGATTAAGACTCATTCTTCTATCAACAATTTATTATTAAAAGATATTATGTATTGAGCATTTAAATCTTCATGACTGAGCTTTAAAATTGGTAGTCTGAGCAAGTGTGGGTGTTTGTAGCAATTTTTTTCATAATTTCTTCCAACTAGAAGTATTTTCGTCATTTCGTGGACTGGTCTTGCCCTAAATTTACTGTCCAGAATTAGTGGGTCTTTGTGCACTTGCATATTGTTTCCACGTCTGATACCTCACTGTCGTTGTATTGATTGTGACCTACGGACCGTGTCGATCTATTTGTTGAAAGTAAATGGGACAATTTGTGGACAGATTGTTGAGTTTGAGTGAACAAGGTGCCTTTGAATTAAAAAAGTAATTTTGAGTATTTTTTGTTACGTCACAGGCAAGCTTGGAAGTTGTTTCTACTGATTGTCAAGCAAAATGCTTTAAAATTGTCTCTTTTTAGAAGAAGAATCTTTCTTTAAGGTTTATTGACGAACTAAACTCAAATGAATTACTACATTTCAAACGTTTGCCCGTAAGATCACTTAAAGTAATTTCGATTTTTGAACAACCTTTCTGAAGTTAGTACAGGTTGGATAGACTGCAATTCTGCAGGGCTACCACCTATGGGCTCCTAACCTGTTTATATAGGTTTAGCTAAGGTTAACAGATCGAAGTAATCATAATCATAAAATATAAGACGTAGATCGAGTTGCTGATAAAGATAGAATGAGAGGATTCTATTATTTGACATTCAAAGTAAGAAGAAAAGAAGAAGAAGAGGGATTATGTGAAACTAAGGAAAGTTAAAAGAGCGGCAGACTAAATAGAAGTAGAATGTAAACTATTTTACCTATGATAGAAAAAAAAATAAAGCTGTGGTACACATTGAATATATTTATCTCAAGAAACCTTAGGATGATCTAGACATCCAACAGTACCAAAATATCGGAAACTACTGTACAATAACTGATTTGAATGATTTTTTTATTATATAGCTAGCATAGCATAGGCTTGGGCAAGATTTTATCACAAACTTACCTCCAAGCGAGTGGAATTGTGGTCGTCCACTAGTTAGCAGAATATTTGCCAGTCTTACTGATACAACAAAAGCATCAGAAAAAAACGTAATTTCTCTCCATTTGACGGGGTTTAAATGAAATAATTCCACCCTTTATAAAAACGATGCGAAGTTTACCTGTCAGCTTCCATCCTAAGCTAGTGACAGCCCTACCCAAAAACCGGCTCCCGCTGTCCAACTCGAAGCCAGGAACTAATCGCTAGCAGAAGTTCCAGCAGCCAGGGGCTTCAAACAACCAACTTTATTACACGTACGTCATCAGGATGGGTAATGGATTTAGCAGTCTTGGTCTGATATTAAATAAATAAATTGAGACAACATCACATACGTAGTCCCAAATGAAGGTCTTTCTGACTATGGAAACCAGGAATTCGAAGTTACAAATAGGAAACCTACACATTTGGGATGATTTCTGAAACGTGTTACCATGGTCAAATGGCAATACCATGGAAATTGTGGGAGAGCCATGCTTCGGCATGAATGGGCCGGCTCGACCGGAGTGATACCACTGCCTCACAGAAAACCGGCGTGAAGCAGCTCCTGTGCTGTGTTTCGCCGAGTGAGTGAGGGTACCAGAGGCCCATCGGGGGAGAAGGGGATAAAAGGTTAGCAGCGCACTTGTGACTCCACTGGTGTTGCAAGTGTCCATGGGCGGCGGCAATTGCTTACCATCAGGTGATCCGCCTGCTCGTCTGCTACCTATCACATAAAAAAAAGAAAAAAAAATGGTCCATTGGTCTAGTTTCCTTGTTAAAGTTAGGGTTGCTAAGTTCAGACAGATGTCGCGTCATTCTAATTCCCAGACTTCCCTAATCCTGGATTATGTTCTAAACGTACCCGGGTTCCAAAGCGATAGCTTTTGACGCAACTTGGAATATCGCACTGAGATGCGATGCGATTTAAAAAAAACAACACAATACCTTATACATTGACTTTAACAACAACAACAGACAACAACAGACACAACAGAGGATCACAAATATAATACTTAAATACACTTAAAACACCCACTCCCATTATAATTAAAGTAATACATACAGACGAGTCATCAGCAACCCACGCTCGTCCACTGCTGGACATAGGTCTCCCCCAATGCACGCCACCGCTCCCGATTTTCGGCCACTCTCATCCAGCTCACTCCAGCCAGCCTTCGAATGTCGTCATCCCATCTTGTAGCAGGGCGTCCAACACTACGTTTACCGAGTCGCGGTCTCCACTCAAGGACTTTACGGCTCCAACGGTTGTCAGTACAGACGAGTAGCTCAAAACAATTTCCATTTTAACAGTCAACTTTGCAGTTTTAAATTCCGTTACGCCCAAAAAGGTGCAAAACCAACCAGCTAAAAGTATTTTAAAGAATCTGACATAAACCAATCCACGCGAAACTAACAAACACAGTAGGTAAAGAGCTTAAGCAAATCCTATTACAACCGCTTACAGAGAAAATCTACTGGTTAATGTAAATAATGTTCTATGTACACTCATTTGCAGTTTAAGTTGAAGGAAAACATATAAATATTCTGTTGTGTAAATGAAATTAATTTGCTACTTTGGGACTTTTCGTGTGACAGTGGTAGTTATGTTATCTTGTAAAACCTTAAAATATAAAAAAGCGGTTGTGTAAAGAAGCATCATCATCAGCCTGTTGCAGTCCACTGCTGGACATAGGCCTCTCCAAATGCTCTCCACTTTGATCGATCTTCGGCTACTCTCATCCAGCTCCAGCCAGCCCTCTTGCGCAGATCGTTACTCCATCTGGCTTGAGACCGTCCTACACTACATTTACCAAGACGCGGTCTCCACTCCAAAACTCGTTTACCCCAACGGTAAAGAAGCAAACCTTTGCCACATTGTAATGATAGATAGATACTTTAACTAAACTGAACTTCGCAACCTTTTACACGGGAACCAGACCAACTAAATCATGGTTACAGGTTTTAGAAATTATCCGAAACGTGCTGGTTTCCTCACTATACAGGATGTATCTGGAAACATTTACATCCCTTCTACTTATCCATGCTCAACAACATTTTGTTCTGCGACTTTTGGAAATTCGTCGAAAAAATTTTTGACCCATAAAAACTATCAAGTTACGTGACCGATTTTGTATGAGAAGTTGATATTTTTTATGCGTATTTCCAAAAATCCTCAAACCAATGTTATTCAGAAGGGTAACGTGTGGTTAAAAGGGTGGATATAATATTTTTACCGATACATTACAAAATAATTACACAGAAGTTAGACTTTGACGTGATTTTGAATTTAGAAGAGTTCGTTGACATATGCTAGGGTTGTGCCCGACATGAGTATGTAAGCGGCCGGCCTCTACACAGACCTCGACAGTTTGACAATCTTATGTCATAAGTTAGGATTAATGTGGTCGAAAAGGCGTTTTTGCCCGTTAGTGCGCATGCGTGAGTACATGACATATTTCTGTGTCAATATGTATTTTGTGGATACATCCTGTGTGTATTTTCCTTCACGGCCGAAGTAATAGCCCAGCTAATAGTATTAAGCACGTAAGCATAGTTTACCAGCATTTTCCCAACAGTACCTCTAGTTGCATAAGTTTTAAAATACCTTCCTCAGGTGATTAAGTACCAAATGAAATTCTATGCGGAATAATGATTTTACAACCAAAAGTTGCTGGCAACACTGGCCCGGTTTACAACTAGTTGAATAAATAGTTGGAAAACTCCGTCTAATATACCGGAGTTAAGACGAAAACAGCAAAAGAGAAAACGAAATGTTTAACGAGAGTTTAATGTTGCTACTGTTAGGGTTGCCACCGGATAAAGCCGGTCATAGTCAGGCTTTGGTTGCGTGTTCGGCCAAATTATGCGGTGTCCGGCCTGTTAAGATTTTAAATTAACGTTTCTTTTGCATTTGCTATGTTTTGACTTCCATAAAGGACTAATAAACCCTCTTTCCATAAATTTTAAAAAAATCTGCAAAACTGTTATTATATCTGGCGGCTTTCAACTGGTTGGATTTTCCCATTGTAAGGGTTCTTCTTTGAGTAGTAAAGTATCAGCTTATACTGCCCACTGCAGGACAAAGGCCTCCATCATAGAAATCAAGTCATACTAGGCGCCGCGCGTTCCCGCTCTCTTTCCGCAGTTCCCATGTTGGTTGGTGCGATGCTGACCGAAGATCGCCGTTTCGACCCTTTAAGCTTTAGCGAGGCGGAAAGCGTATATAATTCCAAGGCCTCACAGAAGACCGGTTTAAAGTAGCATATGTGCTGTATTTTGTCCAGTGAATGAAGGTACTAGAGGCCCAGTTGGGGGGAAAGGGATTAATAAAGGTTGGCAACTCACATGGTGACTCTACTGGTGTTGCTGCGGCAATCGCTTACCATCATCCATTGTGAGTGTGATCCATTTGCTTGCTTGCCAACTATTACATTAAAAACATTGCCCCCCTGACAACCCTAGCTACCGCTATACCTATGTAGTGGGCCAAAGTTCCTCAAGTGGAATAGATTAGGAGAGCCTGTCACAGTTTAAAATGTTTTATTTTGAATTAGTTTCAGGACTTCAGCTTGACTGTTAATGAGTAGGTGCCGATTTCGAAAGCAAACCCACAGTCGTTGGAGCAAACGTGTTATAAAATATGATAAGCTGTTAGGTACAAAATTTGTTCTATGATTTTTGGAAATTCGCATATATTTTTTTTATCTTTCCATACAAAGTCGGTGACGTGACTTGGTCATTTTGTATGGGGAGTCGAAAATGTTTTCGAAGAATTATGAAAGTTTTTCAGAATGCTTTACAGAACACGCAATTAAAGGGATGTAAATGTTCACAGATACACCCTGTATAACAGAATAGGATAAACTAGATTATCTTTATTTTTATCACTGTGTGAAATCGATAGTAGATAGATATATGAATCGGACCTTAATCCATCTTTTAGGCCTTGGCCTAAAATAGTAAAAAGATCTAGAGTGGAAACATGAATGATCAACAAGCCCCTTGGGCTTTATAAAAATTGATTTAGAGCTGTCTGGTTAATAGGTTGAAACTCGGAAATTTTCTGGTGAAATTAGAAGAACCCTGGATACCTTTCAAGTCATAGGCGGAAGCGATTTATTATTACCTATTCCATGTTGAGCCAAACATGAGATTTTATTCATAACTTTAGTAATCAAAAAACGAGAACGAATAACACAAAAAATTGCATTTGCTTGTGTCATGCAAAAAAAAAATGTGCATAGGTCTTAACAGTATAAAATAAAGAGAAAAAGGTGACGATGAAACTCCATACTCCTAGGAAACTACTACTAACTAGGAAAGGAGTGGTAAAGAAATAGTTTTTTTTTCTTGATATCGACTGTACGTCCACAAAAAAATCGAGTGGTGATGAATGGAGAACAAACTATAAAGCTGTTTGTGTCCCTTGTGAAAAATCCTTGCAGTAACCATAATTAAGGTTGTCAAGGCTTTTCCTCTCACCCTTCTATGAAAAAATTCGAGAGTTTTCCCGTCTTAAGCAAAAAAAATCAAATTAAATTATCTTAGATACACTAATAACCATAATTTTTCTTCTCTGGCTGTGTTACGTCGAATGAGTGAGGGTACTGGAGACCCAATTGGAGGGAAAGGGGGTTAAAGGTCGGTAGCGCACTGTAACTTTACTGGTGTTGCAGGTGTCTATGGGCGGCGACAATCGCTTACCATTAGGTGATCTGCTCGTCAGCCTTCTATCACATAAAGAAAAACCGCTCTTTTTTCTTAAATTAAACCCCAACCGTTTTTGTCAAAAACGCTTTCCGTTCCTAACTTGAACCTCCACAGTTTAATATTTAGAGGACGCGTTCCCGAACTCCGTACTAGAGGGCCCTCCTCAAGTTTCGAGTGTTGTAATTTAATTATTCGACTTGCACTCGATGTAATTACGCAAGTGATTTGCCACTAGCGAGCGTAATCGAATTGATCGATCATCGATTTGGCCAGTTACCGATTTTAGAATCGGGAAAATCGGGTATTTTTAGAGATCGACAAAATACGTACAAACCGAAACAAGGTTAACTGAAGCAATGTCTGCTAAGCAAATGATTTTATTGATTGATTGAAAAATTTAAACACTAACTAGCGCGATGCAATCGATGTCCAGTGACATCTTTTGGTGTGGAGTGGAAATAGGCCTGAGGGCAAGTTACTAGTGCATAGAATACATATACATAATATGTAGTATGATTTCTTTTGAGGTTGCTAAAGTTCCACACTTGACACTAGAAGTTGAATTCCATCGTACAAGTGTTTCTACTTTTCAGTTTACTTAAAAGCCTGATAGTTATTGTTTTCAAAAATAAATTAAAATTGAAAGAGGTAAATTCTCACGACGAAAAACTGCGTCTATCTGATGTATTTCATTACTCGTATTACAATTTGATTAATGTTACTTATTTATTTTTCCAGGTTAGCATCGGCCGTAAGAAGTCTGCCAGTATCAGGTTTTTTTTTTAATCTAATACAATCAAAAAATGTTAAATTGCATGGTCAAAAACTGTGATAACTTATTTCTCACTTTTGCCACACGGCTGTAATAACTTGTCGCCCAATAGCTTAAATGTTTCGTTGACTCACACTATCTAAGACAAAGATGGTCGCAGAAATAGACCAATAGAAAGTGCCGTAACTCCTTGCAACCACCACTGGTGGCCAAATGGGACTATCTAGAAAACTTATCACCTATTGAATGGGCGATGTATCGATTTCAAACAACAACGGTCCTTTCTATCGCTCGCACATCTCTGGCAACCCTCCTGGAGTGTTGCCAGGTTAGAAAAACATGAATTAAGATTAGTTTTTATTGATGTGATAACGGTATAATCGGTGAATGAATTCTGGCTTTATTCCTTTGCTTTCTTTCAAAGCTGTTAGTTATAACTTTAGACTTAAGTTACATGTCTAACTTAAAGTCGTATCTACATAATCGTATGTTTGCACTTTGCAAACCAAAAATCACATGAATTTTGATAAAATATCTAAAAATAGTTAGAGCGATGGCTCAGTGGATATTTCGAGCAAGCATTTCTGAGTTCAATTTCGAGCAAGCATCTCTGAATAGTTAGTATAGTTTTGGTTAGTATCCTAAACAAAAAACTTACATTTCATCAAATATTTACAAACGAAATATTCACTGTCACTTTTTGTTTACTTCTAACGCCATCTGCCTTCAAGTTTTGCATTTTTTTAGCATTTTACCGTTGCTATTTTCTAAGTTTACTAACCATCAACGGTGACAAAGCGTAAATTGACGTAACTGCCAAGCTTGACAAAAAATGTCATAAACCGTTTTAGCTTAAGCTAAGGCTTATTTTAAATCGGCCTTCTATCATTAGTCGAACGACCTAAATAATCTGCTTGAGGACTTATCCTCGAACTCTTGAGACGTTTCTTTATTTCATCATAATAGGTGCTCAAGTTTTCTTTAATAGGTAGTCATAATGAGAAGATTTTCGCAAACTTTTAATGAACGTTTTTTAAATGGAAAAACTATTCAGGATCCCTCCACCATTGCACAATCTCTCCTTTTCAATCCTCTTTGTGCCTTTGTCTTTTTCTTAAAAAGATTTTTCAATTGGAACATAATTTAAATATCTATGGACAACAATGAAGCACTTCGTGTGATTCGAAACTATAATTTGATCTCATCATACGAAACAAAACGAACTCAAACGCCCATTAAAATATATTTGCGGTTAACCGTACAATTTTATGTAATTCGCTTTTAATTTTACCACCAAAAAACTTTTTTCTCAAAATGGCCGCCACCTGTTCCCTTAAAATTACACGCTCGAATCATAAGTGTTTGGACGCTCTTTCGGTTTTATGTTCTAAAATGGAATGTCGAAAATTTTAAATTTGAATCGGATCATATTCGGCGGTTTTGCTTACCGTATCTGTGTGGGGAATTTGTTGATATGGGTTCGTTTATTTTGTTTTTACTTTTTTATGGCTTGCAGGCAGGAAGCGTAGCGGTCGCGTCGAAGTGTTTACTTGTTTGTCCCGTTTGTTTGGACTGGGTCTTTGACTGCATTTGCGACTGGCTGCGGTTTTGGCGCGAAGTCGCCGTTCTTTTTTTGAAGTCTAAATGCAAGTCAAATAATGCTTTTTGTTTTTAATTGCACGTGGCATGTGTTTTGAGACATACGGCCAGCGGCAACCACTTTACATAATGGCTAGCTTCCTACTGCAGATTCGACCGTTACGGAATCGCTTTTTTTAAATCGTAATTTTGTGAACTTGTTAATCCGTCTGTCCATTAGTCATGGTAATGTTTTATAAGACTTTTATCTGCATTACAACCGCTGATGCGTACTACAAATTCTTCGCAGTCAGACTGGCAAAAAGCTTGCTATTTTTTCGTATAATGATAATAAGAAGCTGAAATCGTGAGCGCAGATAATTCTTAGTTAATCGACGTATTTCTAAGTCACGAAACTTAGATTACTTTCGGATGACCTTCTTGAAAAAATAACAAAGATAGACGAGTTTCCCTTTGATGTTAAAACTTAGCTTTGATTTAAATTTGGCTACTAAAACGTGAAAGATTTTAATAACAATTCATTTGATTTTTTAACAGATTAAGGTTTTTAATTTCCTTAATGTAGGAGTTCTTCTAAATCATCTTCTATGATTTTATAATTTCAAGCAGCTTACAACCCAGTAATCATACATAATCTTATTTTTCGCGCCTGTGGATTGGCCCTAATAGGGCCGATCGTTTCTTTCTGGACATAATCCTCCTTCAATGTTTGAATCTAACCGAAGACAGGGTGAAATGGCCATTTCATCTTGTCTTCGGTTAGACTCATCCAGTCTATACTTACCAAAGGCTTTTCACAGACAGCCGGAGCACAAAATAATTACACACAGAAGTTAGACTCAGTCTGATTTTGAATTTAGAAGAGTTCGTTGACATATGCTAGGGTTGTTGCCCGGCATGAGTACATAAGCGCGCGGCCTACTGTCATACACTACGCTTCCCGATATAGATATGGAAAAAATGTTAGATGGCCCCATTTTAACTATTGGGGGCATCGTTGTTTATCTGTCCAAGTCACATGCACACCACATTTTGAGGTTTAAATCCACAAAAAAGTCTCCTAAATGTCTAAACACCACAGGTACAGCAAAAAACAAACAAAAGCTGATCCTTGTATTTTGTCAAAAACAACAGAATTTTAATTAACAATGGCCGATCAGAAAAACAGCGGTTCGGAATCGTTCGGGAACAAAAGGGAAGAAACAAAAATCCCGCGACAGTGGGGACTTAGCTTTGACGTGTATTAATGGCGATTCTGGCGAGACGTGGAGATAAATAGCTGAGACACAATATATGGAATGTAGCAGTGAGGATAAGAGTAAGAAAACATTTGAGGGAGTGGCGTGATAAAGAAGAGGTATACACCGTGCTTTTTTAACCGTTGTTCTCACTTCTCGAGAGCGTTATACTGATGAAAACAAAAATTTTTCCCCAAGGAACATAGCCAAATCTCAAAAAAAAAAATGCCTTCCGATACAAATTGCAACTATCAGCTGAGCACTTTTGTATGGGAAGGTAGTAAGTAAGCACGTTGTATACTCAGCAGTGCATAAATGTGGGCCGATATGACGGTGATGACGTCATCGAATTCGCCAGGTAATCAGGATTAACGACGTTGCACTGTACATAGTTCTCGCTGGTGGCGCCAATAAAAAACTGGTATCAGCCAAATAATAATTTTATTTCCAAACAGACAACACCTTTTGTACAAGACAAGACAGTTTAAGGTAAAACAAAATAATAATATATCAAAATAATAAAAAACATAAGTCTAGCCGTCGATCCTCAACAAGCATCATCACTGATATGGCCACTGGATTAACAAGCTGGAATGGGCCGACCATACCTAACTTAACCTTTTGGTGTAGCTGATGTCCATGGGCGGCGGTGTTCACTTACCATCAGGTGACTCGCTTGCTCATTTGCCTTCCTATATTATAAAAAAAACATCAGATGACTTGTTTACCACCTATCACATAAAAAAAAAACTGTGATGAAAAGTTTTTTTTTTACTTTTTTGCACCGTGTTACCTCTACTTAATGGTGACGACCAATATTTAGGTCACAGTAAAGTTAGCTCACTGCGCTCTCTCCAAAAGTTCCAATACCATTAATGAGATAAAAACGTGACTTACATTATTTCCGTTATTCCTATGGTATTTAGTCCGTTAGTTAATGCTTGAGCATTTCGGATGATTGGGTAAGCCACATTAAGTTGATGTCTCAAAGCACTTATGAAAGGTTTTATCTGGGGACAACATATCTGTTTAAATTTGTATGTATTAGCGAGTCCGTTATTTGAGATTTATGATGACAAAGTGATGGCGGACTCTTAATGGTTTTGAATGGCTTATAACTTTTGTCAGGTAAAAGTTAGAAACCTACATAGGCTTCGTCATAATATTCTTACTCTCTCTCTCTTTCATTTTAGCGTCTGATTCCCAGTTGCGTCCAAAGTTATGGCTTATAAGCCCGGTGTACGCTAAGACCCATGCCTTAGTAAGAATATTAAGCTGTTAGACCTGCTCCCAACCCCTCTTCAGAGGTATGAAACAGGTGCCTTATCGAAAAGATAGTGTAGTTGTATCTGCGCTCGTCTTACCTTCTTAACTGATTTGGGGTACCATTACCCAGCATACCAGTGTTTTACTAGGATAGAAATTACCAATGTTATCCTTTAAAAATCTTAATGAAACTACTTTAATAAAAGTCTTTTAGTGCACCTGCACTTAAGATGCAAATGTGTTTGCAAAACCTATGCAGACAGCGCTGTCAGTGTGAGAGTGTATGAGTGCACGCGCACTGAACTTGCAATCGTGTGCGTGCGGCAAGTATATTTAACTTATTTATGTAGGCACTTTGTTATCCTCTAAGACCTTTTCTAGCATTTATAGCAAAGTTTATTTAAAACCCTCTGCCATTGGAGCATGTAATGCGATAATCTACTCTATTTTAAAGTAATAAATTACATTTTACTGTACGCGACTTTCATCAAGTTCATAACTAATGGAACTTCTATATTTAGTACAATTACCTTCATACCGTCTACGTCCTCCAAATTCCGTTCAAACTTCAATTAGCCTCAAAAACATAAAAATGCAATAAAACAGTTTAATCTTGATTGTCATGCTCTCATCTCTTATATGACATAAGTTTTAATTGAGTAATTTTGAGTTCGTAGCAATATCTTAATTCATACCTTCGCGGGACTAGGGTTCCCGAAATGTCGATGATTTGGATATCGATAGTTTTACTAGAAAATAAGATGCCATTTATCTGATAGGATTGTGTTATAATTTTACCGAGTTGAGTTGATTTCGTAAATTTAAGTCGTACCACCCAATGTTTTACATACATTAATCGGTATCTTTGAAGTGTTTTATAGTAAAAAATGTTACTGGTTTGGCTTTAGGACCATATCACCAAGACTTATGATTTCTTGTTTTTGGTCACCAAAAAAGTATGTTTGACATACGCACCGAACACAAGAGTGGTCGCTACTACAAAATGCACTATCGGAACAGTAAGACACATTGGAACACTATTGTTCCGATGGTGTATTTTGGCCCAAAAAAGAAACCGTCGTATAATAAAAGAGATTCTACATTCAAAGTTTACTTCAATAGAGACGCACAGTGCGCAAAAAGGACGAGGAAAAGATTCAATCCTTAATTTTGTTTCATTCCATATCTTTTACTTAGGTATTATCCGTTTTCCTTTCGTTACCAACTGCCTTTCACATTATCGAAAGTTTATCGATAAACATTTGATCAAAGGTACAACACTAGCGTGGATCGTGTAACTGTACCTAATCTGATCTATTGATCTGTGATTATAAGCTCGCCGCTGACGATATCAGATGGATTTGAGAGTAATAACTTCACTATTGAACACAAGGCTATTATTAATTTGTTTCTAATAGTTTTAATTTAAAATACGTTTTATTTAAGTGGTGATAGCTTTGGCTTACTAAAGAGAAATAAGTACTATAGTAAAAACTGAATAGAGTAATGCGCGGTGTATATTTTTGTGATGATAATATTGACTCTACCAAACGAAAAATGAGGATAGAGTTTATGATTTAGATCAACTAAAATAAAAAACTACTTTTGCTGTTGACTGTACTAGCTCTCTCACTATCTCTATAAATATCTCTATTGAAAATTTCTAGCGCCGACAAATCTTTAGGTATGTAAAATAAAATATAAGAAGACAAAGGCCTTTTGAAAACTGTCATTAAATTAAAATATTTAAGCTGTTGGCCACAGTTGCTGATTCTAAGACACGTTTCATCCGTGTACGGGCGTATATCGCCTTCATTTGCGTATATTATTCATTTGCGTATGTTATTCATTTGCGTATGTCAGTCATTTGGGTATAACCACCGCATTTTATTGGCATTTTATTGTCTATCACTAGTGATGTAACTGAAGAATTCCGTGGTTATATTTCCATGGCAGAGCCAACGCTTCGGAATGGATCTGAGAGATACCACGGTCTCACAGCCGGTCGGCGTGAAGCAGCGCCTGTGTTTCGTCGAGTGAGTGAGGGTACTTGAGGCCTAATAATTAGGGGGAAAGGGTTAAAGTTTGGCTGCGCTCTTTTGAGTACTGGTGTTGCAGGTGTATATGAGCTGAACTGGACAAATTGTAATAAAAATTACTCGAGTCCTACAAGACTCAGGTTTCCACTCAAAAAGTATCGATATTTTTTAGTCCATTATTATTCAAGAATTAAATAAAAACCTTAAAATTTATATAAATTACTTTACAATTAATTACCCTTTTCATTTCGCCCTTGGAATCCAAGGTCAAACGATTCGATCACTAAGATTTCTTCGAATAAAATTCGAGTGAAATGATTCGAATGATATAACACAAATTCGCATCACTAACTATTAACATAAAAAAATATTAATGTTAGACATTTTCTTGTCTTTGGTTTTATAACATGTGTTGATTTTATTGGCCACTGCTGTTTAAGAACAAAATGACAACTTGTATTTTTTTATATGTCATAAAATTTTGTCTTCTAAATTATCGACTTGTTTTCTTTATGAGTTAATAAATGTTTTAAGGTTTTATAAGCGCGTTAATTCAATCAGGTAACCGTTCATTTAATTATAGTTATTTTAAATTTAATGTTATCCGAGTTGCCGATCTTTTTTATGACTTATTGGTTTATCTTTAGTAGTATCGTCTTTTGTCCCGGAAATATTCGAATGAAAACAAAATCTCACGGGAAAATGTAATTTTTACTTAATTTTTTTTGTTTATGGATACAGACTTATAATTTTGTACGACCACTAAAATCGCTGTCAATTTTGGAGGGATATTGGACCCTTAATCAGGCAGAGGAAAATAGTTCCCACCAGATTTTAAACCTTATCCATCACGACATAAGAGCGAAATCCAATGAAGTTTTTCAATGACTCATGCCCGATTAAAGAAGACTGCCATGGTGATGACATCTTGATGACAATGACCCTTTGCGTCTATCACTAGGTTTTTTATGATTTAGGAAAGCCAAACAATAAGCAAATCGTTTGATGGTAAGATCACTGCCGCTTAAGGACATCAGCTACACCAGTAATGGTGCGGAAGCCATACAAAAAACATGTAAAGATACTCTACTTTGTCTGGACTATACTACCGATGGATCTAAAGTGCCCTCAAACTGTTTCACACTCATTTCAATAGAAAAACTTGGTCCATCATACAAAGTGCTATCATTAGGCTATCAAGTACAGTCGCCTCATTTGTCTTAAGGCTGAATGACTAAAATATGGGCGGTATTAAGCGACCGTCAGGTGCATATTCCGCAAATCTGTCACAGTATTCAGGAAAAAGTGGGGAAAAACTCCCTCTTGCGGGGAAAAGATAAGATGTAAATTATCGGGGGGGGGGGGGGTGTTTCAGGGTAGTGCTCCTGAAAGAAATTAATGTTTCGGTAACCCGGTATAGGGCGCCACGGAGATGCGGATTGATGGGGTGTCGTGATGTTGCAGCTATTTTGGTAAAGCGATTACTGAAGCTAAACCCGAGTTTATAGTATGGAAAAACAGGTACGCCTGCGGTTTTATAACATGTGTTGATTTTATTGGCCACTGCTGTTTAAGAACAAAATGACAACTTGTATTTTTTTATATGTCATAAAATTTTGTCTTCTAAATTATCGACCTGTTTCTTTATGAGAAAGGGAAGTTTATGGGAAAGGAAGTTTGGCTGCGCTCTTTTGAGTACTGGTGTTGCAGGTGTATATGAGCTAAAGTGGACCAATTTTAATAAAAAATTACTCGAGTCATACAAGACTTAGATTTCCACTCAAAAAGTATTGATATTTTGAGGCAGCGCTCTTGTGAAGTACTGGTGTTGCAGGTGTATATGAGCTGAACTGGACAAATTGTAATAAAAATTTACTCGAGTCCTACAAGACTCAGGTTTCCACTCAAAAAGTATCGATATTTTTTAGTCCATTCACCGAAGAATAAATAAAAACCTTAAAATTTAATTAAAATTACTTTTACAATTAATTACTTTTTTCATTTCACCCTTGGGATCCAAGGTAAAACGTTTCGATCACTAAGATTTCTTCGAATAAAATTCGAGTGAAATGATTCGAATGATGTAACACAAATTCGCATCACTACCATTAACATAAAAAAATATTAATGTTATACATTTTCTTGTCTTTGGTTTTATAACATGTGTTGATTTTATTGGCCACTGCTGTTTAAGAACAAAATGACAACTTGTATTTTTTTATATGTCATAAAATTTTGTTTTCTAAATTATCGACTTGTTTTCTTTATGAGTTAATAAATGTTTTAAGGTTTTATAAGCGCGTTAATTCAATCAGGTAACCGTTAATTTAATTATAGTTATTTTAAATTTAATGTTATCCGAGTTGCCGATCTTTTTTATGACTTATGGGTTTATCTTTAGTAGTATCGTCTTTTGTCCCGGAAATATTCTAATGAAAACAAAATCTCACGGGAAAAACTAATTTTTACTTATTTTTTTTGTTTATGGATACATAGGTACTTATAATTTTGTACGACCAATAAAATCGCTATCAATTTCGGAGGGATGTGGGCTTAATCAGGCAGAGGGAAAATAGTTCCCACCAGATTTTAAACCTTATCCATCACGACATAAGAGCGAAATCCAATGACATTCTTCAATGACTCATGCCGGATTAAAGGAGACTGCTATGGTGATGACATCTTGATGACAATGACCCTTTGCATCTATCACTAGGTTTTTTATGATTTAGGAAAGCCAACCAAATAGCAGATCATTTGATGGTAAGTGATCACCGCTGCTTAAGAACATCAGCTACACCAGAAATGGCGCGGTGGTCATACAAAAAACATGTAAAGATACTCTACTTTGTCTGGACTATACTACCGATGGATCTAAAGTGCCCTCAAACTGTTTCACACTCATTTCAATAGAAAAACTTGGTCCATCATACAAAGTGCTATCATTAGGCTATCAAGTACAGTCGCCTCATTTGTCTTAAGGCTGAATGACTAAAATATGGGCGGTATTAAGCGACCGTCAGGTGCATATTCCGCAAATCTGTCACAGTATTCAGGAAAAAGTGGGGAAAAACTCCCTCTTGCGGGGAAAAGATAAGATGTAAATTATCGGGAGGGGGGGGGGGGTGTTTCAGGGTAGTGCTCCTGAAAGAAATTAATGTTTCGGTAACCCGGTATAGGGCGCCACGGAGATGCGGATTGATGGGTTGTCGTGATGTTGCAGCTATTTTGGTAAAGCGATTACTGAAGCTAAAACCTAGTTTATATTATGGAAAACCAGGTGCTTTGGTGTTTCACTCAGTTATAGAATAGGAACTCGTTATACGTGAAGTGCCTTTGTGTGATTATATGTACATAAGCTATCATTATTATTATTGAGGAGTTCTTAAAAAATCCCTTCTGTAGATTTATGCGAATGTCCAGAATTAATAAGTAGAACAATGCTTTTCAGAATAAGCCAAGCCAATGGGGTATGGGAACTAATTTTTAGGTATCTTTTTTATATTTTATTTCAATACCTTTTACTATTTCAAGTAATCAATTTGAATATTTTTGTAATCAAGACAGTAGTTATGTTTTAATTAATGTTTAAATTCAAGCGTATTTGTGACGTCACAAGTGCGCTACAACATATTAATAGTGTTACCACGTGCTTTTTTCCCCAAATCGTGGCAAATAAATTATAATTATGTAAAATGTTACTTGTGGGCAAAATCCCTTTTAATCGGGGGAATTTTACATCACTGTCTGACAACATTCCGCCAAAACAAAAAACAGAGAGGTATCTCTAATCAATTTTATATCACCTTTCAAATAAATGTCAACTGGTTGGTAAGGTTTTATTGTATTACAACTAGCGCCAACTGTTGGTTCTTCCGATAGACTAAGTGTCAATCACAGTAGATGTCGCCTAATGTACCATTTATTTTATCTTGTTAGTGCAGTATGACTGAAAATTCTGCTGACCTTGGGTCAGATGAAGGTCAAACGCGATTTTATTGAAAATATCATTGATCTTATGCTTTTAAATTTTAAAAGCAATAAAATATGGTATGAAAGACAAATGCCTCGAAATGGTTTTCGATTTAGGGCATGTTTGGTTTTTTTCCCATACCCCATTACACTAAGCTGTAGAAGACGTAGTTAAAGGGATGTAAATGTTAACAGATAAACCCAGTATTAGTGGAATAAAGTGATCCCTTGCGATTCATGTAAAATATAATTTTTTCGAAGTTTCAAAGGGAATTTATAGTTTGAAAAAAATATCTAAAACCTCTTAAAGAAATTGCATTAAGAAATTGTCTTAAACACGATACAACTATAGCTGGAGTTACGAAAGTATAGCGATGACCGTTATTTTGCGCACTTGTAAAAAAGAAGTCTTTCTATCAAAATTGGTTTCTGCGCACTCAAGGTCATAACTACACTTTCTTGCCTCGGACTATACGAATGATTGACGGAAAGCATGGCTATTTTTTTCCACTGCGACACCGACTTAATCGCAAGAAGCTTCTCTATGGCAACCCAGTTTTAAAGACATAGCCGTTACTCCTCAGACAGCGACTCTACATTAGGCCCACTCTTTGCACCATCGACTTCAAGTAGCATCTCTATGGCACCCCCAGTTTTAGCCATAACCGTTTCTCCCATAATGTTCGATCAAGAGACAGCGCCTCTAAATTTTTTTATGTGATAGGTAGCAGGCGAGCAGGCGGATCACCTAATGGTAAGCAAATGCCGCCGCCTATGGACAACTGCAACACCAATAGTCACTAGTGCGCTGCGAACCTTATATCCCCTTCCCCCTGGGTGAGCCTCCGGGACCCTCACTCGACGAAACAGAGCACAGGTGCTGCTTCAACCCGGTTTTCTGTGAGGCAGTGATATCACTCCGGTCGAGCCGGCCCCCATTCAAAATACAAAATACAAATACATGCCGAAGCTTGGCTCTCCCACATTCAATTTAAGCCTGCACTTTGGCCCATCGACTTCTAGTAGCAACTCTATGGCACCCCCATTTTAGCCATAACAGTTTCTCCCGTAATGTTCGATCAAGAGACAGCGCCTCTACATTTTGCCTCTATCTTTGTTTGGATGCTTAATAAGCTGTTTACAGCCAAGTTGCTTAATTCTGAGGGTAGATCGAGATTAGTGGAATGTATAATAAACTGCGACCGGTAGGGATGGGACATGGATAATCTAAGTGACAAATCGATATTTGTTTATCGATTCTGATTTATTGCTTCGTGTGAATAGTTTGAAAACTTTTTTAGTAAACGTCAAAAAGTACCTCTCAGGTAGGCACCACACTGTCTTATTGATTCAATCAAAGTCACAAAGTTGCATCTGTATTAGTAGATAAATGTACTTAGAAATATACTAACAAAATATATTAAAGAGTAATGTTTTGCATTGCTATAATTGTGTACGTCTTAAATATTTTGATCATTCAATCAAAATTTTATTGCATCAGTGATAAAGAGAATGAGAATTCTATGGATATTTTAATTGTGAATCGGTTGGCTGAAGTATCCTGTTAGTTGAGATTGGTCGAGTGTAGATTTGAAAAAAAAAAATATCTAGAGGTTAATAAAAGAAAACAATCATACCTACTATTAAAGATATTAATCGATCCCTGAAAGCTATGAGATGCAAAATTTTCAAGATAAGAATTAATACGAAAATCACTTATAATCAGTTAACACTAATAGCAGCCCAATATCTGAGTATTCGAAAACAGAATCACTTTGTTTGTAAAATAAATCGACTTAATCAAATCGATTGTTTATTCGCAACCCTAGAACCGGTGGGGTGGTCTTTGATTACCTTTTGTAGCTGGTGCATAGGATAAGATTGTTGAATTGCACCTTTGTGAGCTTTTTGGGGTTAACTTTGATGATTAGGAACGTCAACATTTTGTGGGGTGAAATGTGGAATATTTAATGTAAGACAATGTTTGGCGACCCTAAAGGCCAGTGGAATCTGAGCCTTATCTCGTTTGCTTCATCTACTATTTCATAAATTGATACTTACATCTGCAACTTTTCATCATTGTACATCACGCCAGAACTCTAAATTTCCATCTACATCATTTAGGTGGATGTTTTTCACCACAGTGAAACCCGGCGTGAAGCAGCCCCTGTGCTGAGTTTCGCCGAGTGAGTGAGGGTATCGGAGGCCCACCCGGGGGGAAGGGGATAAAAGGTTGGCAGCGCACTTGTAACTCCACTGGTGTTGCAGGTGTCCATGAGCGGCGGCAATTGCTAACCATCAGGTGATCCGCCTGCTTGTCTGCTACCTATCACATAAAAAAAACAGTGCATTTTGCACCTCACAGAAGACCGGCGTGAAGCAGCGCCTGTGCTGTGTTTCGTCGAGTGAGGAGGAGGCCCAATTGGCGCGCACTTGTGACTCTATTGGTGTTGCAAGTGTCTATGGACGGCGACAATCGCTTACCATTGGGTGATCCGTCTGCTCGTCTGCCACCTATCCCATTAAAAAAGGGGGCTGGTGCAATTATCGATCCTTAACAGGTTCCCATCAGGTACCGTCTGGTCTTCTGCCACTTATCACAGGAAAAAAACTAGCACTTTGTTTTGATCAGCTCGACATTTGTGCTGTATTCAGGAAGTTAACTGTTAAAGAGATAATTGTTTCCCGATACACTCTGCTCTGTACGTTAAAACAGACACCACATTTAATTGGTTGATAACACAGTGTCATCATCGACTTAACACTTACATAACACGCACTCATAATTGACCCTTAAGATAACATACAAACCAAGTCCTTGTATATTATCGATTCCGTACAAAGGTATCAGGCGAAATTGTATATAGTTTGCACCCTATAGGCTTCTAAACTAGAGATGTTGTTAACGTATCGAAATTTTGTCGATGTTTATTTGCTTACAAGCTGAACTTAATGCAAAAGTAGTTTTATTGCTTTGTATATTTCTCCTTTTTCCATTGCTTACAAAGGAAATAATAAAAAAGAAAACGAGCTTACCGCTTAGAGATCAAGACAATTTTTGGCTAGAAGAAGATTTTCATTAATCAATAAAAGTTAGAACAGGCTTGCTGCTTATCTGCCACATAACAAACAAAAAAATCCAAGACGGTATGTTCTTAGTACGAAGTCAGGTCACAATGTATGAGATGTTGTGTGAATTATTAATTAATGGTACCACTGAGAAAATTTTGATTTAATTAAATACCTAACGAAAAGTTGACTGATAAGTTTTAATAGGTTGACTGACTCTTGGCATTAAGTTCGCTTATTGTACGAAGTTTTGTGCAATAAAGTTTATATACCTAAATAAATAAAAGGAAAAGTCTGTTGTTTCACTAATATATGCTATTTCTGTGAAATAAAGAATTAAACATATCTACCGTAATGAAAAATTCCAGTCTAATAATATTAACATTTTTTTATCGATATCGAGTTCGCGACTTAAACATCCCTAGAGAACAGGTTAGTTGTATCTAACAAATCCACAAACGGCCTTTCAGAGGCAATGGCCGCTTTTGTCTATGAACGGCCACCTTTGTTTCTATTTGTGATTAGCCTATTGTTGACTATTGAGATGGTGATGGAAATGACTGGACAGTTTGCGACTAAACAAAGCGATACTTAGCAGAGAGTAGTAGGAAACTTGAGGAGCGAGGTAATTTGTACCTTATTTTATGAATTATAGGAGGCAAAATCGAAGGCTTGGCACGACTTAAGTTCTAGTAACTGTGTCTTATCGATAATTTCAGACATAAAAAAATCCTCAATCGAATTTACATGAATTAAATGTAGGCTCTTTTATTTTATTATTAATTTATGTGATGGGTGGCAGACGAGCAAATGGATCACCTGATGACTCATTTCAACATTTGAAATGTTCAACTTCAGTACAGTCAGCCACAAATTCCCCCTATTGATATTCAACCTAATGTAATAAAATGGGACAGTGACAGTAGATGGGAGTCGATTGAAGAAATTTGACAGTTTTGTAAACTTTGATGTGAGGCTGTTCTTTTTATTGTGATAGACCGATAGATGTCGTAGCAACTTCATTAATTTCATCATCAGCAACCCACGCTCGTCCACTGCTGGACATAGGTCTCCCCCAATACACGCCACCGTTCCCGATTTTCGGCCACTCTCATCCAGCTCACTCCAGCCAGCCTTCGAATGTCGTCATCCCGTCTTGTAGCAGGGCGTCCAACACTACGCTTACCGAGTCGCGGTCTCCACTCAAGGACTTTACGGCTCCAACGGTTGTCAGTTCTGCGGCTAGTGTGACCAGCCCACTGCCACTTCAGTTCATTAATTTGGCCTTTTAGAATTTTAACCTATTCTTCCTACATGCTATCATAGTTATACTGTCAACGAATTTACTAATTGTGTTACCTTTAATACAATTTGATCTTACAAATAGTCACATTTCGTATGTCCGAATGCATTCAACACATTGGCTGTAATTGAATATACCACAAATCACATACTTTCGCAATCGTTAAGCTAAATACCCGTTTTAGTGCGCAATATACCCTGCGCGTACGTAATAATTAGTGCTATAGTAGCTGTAAATAAGCGACAACTAACCTAATTATGTGACCATTGACGCAGATGTAATGTGGAACCCCTGATGCTTTTTGGAAGCCTTTTTTTAACACATCATAGGAAAGACGTTTTGGCATGGATAGACTGGCTCGACCGGAATGATACCACGGCCTCACAGAAAAACCGAAACAGCGTCTGCGCCTTCGTTGAGAGTGAGTGAGGGTACCGGAGACTCAATTGGGGGAAAGGAGTTTATTGGCAGCGCACTTGTGACTCTACCGATGTTGTAGTGTATGGGTGGCGGAAGTCACTTACCAGCGGGTGATCCGTCTGCTCGTCTGCCACCTATCACATAAAAAGACTCCAAAGAGACGTGCTCGGACTTGAACCTGCGATCTTATCCACTGAGATAAGTACATTCGCTCAATTCATTACTGTTTATGATAGCGTAATTACTCACACTAAATACAGCATGGAAATATCCTGAAATAGATACGGCTATTTATTCCGAACCCAACTGGGGTAGCCATGAGTTTCCTAGAAATGAGGAATTCCCGCTCATTCATAAATGATCAAGTAATCTTAACGTCGTAAGGCCCAGACAGCAGACACAATGGAAAATCTATTGTTTTATGCCTTTTAAAAGGCTTTTGGGTCTTACGACGTTAATACTAAGTAAAACGGTAAATAGTGAATAGTAAGAAAGTGCGCATTTTAAATGGGAGGTTTGAAGTCCAAACTATTTGCATATCTATATTTCACTAGTTTGGCGATAAAAGAAAGTGAATATAACTGTGGGAGAGCCACGCTTCGTCATGAATTGGCCAGCTCCACCGGTGTGATGCCATTAAATAAATAAATAAATTGAGACAACATCACATACATTGTCCTGGTCCCAAGCTAAGGTTTTCCCTTGTACTATGGAAAACAGGAACAACGAAGGAACTA
The DNA here is from genome assembly GCA_014851415.1 of Cnaphalocrocis medinalis. Taxonomy (NCBI): domain Eukaryota; kingdom Metazoa; phylum Arthropoda; class Insecta; order Lepidoptera; family Crambidae; genus Cnaphalocrocis; species Cnaphalocrocis medinalis. The sequence goes on along the minus strand of CM026299.1, from coordinate 11,459,551 downwards.
CAAACACCCAGACCCAAGACAAATATCTGTTTCATCAACAAACATTTGTCTTGATATCGAAGACCCAATTGGGGGAAAGGGGTTCAAAGGTTGGCAGCGCTAATTTCGACTCTGGTGTTGCAAGTGTCTATAGGCAGCGGCGTGTAGTTGAACATTTCCACAGTGCCGAAGAATTTCCTTTGTTTGAGCCTCTATAAAAAATGTATGCAGCGCCCCTTAAGGCACTTTACGTTTAGGCCCCTGAGGGCGTTAATCGACTGTAGGTGAAGACTCAAGATTTTTATAACTGTTTCAGTACAGCGAGAAACTATTGGTATAGATTGTATTTAGAAAGGCGATTTAACTAAGAGATTGTAACCAAACAAGTTCTACTTTGATATACATCATGTCAACAGTGAACAGGTAAGTAATGGCAAATAAATAAATAATAACTGAGACGTAAACATCTCTGTTGATATAATAATATTATTTATTGCAGAAAGCATTACTTGCGAGTAAATGGTTTTAATAGGTAGTTTACGAGTATTTTACATGGTGATTTATTTAACGTTAAATGTTAATGTCTTTCAAACTCCGTTTGGTTCAGATAAATTGCAGTTTGCGTTTTAAATCATTTCAATGCTTCAAAAGTAGTAAAATTCAGTTTTCTTAATTAATTTAAAGACCATAAAAGCATAGAAACTCTTAAAAAACCCCTAAATATATTTCAATGAAATACCAATGGCTTTACGCACTTTATTAGCAACGAGCAAAAAAATATAAATTCTAATTGTTTTATATAACATAGGGAGGCAAACAAGCAAGCGGGTCACCTAAAAGTAAGTGATCAGCGCCGCTCATTCACATCAACAACACCAAGAATGCAAATGCATTGCTGACTTTAAAAGAAGGTGATGGTTTACTGAAGAGATGACGTAAAAAAAGAGATAGATGGAGAATCAATTTATTTGCATCGAAAGTCATACATGAAACAAAAAGAACATGCACCTTTGTCCCATAAAATATAATTCATGGTCCTCCTAAACCCATCTCGGGTGGCAAGACGAGCCAAAGGTCACCTAAGGGCTAAGGCCCCTGGTTAATCTCCGAGCCAATTCCTTCTAAATTTATTTGGAAACTTCCACGGAATACAAGGCATGATTGAGAAGGATTGAGTGGAAGTATTCCTTGTGGATTTGGGAATGTTTCGGGGTAACTTTTTGAGAAGAATTTGTGTAGATTACTTAAATGTTTAAGTTTTTTGATGTGATAGATAGTAGACGTGCAGACAGATCACCTAATATTGAATTGTGACGTCACTACTCAAACTTCTGTGTCTAGTAAATTTTGTTTGGTAGCTATATGAAATGTTTCGTTGAAGTAAATGGTTTAATAATAAAAGTTGGTGGAAAATGTACGGGTAGTTTAATGATATAATTATAGTTATTGACCGATAACGATTACCGCCGCCTATGGGGTGTCTACAACTAGCGAAGTTGTGATTGCGCTGCCAACCTTTTAACCCCCTTTCACCCTGATTGGGGCTCCACTACAACACTGCGCAGGCGCTGCTTCTATAAGTTGTTTCAAATATAAATCAATTAGGAACGATGATAGCTTAGTAGATAAAAACGCGCCTTCCATACGTGGGATCGTGGTTCGGTGTTAAGCATGCACCTTAGAATTTTCAGATCTATGTGCGTATTTCTACCATTAGCTCGGTGCTTATTTTTATGTGATAGGGCCAAACGAACAGTCGGATCATCTGATGGTAAGCGATGACCGCCGCCCATAGATACCTGCGACACCAGTAGACTCACAAGTGCGCTGCCAACCTTTAACCCGCTTTTCCTTGTTTTACCGAAGGCGCGATACACAGAACTATATTACTCCTACGGAGAAAGTATACATATTTGTACGTAGATGTATAAAATATTATGTACAGATAAAAAACACAAAATTACATACGCAAAAATGTACATAATTATATTACATCGGTCACTGGCCATAGCCAGAAACCTTACATTAGAAATAGAAATTACCACTCACATAGTAACACGACATTATGAATATAGGCAGTAACATGAGATGGGGCCGCTTATTCCGTTTGTCTACCCTAAGAGGGATACTCGGAAACGTGTGTCCATACACCCTGAGTGGGTGGATTGCAGTAATTTAAATCTGAATTTTGTTATGACTTTGGTATAAGTACCTAGGTTAGTCTTGCTGATTCTTCTCGGTAGAAATTGACCTTCCGATTCAGCGGTAGATTATAAAATTTTACATTCATAAATGTTCTGTTAAGAACTTAAATTGAATAAAGAATTTTTGATTTTTGAATTTTATAGCAAGCCCTAAGTAGTAGGTAATTAAGTAAATAGGGTAAGCCCTAAGAAGACATTTTTTTATATTGTTTATTAGTATGAACAAAATTATTTAAATAAAAAAATATTACAGGTTACATCATAGTATGTTATGGTAGTTCTCTGGATTTTTCAAATCTATGTGCGTAGGTATATCTATCTACGTAAGAAAACTTGCAACCTTAATTTTCAGATACATTACTTAATTCTGTTGCTGTTTTCAATTCGTTGTTAGAAGTTCTGCCCTGTTACACACAAGTATGCTATTTTAAATTAGACGAGTTACGCGTAACCAGTGCGAAATACTCTTAAAAAGTGTGATCTATATGGCACTAAAGACAGTTTAAAAAAAACATGTATCAATAAGCCAGAAACTCATATGACAAATTCGTTTAACTTAATTTTTTTATCGTTGCAGCCATGCCTAACTCATTCAATTTTAAGTTAACAGAGATAGGCATCATATACCAATAAATTCTGCTACTTAATCTAAATCTGTTAACTTGAAGTTGAAATAGTTACGCGTGGTCACTCGATGCGCGCGGAACAGTGGGCGGCGTGCACCTTGCGGCCATTTATTTCTTTACAATTCATGTCATTCATCATCAGCAACCCACACTCGTCAACTGCTGGACATAGGTCTCACCTAATACACGTCACGCCCAAACCAGCTAGCCTTCCAATGTCATCATCCCATCTTGTCGCAGGGTGTCCAACACTTGGCTTACCGAGTCGCAATCTCCACTCAAGGACTTTACGGCTCCAATGGTTGTCAATTCTGCGGCTAATGTGACCAGCCTATTGCCACTTCAGTTTGCTAATTCGGTGGGATATGTCTGTGACTCTGGACTCTGGTTTTCTGTCGGATTACATCATTTCTGATGCGGTCCTTCAGAGATACTCTGAGCATAGCCCTTTTCATAGCTCTTTGAGCGACTTTAAACAAGTGGACTAGTCTAGCCGTGAGTGTCCATGTCTCGGCATCGAAAGTCATGACCGGGAGGACGCACTAGTTGAAGACTTTCGATTTAAGACTTTAAGGGAAGGGTGATGAGAAGACTTGACGAAGCCTACCAAATGCTGCCCAGCCTAGCTTAATTCTTCTATTAGCTTCTCTCTCGAAGTTGTTTCTGCCTAATTGGAGCGTTTGTCCTAGATAGACATATTCCTGGACAACTTCGAGAGGTACTCCATTAACTGTGACCAGTCCCGGGTCAACGAGCTCGTTGAACATGACCTTGGTTTAATCCAAGTTCATCCGAAGACCGATGTGTTTAGAAGATTCAGCCAGACTGCTCACCATCTCCTGTAGGTCATGTAAGGTTTCTGCCAAGATAACGATGTGGTCTGCGAATCGCAGGTGTGACATCGCCATTAATATTGATTCCGCGCTCTTTCCAGTTAAGCGTTTCGAACATGTCCTTGTCCTTGTCTCACACCACGTCGCAGCAGGACAGGCTCGGTTTGGCCATTTTGAATTACTACGGACATATTAGCGGCGTCATATAGACACCTTAACACCTCGATATATTGCCAATCGACTTTGCACCTCTGCAAGGCCTCGAGAAGATCTCGACGGAGTCAAAGCTTTTTCTTAGTCCACAAACGCCATGTACAGGGGCTGGTTATATTCTTTGGTCATCTGTATAACCTGTCTCACTGTGTGAATATGGTATATGATGCTATAACTCCGTCGGAACCCGGCCTGCTCTGCAGGTTAAGCTTCGTCAAGTCTTCGTGTAAGGTGATTCGAAATGACTCTTGAGAACAACTTATAGACGTGACATAAGAGTGAAATTGGTCGATAGTTCTTCAGTAAGGTTTTGTCGCCTTTCTTGAAGAACAATACGACCAAGCTCCGCAGCTACGCCCTAAGAGTTCTTCCGGAGAAAAGTTCCTTCAGCACCGGCTTTCAGAAGCTCGGTTGTGACTCCGTCTTCTCCCGGGGCTTTGACTTTGACTTTATAACTGGCTATAGAAGGTGTAAACTTCCGAAAGAATCTCTTGCTTTGACGTGGTGACTTCTCCATTTGTTATGGTCAACTTCAACAGGTGGCTCCTTCCAAGCTGTTGTACGAAGACTTTGGGCCCCTGGTTCTGCTCAATTGCTCTCTGTATTGAGAGTGCATTGAAGCTTCGGAGGTCACGTCTTAACAGCTTGGAGATGGACTTATTCAGAGCCCGTTGTTCTGTCGAAGTGACTGATGGATCGTTCCGCCTCTTGTCCATTAGGCCCAGAGTCTCTTTCGAAAGTTTAGACCGCTTGTCCGTACGTCGCAACTCACAGAATTTTGAACCAAATCAAATCAAATCAAATCAAATCATCCTTTATTTGTTAAGGCACATGTACATTAAAACAGATGTTGAGTAAGAGGTCAAGTCCGGACATGCCGTACCAGTTTTGGTGTACAAATATATCATATTTTAACCTATCAATTTATTTACAATTCATGGCAATAACATAAAAAAAAACCTCAAGATTAATACAATTGCATTATTCCAAATAAAAAATTAAAATTAAATAAAATTAAGGGTAATAAAATTAGATGTCAAAATCAATAATTCATTAAATACTGTCATAATAATTTAAATACAAAATAAGTTAATTAAAGTTCTAAGTCATTTATAAAATCTGAACCCTCGTCCCGAAGGATTTTCACCACTTGGTCGAGTTCTTCGGTCAGTGTGGTATGGCGGCCTTCCTTATCCCGGAGATTCTTAGCACCCCCTGCCTGACTGTCGTTAACAAAACCAGAATAGCAGGGCTGCCGGGAACTGTCTTCTTCATTAGGAGGATTATACCATAACCAACCACGCTGGACCAGTGCGGGTTAATGGGTGGTTCGCCAGGGCCTCTTTCGTTGATGAGCAATCGCTTATTGGTTCAGCTAACTATTGGTCAAAAAGGACAATTCAGCGATATTTAACAATTTGTTAAGGTTTTTTGACAATTGCTTAACCACTAGTCAGAAAACAGGGCCTTTTAGTCAAACGCATCTAATACAACTAAATAGATAACATAGATAGGCTTTCCCTGCATCGTGTGTTTTGGTTGCACCCAACTCTTCTAACTTAAATTATCACACGACGCGTAACCACATTTGTATGAAGTTCTGGTTATGCGAAACTCGTTTATCTCAATTTAAAAATTAAGTTTTATAGATATAAAAAAAAATTATATGTCAATATGTTCTAGAAGCATTTACACACCTAATCTGTGAGTTTCAATTATATAGCATGTTTCCATAATAAGCTACAAGCAAATGTTTGTTTAAAACTTCAAAGCCATTTTTCTCAAAACTATGTTTTTTGAGATAGCAGAGTTGTGCGTAACACGGCAGAGTTGTGATATTTTACCAAGCAAACAAACACTTTTTTTCGCTTTATTACGCGATAGCTCCCATTGTAGAAGCATACCATTAGGCAATCTATCTGCTCGCTTCCCACCTATCACATAAAAAACATTGTCAACCCACCGGCTACATAAACACTATGGCTATAGTTAAAAGGACGTCAGATGTCATTACTCGGCTAATGTGATTACAGTAAATTGTATTACAACACGAGGAAGTCGAATAACAGGATGCCCGCTATTATGACTGGGTCTAAGAGACTTACTGGTTATATGTGTATAAGTGAGTATTAGCCTGTGGGCGTGTATATGTCAGCGTAATATAGTCCGAATAGAAAGTTGATAAACCTCCTGAAAATAGTATTATATTATTGATGGCCTCGACGGCGCAGTGGCTAAGGTGAAGCGCGAAAGGTCCCGGGATCGATTCCCGGTCAAGTTAACTTTGGAAACTACATTTTCTAAATTTTCTTGGGTCTGGGTTTTCTGTCTTTTTTATTATCGTCACCTGGTATTCAAGTAGAGAGGTTGCCCTAGTTTGAGACCAGGTTGATTGTTGAGATTGTCTGGTGCTATTAATTCAAATTAATTTACCTCTAATTACCTATGTAACCTGCTAGTAAGTAATCACCGCTGCCCATGAACATCTGCGAAATCAGAGAGGTCGCTGATACATTGCCGGCCTTTTAAGAAGGAGCACGCTCTTCTCTTGAAGGTCCCTAAGTCATAGCCCTCAGGAAATGCTGCCGCAGCTAAACTATTTCACAAAACTGAGAAACCTCAGTGGAAGGAGTAAAACCTGCTTTCGTATCTAATCAGATACTGGCAACTATTTTTATATTATTCAAATATGTTTTGGATTGTTCTATTAGTGTCTTAGTGTCTATCTGACACTTCATACTTGCCTGCTTTCCAATAACTCTGTTTGGTTTAGCTTTTTAAGCTATGTAAATAAATATATTTACATTACCAACGACGGCGGTTATTCATTACTCCACTGCGTCCTCTCTACACCTTTTCAAGAAAATTCTTCGAGAAACTCTCAGATCCTCTCTGATCTCGCAGATGTTCATGGGCAGCGGTGATTACTTACCAGCAGGTGACCCGCTTGCTCGTTTGCCGCCTCTAGTATAAAAAAAAGGAACTCTCCTCAAAATAATGTATGTGTTGCATAGCTATATTTATTTATTAAATGACGCTGTATCTTTACATTGCGAAACAGTCCCTCAATCTAAGTGCCACTTTTTAAGCCGTGGGCGGTAACTTGCGCAATACTCCTGATTGTATTCCCAAAATGTAAAGGCCCCAAATCCCGAAGGCGGTGCCCCGTCCAAATTAAACAAATCGTTCATTTAATCCCTCCTAATTTAATTCTACGAAGTGTACGTAACAAAATTCTTTAAACAAATTTAGCAAAAAAGGTATGTCGGACAAAAAGTCGAAGAGTGCAGCGGGCGTCGTATCTCCCTTTTAAGGGACGAAAAAAATTCCCGCTCGACAAGCATTAATGGATTTAACGACACACCGATTCGGATAACGTTATTAAATAAAACTCTCTATATAAATAAGCTTATCTGTCGGTCGTAAAACTTCCGATTTCGGTTGACCACTCGCGTGTTCAATTTTTTTAAAGCAAAGCCAGAGAACACGCATTTCGCACCTTTACAATAAGGGATCGCAGTAGATACGACTGTAACGAACCAGCGGTCTTTGAACTCTAGCGTTTAGTAAAACGCGACTACCTTCATTTGTTTTATGCTGTCCTGTAGCGCTACCATGAGTTGACATCTAAAACTGACATAACGTTAACTATTGCTCTGTCTCTTTCAAATGCATCACAATGAAAGAGACAAAGCGATAGTTTTCGATAGCGAGGATAGTATTTCAAACTCATGGTAAGGCTACTGATACTTTAAGTATTTTAAGCAAACTGATATCCTTGGTGGCGGAGTGGCTAGAAGCTAACACACTTTAAAATAACGTCGTAAGGCCCAGACAGCAGACACAATGGAAAATCGATTGTTTTATGCTATTTAAAAGGCTTTTGGGTCTTACGACCTAACTGCTCTTACGACCATTACTGCCCTTGGAGTCCCGAATTCGATCCTCGAAATGTAAAACTTATGTTTTAGTAAGAAATTCTTAGTGTCGATTCAGGAGTATGCAAATTGGCGGTGATATATCCCCGTGGCTTGGAAATCACGTTAAGCCATGGCAATCCTTGAGTCGGCTTACCATCTATCGCCTTGATTTCTACCTCAGCTTGCTTTCAAAACAAAATGGTTACCTTGGCAACCTTCACACTGTGGCACCGAAAAAACAAAAAAGTTTACTTATACGTTTACGCAACTGGCAGTTTAAAATACAACCTATTTATCCGAACGATGCTAAAGACGCTCTAAGATCATAAATCGAGCGATCTCATGAGACTAAACAGGACTAACTGCAAAGTACATGTAGTTTCCAAGTTGCCACACAGAGTCGGAGGCGATTGGGACCGATAGTTTGGGACCGCGGTCCCAAATTGCCAAGTTTTTGAATGGATGACCGTTTAGAGTTAGAACAGCTTGATAAGTCTGGTTTCGATTCTTTTAATTTGTAATAAGATTTCGGTTTTTCACAAGGTTTGTCCATTTTAAAGTACCAGGGAAGCAGACCGATGTCTTGTGGAAATAAACTATGCTTTAGGGATGCTTCTTAGTATAATCAAGTCAATGACGTTTTAAAATTCCAGGTTTTAAATGTAGGTTCAGGACAACAGAAGTAACTTAAACAGTAAATGCTATTAAGCGAAAATGATTGACTAAAATACAAAAAGATCGCATCGGCGTGTGGGACCGCGGTCCCAACTCAAGCGGTCCCAATCGTTCAACTCCTAAGTACATCTAGTTTCCAAGTTGGATGCCACACAAATCACAATAACCGCTCTTCATTATCCGCATTTCACTCGGCTGGGGCCGTATCTATCGGAATGCGCCTACAAAGGAATATCCATACTAAGTCGCTACACTTTGTTCAACCGGCTTGGTTCAAACCAGTCCGCCCCGGGCTCCGGTCCCGCTCGAACGCGAAAGGGCCTATGCACCAGTTGACTGACACTTAAATGCCACTTAGGCGTTGTTCTCTCAAAATTTTATTGGTAATAAGTAGCTTGTTGACGTTTTTTCTGTGTCATACACAGATGACTCCGTGACCTTTGCGTTTAGTAAAGGCTGGAAAGAATAAACGGAGTTTTCAATTTAGAAGCGTTTGGTTTTCGGACGTTCGAATTTTGAAAGTTTGAATTTAGGTTTTAAAGTGTTCCAATGCGAATCGTTAGCGAATACAGTCCATAATCGTTCGTCGCCCAGTGGTCTTTACGGTGCACTCGCACGGACAAAATTCCGAGTAATGCGCTGGGATATTTTAACTCGTATACGCTATACAGTAATTACAGAGAGGTGCCATGGAGGTAAATACACTGGGCTCTCGCTCTGAGATCGGCTCGCTGTCATTCCCCTCGAACACTTTATTCTCGTAAATATTGAGAGAATTGTCGGCAACATGCGTAGATCCTTTTACAAGATTGTGCGGTAACCAATGACTATTAAGATCTATGCTAATAACCCGTACCTAGTAATTTGTATAATAACTAATGATACAGGTGAGTCTAAGACGCCGATTCTGACCGATACTCGTATGAGAGCGACGTTACGTAATTTAATGTCTTTATCTATACAATCGAGTTTTTTAATAAATTAAAGATGGAAGTTATTAGCTGAATGCTAATTATGTTGCGTGTTATTAGCCGTGTGTTTGTCAAGTGAATTTTATAACTTTTTGATTGGGCTGTAAAAGTCACTTCTCAGATATAAAGCGGTTGATGCATTGCAATATAAAAATTGTACAAAAAATAATTCTTACATTTTTATTTGCAAATTAGCAACTAAATGACGTAATTCTCGTCTGCTTACAAGCAAAATTGGCATCCGAGACATGGACCTCAAAATATTTTGCAAGATAAGGTATTTAGTATATTAGCTCACACACTGACTTATTATAACCATCTTGCTTGACCTCATAATTTTAACCTTATCTTGAAAAGGAACCAAAAAATCTTATTAATCCATCCCGTAAGTCATTTGGGGCCACTCCAACAACATCTTGATAACTATTTTGACTGCAAAAGTTTGACGTTTTATTATAAAGCATTTGGTCCATTGGTTACCAAATAGTTTCAATACTTGTTTTAGCTGTCAAGTAGATAGGTAGGTATTTAAGTATAGATTGAATTAAATCAATTTTATGCATTGCATCGAGTTAATTTTTTTTTTAATAATAGAGGCGACAAAAGAGGCAGCGGGTGCAGTTAAGCCCTATATACCGGTCAGTGAGTACCTAAGAGAAGTTAAAAATTTTCAATATTATGTATGTGTATTATTCACAAAAAATCAGGTTTAACTCCAACTTTGCTTCCAATTTTTGGTTCTGTTATTGTACCCACTCACCATAAAAAGGATTTGGTTTAAAGAACACGCCTCAACGACACTCAAAGGAGAGCACCACCCTAGTTCCTCCACATTTTGGCGGGGAAAATGAAAGCGTCGCATTGCATTCCTTTAAATGCAATCGGTTATTGCGGGTTTTCCTTGGCCTATATGCCAAAGATATGAAAGATGGTTCAACAAAGGCAGCGCGCTCGGCGTATATTCCATTTTTCTGAAAAATACACCTTCTAAAATGGGAGGAAATAGTAATTACAAGTTCTGAGCATACGCCATTGTGGGTAGCACAATGCTGAGGAATCTTTTTGTCCGCGCTATCGGCGGGCTGCACCCACTGGGCTAGGGGACATGCTTATATGTAGGAGTAGGGGCAATACCGGTTGCGAAACCGGAAAACCGGTTGAACTATTTGTACTGGAAACCAAAAGAGAGCCGGTGAAATGATTTGCAACAGGTAAACAATGACAAGCTGGTGACGGTCTCGGGAGTCCTTTGGATGCGGGTGGCACAGGACCGATCTGTGTGGAGAACTTTGGGGGAGGCCTATGTCCAGCAGTGGACTGGCTGACTCTATTGGCTGAAATGATGATGATGATGAAAACAATGAAATGACTTTTCAATTAGTACTAAGACGATGTGTAAGAGCATTAAAAGTTAAATATTAATATTAGTACAATATCTACAAAATTGGTTTTAGAAGCGGAAGCTTCTATTCGTTATCATCTTATTCGTAATTTGTAACTTGAAGCAATTAGGTAGACGATACAGTTCTAAAGATATTTCATAGTGTTAAAGAAACAATATGTGAACCGGATAACTGGTTATATGGTTAACCAAAAGAGAAACCGGTAAAAATCGCAGTGAGAGTTCCGCACATGGCAAAAACACAGATTTTTAGTCGTCATAAATAACTTTTTTTTTAACTTTTTAAATCGATTTGAAAAACCTTCTAAAAAAGCTGGAAATACCGGTTTGGGTCCAAGAAAACTAGTTTCAAAACAGGTTTTTCCAGTACCTATTCCGGTTTTACGGCTACCGGTTTTGCGACCTCTACTTGGACATTGCCGATTTTTACGAATTTTGGCTTTGACTACGTCTGGTCCTGACGTGATAATACTGAGCGCTTTATTTATTTATACCCTCACGAGGGTGCAGAACCCTTCTGCATGATCATACTTATTTGTTACCAAGTGTAAATGCTTAATCCTCTTACCGATAGGACTTAACTTTAAGTATATAACATTTAGGAACACTATTGAGAGTTAGTAGCGGCGTGAAGCAACGCCTGTGCTGTGTTTTGTCGCGTGTGTGAGGGTACCGAAGGCCCAATTTGGGGATAGGGGGTTAAAGGTTGGCAGCGCACTTGTGGCTCTATGGTGATGCAAGTGCCTATTGGCGGCGGCATTCGCTTATAATCAGCTGATCCGTGTGCTCGTCTGGCACCTATGACATAACAAAAAAAACATGGCCGAAACATACCGAAGGTTTCAAAGCGATTGTGTGGACGCAACCGGGAATAAAACACTGACGTTATGATGATCATCTATATAAATAAAAATGAATCGCCGTTCGTTAGTCTGGCTAAAACTCGAGAACGGCTGGGCCGATTGAGCTAATTTTAGTTTTAAAAAATGTTTGTCGTAGTCCAGAGAAGGTCTAAAAGGTGAGAAATTAAACAAAAAGTAGGTGGAACGAAGTTCGCCGGGAGCCACTAGTAAAGAATAATAAACATTCTTTATTTAAATAAAAATCGGTATTTCTTTTTTTTTGGTTCTTTATTTTCTTCACCTACCAAACCCGGTTTTACAGCCGTCAGCTGAACAGTGGCCATATATCCTCTAAGCGCTAGAGCACTTCAAAACCTGATACAGAGCTCGAGCTTATCTGCAGTAATAGTGCCACAAAACTACTCAGAGAATTCTACCTGTGCACTTTGCATTTTGATGGTACCATTCTGTAAGGTTGTGGGCCAGTGGAGTTAGGAACAGTGAGGTAAGCTAGTACGGCCGCAGAGTTTTGCCAGTGAGTTGTTTACTACGTATAAAGAAGCTAAGTCAGACAATAAAGTGTCGCGAATGAAGCGGTGGCGGACAGCCGCGGGGGGAGAGGGTGATGTTCCATACTTGTGTGACTCTTGGTGCAAAAAACTGGTTTACTGGATTCTATACGCTATTAATTTTACTGAGCCGTTATTGAGTTTGAATTATATGGAGGATACTCTTTATCACACGAAAAAATCTAGGTATACAGATATGCAGTGTATAATTTAGGCACTCTTATAGCAATAATGTGCCATATTATTGCAATAGCACAAAGTAAAGGCACTGAAAACCCGTTCTAGTATTCATTGATATCGAAGAGTACGTCGACCAGCATAATACAGTGTTTCCCACACATACTTTCCCTATAATCTGTTTCTGTTTCATACCGATTGCCACCACCCACACCTACAACACCAATAGAGACAAAAATGAGCCGTGCCTACCTTTAACTCCCTTTCTTCCCAATTGGTCTTCCAGTACCCTCGCACTTGACGAAACACAGCGCACATGTTTGCTTCACGCCGGTCTTCTATGAGACCATGGATAATGGTAACAGAATGGTGTTATCTCACTGCCCTTCTCCTACCTGTGCCAGACGCTGAGCCAGCAGGTCGGGTGCGTTGTTTAGAAACTCCTTAACAGTCGAGTTATTTGACTCATACTGATGTAGCAATCTTTGCAAATGTTTGAGCTAGGGTTTTCTTCCACCGGCTGAGCCATTTGGCGTTGTGAGTACTACTTACCTGGCAGTAACTTCTCTTTTAGTTTGAGGCTTCTTAGCTTAGAGGTCCTGACTTTTAGTAGCTTTGGTATTCTTCGGAAATTATACGAGCACAAAATCAAAGACTTATTATGTACCCTAGGTATTTGATTCGAATATGATGTGAGTTGGGTTCGATTACCGCACCAACACAAATGTTTGTTGATGCCAGATATTTGTGTTGGGTCCAGGTGTTTGTGGTTCCTGCGTTGGTTCTGCTTTCCAAAACACGATGGAAAAGTTAGTTAAGGACCAGAACCATTTATGCGATATGAATATGTGATGGTGTCTCAATTTATTTTTTAGATCAATAGATTACAATCTCGCGAGTTAATTTAATCTTATGGTCTTCTCTATGTGACATGATTGGTATCATCATAACCGATTCGGCTGTTTCACCAGGGGGCTTTCTGTGTATGCGTCTGGTCAGCATCTCGTCAGGAAAAGCCTCCACCAGAAGAGAGCCCTGCATAACCCGGCTGGCCCCTGTAGTTCAACATCATCATCATCTCAGCCAATAGACGTCCCCTGCTGGACATAGGCCTCCCCCAATGTTCTCCACACGGATAGGTTCTGTGGCTACCCGCATCCAAGGAAATCCCGCGACCCTCACTAGATCGTCGATTCCACCTTGTGGGAGCCGGCCACGGCTGCGACTTTCTGTATGCGACCTTCACTCACTCTCTTACTCCTGGTGGTTGGCTGATAATATAAGGTAGTCGGCTCAACTTTGGGGTAGGCAGCATTCCTCCTGCGAAATAAAAATATATATTAGCTCATATGTTTGGTCTAATTAATTCCGTTTACCAAACTCTTGAATTTTGTATAATGAATAAAGTCTGCTCAGTAATTTAGAACAGACGCAAATTCCTGTCACACACAGCAACTGATAAAGCTTATCTTAATTGAATTTTGTAACGAACAAGACTGAGAAATATCAGCTGTGAACCACTAACTCTGAACTTTAACCTTTTCATTATATTTTATTGTTTCTTGATTAGATAAATTTATGTAGGTATAAGAGTACAAATCTTTTAAATTTGGATTTTTGACACAAATAAAAGTTATTCGTATTTGGAAAATAATTTTAACTGTGGGAGAGCCACGCTTCGGCATGAATGGGCCGGCTCGACCGGAGTGATACCACTGCCTCATAGAAAACCGGCGTGAAGCAGCCCCTGTGCTGTGTTTCGCCGAGTGAGTGAGGGTACCGGAGGCCCACCCGGGGGGGAAAGGAAATAAATGTTTGGCAGCGCACTTGTAACTCTACTGGTGTTGCAGATGTCTATGAGCCGCGGCATTGCTTACCATCAGGTGATCCGCCTGCTCGTCTGCTACCTATTACATAAAAAAAAAGAAATAATCCAGTTATTAAGGGGAGAACCTAGTTACATTTTTCTAAAATGTGCATATTTCTACCATTAGCACGGCGGTGAGGGAAATCATCGTGACGGTTAAACATCGGATAGCGTCTGAAACCAAGACCAACTGAATCATGGTTAAAACCATGATTCAGTTGGTCTGGTTTCCCTAAGAGATACGAAGGTCAGAAGTCAGTCGCTCATTGAAGTTACCTGACTCCCCAAATCCTAGATCAAGGCCTAAGCGTACCCGGTACTCCGAAGAGACAGCTTTGGACTTAACAGGGATCTCTTTTAATGTGATAGGTAGCAGACGAGCAGACGGATCACCTGATGGTAAGCGATTGCCGCTGCCCATAGACACCTGCAACACCAGTAGAGTCACAAGCGCATTTTCAACCTTCAACCCCCTTTCCTCCCAATTGGGCCTTCGGTAGTCACTCACTCGAAACACAGCACAAGCGCTGCTTAACGTCTTCTGTGACGACCGTGGTATCACTCCGGCCTTATTACACTTTGAGATGAAGATGTAGAACATATACATTGAAACACTGGTATTAATTTTCTCATACTATGTATGTTATGGAAATAAGCGTATCTCGTATAAACCGCGCAACGAAAGCTACAGCTAGTTCAACGAACTTCCTACGATAACTCGTAAGTGATTTTTTAACCCACACATGTTTATTTAAAGCATAATCCTATTGTGCGATATTTAAATCCAGTACACGTCGCGAGGTAGTGATGCGAAGTCGGATGTAAAGCTGCCTTGCCACCGGCTATGAGTGAGATAATACCTCTAGTATATAGTATCAGCCTATATACTGTCCTACTGCAGGGCAAAGGCCTTCATCATAGAAATCAAGTTATCGCTACTATGATGGGATAAGGCTTAATCACCACGCTTGCCTATTGCGGATTGGTGATCACAATGCTATGCAAAAGTATGTTTCAATTTTTTTAAACATAGGTAGCAATAAAACTATCTACCTATGTTTGAAAAATTTGAAACATACTTTTGCCTGACCCGGTTGAGTGAGGTAAATCACATAATACTTGGACACACGACGACTGCCTACGTCTTTTTACTTATGTTGATACTCGTATTATGCGTCAAGAAAGTCATGGAAATAGGGCAACCCCTGTACTATGAGTACCAGTTGACGATTATTGTCTGGGGGCGTCAACCCAAAACACCTAGACCCAAGAAAATTTAGAAAATATTATAGTATCGAATATTAATCGAATGGAATTGTAAAATGATTCGAATAAATCGATACTTGAGATAATTTAACTCGAGCTACGTCACTAAAACACGGAAACCATTGTTTTCTGTTTAAAATTCATAAGTAGCTATATCATGTAGGGACTCATATTATAAATTTAGACTAGTGATGCAAGTTTGAATACGAATATCAATCTTAGTATTCGACGAATACTGTATGTGTAGTAATGGTATTCGTTTGGTATTCTTTGAGTAGGACCGCTTTGTGCAAAATATTATGGAGCCTATTTAATGTAAAACATGTACTTACTGTATAATACGTGGATAGTTTTAGCCTGCGGCTGTGCTTGAGTATAATTTGGCATAATAACGCCATTTGTTGTCGGCTTTTAAAAAAAGTTATTTCACTTAAAATTCAAATGGAGTTCATTCTCTTTTGCACGCAAAAATAATCATAGCGCAATATAATTTTACGAAAATCTAGGATTATGTATATTAATAAATAATAACCATAGCTGGGGCATCTCGCAATGTAATTACTACAATCAGATATTTTTTGGATCGACCCGATCGGATATTGAACATAGGGCTTTTCGCTCTTGTGTGAGTGGTGGTAGATTATAATGATCGGGACACCTATGTTAAATAGAAAGAAATAAATGTTCAAAAGCTAATTAAATATTAGTAAGTAATCGATTTTAGATTGATAGGATTTGATTTTTAATTTCTTTGATGGAGGCCTTTGCCCTGCAAACTTTTATATTTTAATCGATCTTAGAATCGACAAATAGATACATTCCGGTTGCATCACTAATTTAGACATCCCGTTGCATTAAAATCCGAAATCCGGCATTTTACAAGTACACTATAAAATGTAAAGCCATTATTTTTAATACGTTCTTGTGCCTTTTTAATGGGGCGTGAAAATTCCTCTTGTAGATGGTTATCTCATTTGGACACTGATCCGCTTAAGTCTATTAACATGTAGGTATTTTCATTTCTTTATGTTAATTTTGGGTTTTTATGCTCCATATTTTTGGGTGAAGATTCCCAAGCCAAGTTACTACTGAGATGTATCAAAGTTTTTTTAACTATGGTAGGAAACCAGTTTATGTTAAATCTAGTGCTTTTATTACTAAACTAGTTTACTAAACCCGCGAATTCGTCCGCGCGGATTAGTATCTTTTTAAATTATTCAATAATTTTCACTCCTCCCCCCCTTTTTAAACTATTGCAACCCCCTTTTTGCAATAATAAGTAGCATATGTTCTTTCTTAGAGTCCATCTGTATACCAAATTTCATTCAAATCCGTTCAGTAGTTTTAGCGTGAAAGAGTAACAGACAGAGAGAGAGTTACTTTCGCATTTATCAACAATCTGAAAGATTTCTCCTTGCTTTTCGTTTCAGAGACCTGGCAACTCATCTTCACTAGTATTCCCTTACATACCCGACGTATCAAAGTCCAAACCGGTACCAAAATAGCCTCAATTGATAGGTCCCGTCAATTTTCCGTTCGGATGTCGAAACCTCGGATCGGTACCACTGGGCACTGCCCAATTTTGTCTTGTGATTGTCCAACCGTATTGCTGGATTGGCTAAACTGTGCCACAAGCCAATTGTAAGTGAATCAACCAGATGATACTGACTAAAAACTGGTGTAGATTTCTTCGATCATAGATTAGAGCGTGAACGTGCTAAAATTGTCGCCGTCATTGAATGTTTCATTCGCAAACAGCGCATTTTTGGCATTTTCGGAATTTAAAAGCAATTGCTATAGATTAGGGTCGAAAATAAATAGTAGGCATTTTGTTTTCAACCCCGAAAATGGCATCCCAACACGAGCGCTGTTATTATAGTTTTAACTTATCAATTATGCCGTCGATGTGTTGAAACAAATGTAGTATTTATTTTCGACCCTAATCTATAGCAATTGCTTTTAAACTGTGGGATAGCCCGCTTCGGCCATGAATGGGCCGGTCGGACCGGAGTGATACGTGCCTCACATAAAACGCGTCGTGAAGCAGCCCCTGTGGCTGTGTTTCGCTGAGTGAGTGAGGGTTACCCGGAGGCCCACCCGGGGGAAGGGGATAAAAGTTGGCAGCACTTGTAACTCCACTGGTGTTGCAGTGTCCATGAGTGTCCATCAGGTAATCCGCCTACTCGTCTGCTACCTATCACATAAAAAAAATGTTTAGTATTTTTCGTGTTTTTATAGTGGATATTGATTCTTTACTTACTTTATTGATGGATTTAATACATCTACTTTTTATATAAAACCTAAAACACAATGGGCTCAATAAGTACGCAATCTTTTAAAAAAGACGGATCACCTGATGGTAAGCGATTTATCTTGTCAAACGTGACCTATTTAGACATCCTAACAAGAAACCTGAATGTAAAATAATATGTAATATGTGTTTCTTTTTACAGGTAATATTCCGAAAATATATCCCCATAAAGGATCTTTTCGTAAGTGCTTTAGTTAAAGTTAGAGTTACTTTTTTTATATTGAGGACAATCAAGATGACCTCACTCAGCCTGATGGTAAGCACAGTTTTTTGATTGTAAGCTTACTTTGAAAAAATACGCAAAATTTTGGATTGGGACTTGTAAAATTTTATGCTGAAAGTTTTATATGTCCAATATGTCCAACATGTGTTTTTTTAAGTAACACAAAAAAGCACTAAAGCTGCTAACTTAGCACTAAACCTCTGTTATTTATACCGCTGTACTAACAGTCCAATAGATTTGTGTGCAATAAACATCGAAATGTCTGCACTCCATTGGGCTCCCAACTGTTTTCGGAAATAATTTTGTCCCGGAGTTACAATGTAGGTGTAGCACTGTGCACTGCATATATTTTATCGTCACCATTTCTCTTAGTGTTGTCGAAATGGTAGCCTGTAACAAGACTTGGTCAGTCTTGGTCTTGCATACATTTTCTCCCTCAGAGGTGTAGATGGAAGTACCCTTGACGTTTTAGTGGGTAAGCCTCGGGCCACGGGTAGTGGAAAGCACCACATAACCCGGTCGCCCCTCAGCGACAGGTCTTCGGTTTTCATTCAATCTATACCAGCGTGGCCTTTCGTAAATTGGCACTCTAACAAGATGGAGGACGCAGTACGTTAGGCTTTCCTTGCAATTGTCTTTTCCGTGAACTATAAACTCACCTCAACCATTTTCGGTACCTGATATTGCATGCACTTCCACAAGGCTCTTAAAACACGGCTGTAACTGTGAAATGAACTTCTAGTTCAGCTTTTGCTGAGGAGTTACAGAGGTTCTTCAAAGAAAGAAGAACGAAAGAAAAAATCTTTATTCAAGTTAGGTCCATACAGAACACTTATGAATGTCAAAACATAATATAATCTACCACTGGTTCGGAACGTCGATTTCTACTGAGAAGACACCAGCAAGAAACCTGAATATAAAACAAACAAAGCTGGAGTGAAATCGTCAAAGGGTCAGCATTGCGCATACCAGTCCCCTGGTCTTGCAGGCATAGTAAAAACTTATCACTACGCGAGCCGACCGCATTCTATAGAAGATGCAAGACTACAAAATTGCAAGACCAAGGGCCCGATTTCCGCACTACTTTCTCCGAATCTTTTATTACAAGGCGTCAGCGTTTCTCTGCAATATTGCTTTGTTTATTATCCATTGTTTCTTTTGACCGTGCAGAGGAATTGCCAAGAGTTGGCTATGCAGCTTTGTATTGCAATATATTGGGTACATTTGCGTATGTGGTTGAAGTTTGGAATGGGGTGGTTAATTATGGTGTTTGCGTTCAAATTCAAATAAATCTTTACTTACATAGGCTTGTACAGAGCAATTAATGTATGATGGTGGCATTTTTTTTTGAACTGTCAATTTCTTGTGCATTTGTACCTACGCTGGCTCAGCGACCCGAGGTGGATTTTGGCCTCCGACACGGGAATTCGACACTCCGTTCTATTCTCAGCCACCTTTTGCCAATCCTTCTTGTGCTTTTGTGGTTAGTGAAAATCTTCTTGCTAAAGTAAGCCAGTCTTACCAGCCAGCTGATAACGCACTTGGTGTACTCTGCCTCATACGCAAAAGATAGTAGTTCGGTTTGGATAGTAGTTCGGTACCCACCTACCCTGGACAAACATTCGTGTGATGAATACTTGTGTTTGTTTAGGTGTCTTTATATCTGTAACAAAAGTTCTCAAGCTACTTAGTATGGAGTCAGGTCAATGTATGAGATGATGTGTGAATTTATAAATTCATTTATAAAAGTTGTGACTTATTTATTCCTGAATGCAATATATTTCTCATTTATGGTCTACACCACTAACTTGCGCTTGCGTCGCTTTTTTACTTTATTAAAACAAGAACCCTACTCGTTGAGAGCATAAACATTTCAATTTATTACACCGGACAGGCAATCAATACGAATAAAATACATTTGTATAGGCGCGACCGCAAAAAAACCGTACCAAAAACAATGTAGTCGGATTTTACGATCTTCCGTTTTATTCAACATAATATAATACAAATCGACATGGGTATTAAAAACTGGAAGAAACAATCACAAATCTGCCTTATAGTATCGCCATCCTGCTCTTAGAAAGACTTTTGTTAGCGCGAGAAAGAGAAGAGTAAATCTTGATACTTTATAGCCCCAATGGGTCCGGACAAGATTGCTACAGCCAAAAACATTTATTACACATCATCAATTTTTGAACTCGTGTAACTTGACACCGTACAGTGTGCGTGTAAGACATCTGTAAATGTGTCTGGGCCGCACAGTGGGCTCACGGTAACGGAACATGGCAATAACAATTAGTTTTTACGAGGCCATACTTCATTGTACTTTCGGTCGAAGTTCGATGGTCGGTAGGGAGATGAACTTTCTTTTTTTATGTTAGAGGCGGTAAATGAGCAGGGAGGCGACCTGACTTGGTGGCAAGTGATCAGTTATTATCACCAGAATATATTAGAATTATATTATTTCGATTCATAAAAACATGAATACGCATTTATTCGGTATTTTGGACTCACAAAAAAAATTCAAAAATTCAGCGAATCTAATTAGGAAATAAAAGTAAAGAATCAGCCTAAATACTCTCCTATTACAGTGTAAAGGCCTCCATCATAGAAATCAAGTCATTGCAACTATGATGGGATGAGGCTTAATTACTACGCTTGCCTAATGCGGATTGGTGATTACAATCCCGAGCTTTGTTCTAAAAATTCGTAACATACATTTTGTTCGACCCGGGACCTAAACATCACGGCCCGGTACCACAGAATACTTAATACCGGTACTTTAACCACTATACCAACGGGGCGGTAAATGTCATCATCATCATCATCATCACTGATGATTCATCAGCAACCTACGCTCGTCCACTGCTGGACATAGGTCTCCCCCAATGCACGCCACCGCTCCCGATTTTCGGCCACTCTCATCCAGCTCACTCCAGCCAGCCTTCGAATGTCGTCATCCCATCTTATAGCAGGGCGTCGAACACTACGTTTGCCGAGTCGCGGTCTCCACTCAATAAAATGTGTGAACCAGTAATTATTATAGATTTTTATTTAATTAAAAACTCGACTTAAAACACACCGCCAGAGATATAAAGACAGAATATCTGCACATCTTTTATTTAATTGTAAATTGCATTTGGAATCTCGATTTGATGTTTAATTTTGACGAATTAACTTTTGCGCGCAGAAATAATACGTATAACTACTGCAGCTGGTACGAGTTGAGTGGATTTTTGGGTTCCGTAACTAGAAAGAAGAACCCTTATCGTCACCTGTGTCTATTAAATAAGACCCTCTGAGCGTTCCACAGTAATGCGTAAAAGTTTAAAATTGAAACTTTCTACCAAACTGGTCCCTTACTTTGTTTCGGTTTTTTTTATAAGACTAGACAAGACTAACGAAGACGGCTAACGCTTGACCACAATCGCACCTGATGGAAAGTGACTCACCTAAATGAGGTCTAGAATGACATGCGTTTGCCTAGAAGATGCCTGTCCACGCTTGCCTTAAAGATGTTCAGATTATAGTGGTCGGGAAAAACAGACCTCGGCAGGGAGTTCCACTCCTTGGCTGTCCGTAAGATAAATGTGGCAGTGTACAGGTAGATGAATATCCGATGCTGTTGCGTACAACACACTGTATACAATATTCTTGCAGCTTTCATGAAATACTTACAACGCTGGCTCAGCGATCCTAGGTGGGTCTTGGCCTCCGACGTCAAAGTTCGCCATTTTGTTGGTCCTGTGCCAATTCCGACCAATCATGCACGTTTAGTGCTTTAAGGTCCTTGGCGACTTCGTCCATCCAGCGGTATCTCGGACGTCCGACAGGACGGCGATCCCGTTGGTCGTCCCAGGTAAGCTCTTTTGGCCGCTCG
Source organism: Cnaphalocrocis medinalis (assembly GCA_014851415.1). Classification (NCBI taxonomy): domain Eukaryota; kingdom Metazoa; phylum Arthropoda; class Insecta; order Lepidoptera; family Crambidae; genus Cnaphalocrocis; species Cnaphalocrocis medinalis. Next base: position 11,437,593 of record CM026299.1, on the reverse strand, counting down.
ATCTTCTCCCATTCATTCATGAAATACAATGCAGAAAAATTTAAAAGTAAAATGTAAGGAACCCCCAGTACGCATGTTCTGCTAGCACTAGGAAAGTTTTTTTTTATATTCTCATGCCTGGTTATTAACACAAAGGAATTTAATGAGACCTCGCTGACGATAATAAACTGATATTATAAACTTCGTCTTTATAATAACAGCGGGGTAAAATAAAAATAACACAGTGAGGTGAGTATTAACGCTTTGCGATACGAGGCGCGCCGGCGCAGGTCACAGTGTAGGGAATGCAGTGAAGCTATTTTTATTATGTTTTTTATGTGATAGGGCAGACAAGATGGATCACCTGATGGTGAGCGTTTGCCGTCGCCCATGGACACCCGTAACACCAGTGGAGTTACAAGTGCAAGTCACTTTCCCCTCGATTGGGCCTCCGGCACCCACACTCACTCGAAACCCAGCGCAGACGCTGCTGTACGCTGGTTATAAAATTTTATTATAAGGAGAGACTAAACGCCACCGCAAATAAGTCGGTGATTAAAAATCTAAATTTTACAGAAGAGACCATTTCCTGTGTAGGACAAAGGCTTAGGATTTTGATTGATCACTAAGTATAGTGGCCATGATTTTGGGTCTCTGTGTTTAATTCCCGGGTCAAGCAAAAAGTATGCTTTGAATCTTTAGAATATAGCTCGGGTTTGTGATCAACCAATCTGCACTAGGCAAGTATGTGTGGATATGATAGACACCAGCCTATCACCTGGTGGTAAGTGATGATGTGGCCGAGGGTGTAGCATGTCTGTCTTCCCAATCATAGCGCTCAGGAAGCCAATTCTCGGTTTTCGCCTTCTATGTCGAACGCATAACCAATAGGGGAACACAGATTACAGTTGACATTGCTTATCTTGTTCTCCTAATTGGTCTATGGTCCTGGGTATAGGTACTTAAGCCGGTAGAGAATTCCAATCCTAAATTGCACTTTACTGCATTTTTGAGCACTGTGCGGCGTCCACGCATGAAGCAAAAAGGCGTGAGCCCGACAGCTATCTATCTTTGGTTCGGATCTTACACGGCCTCACTTTTGTTGGTGTTTTACCAAACAATAGGTAGTCATATCGCCTTTTATTTTAAATTTAAAGACACCACGCTTATTTTGGCTTACGGAAAATTTTGTTCGTTTTATATTTCCTTGCTGACAATTCTTTGTTTATACAGTTGACTGTCAAAACTTGCCAATTTAAAATTATATCTTATTCTTTAAGCATGAAGGATGATTTGATTTTCCATGCATCAGCACGTTTGAGTATATCGTAAAAGCACGTTAATAGGTACTCATATTAATGGATGTTTTATATTCTTTTAGAATTATAAAGATATCCCGCTAACTTAAATAATGAAATAAAGACTTTGCTTAAGATATTGGCGTGTTTGAGTTTGGACTTTTTATGTCGATGTGTGTACTCGTATGTAATTTTTAATTTTGGTATAGCAATTCTTTGCAATTTATTCTTAAGTAAATATTGCACTTAAAAAAATTATCGGAGGGTTCAGGTGGGACTCGAACCCACAACCTTCCGCAGACCGGGCAGACATGCTATCCACTTTACACCATCCGAACCCCCTACTAAGCCGACGAATTTCGTAAGTGCTTAACTCGCCATGAGTTGATTTGTACTCGTATGTGTTATGTTTTAGTCGGCAGACGAGCAGACGGATTATCTGATGGTAACCGGTTGCCGCAGCTCATGGGGACCATACCAGTGGAGTCACAAGAGCGCTTTTAACCATTGTCCCCTTTCCCCCTGAACTGGGCCTCTAGTGCCATAGAATAGAAAAAAAAAAAGTTTTTTTGAAGTGATGAAAACATACTTATTGGTCTTGCAGATACATGTGCGCATTGCTATGCAAATGTTATCGTTTATAGAAAATGTTTCAAGAAAGAAATGTATATTTTATATTAAAATATAGGTACTAAAATTTTAAAAAGTCTGTGAGAAATCAGTGTGTCAAATCTTAATTTTAATACTCTCAAATCCCATCTTACTCCCATCATAATGGCGGTCCATAATCTTTCCGAACGATCCATAAAGGGTTGCGTATTTTTAGATTTTTTACTGAACGCACAGTGGGTCTCGTCGCGACTCGGTCAGTCATAAAATTTGAACATAAAAGCGTAATAGCACAATTACTGGGCTTAATTAGCAAAACTGAAGCGTTTGTCAGGGTAAGGTTTATGGCATACGTGACTGAATGCGATTGGGAACAACGCTGTCCGGGCTAAATGCACAGTGAATCGAATGCCAGTGGTGATTGTACCAAATGGTAATGCCAGATTGGTGTGGGTCAAGGTTGTCTTTTTAGGGTTTCGCAGTCAAATGTCAAAAAACTGAACTCTTAGAGATTTTTTTCAAGACTGCCCGTCCATAATGTCGAAGCCGTTTTTTTCCTGAAATATAAGAACTTTTGTTAAAACTTGGTGAGTAGATGTATTTTATAAATTGCATCAAGATTTTCATACTAAAATAGAAAAAAGTTTTTTTTCCGAAATGAATAGTTGGCGCGTCAGACAAATGTATGCTACCAAAGTATGGAGCCACCAAATTTTTTATTCTATTTTTTTCCTAAAATCTTGACAATGCGGTTCATAAATTTACTTGCCAAGTTTCAACAATAGTTTCTAACAGTTTCGTAACAAAGTGGCTGGATAACATGCGGATGGACAAACAAACATACCGAGTACTATATGGATTCCGTTTTTTGCCATATGGCTACAGACAGGACCCCAAAAAATTGCCATTAGCTTTTTAAGTTAATATACTTACTAACAACATTTAGGAAAAACATTTGAATTTGAATTCAATCTCATTCACTGCCCTCAAGTTATCTGTGGTTGAGGTCACGTGGTCTGTTTATTTTCGGGGCAAGGGTCAGTAGAATTAATGAAAGATGGGATTGGCAGATAAAGGCACTTAATGCATAGAATAAGCGTAAAGAGCCGTGAATGTAGACCTCGAGACGGTTCTAACGCCCACTTTACGTACGTTTTGGGAAATAAACGGTGTATAATTAAGTATAGTTTCGAATTGCGGTTGGGCAAAGTGAATTATAATGACAATGGTATTGAGTCCAAATTGCTTTTTAAACTTACTTCAGTTGGCTCAGCGATCCAAGGTGAGTCAAAGTTAATGGCGAATCTGTAAAACTTGAAACACATTTTTTTGCGACTCGTTTAGTTAACCAATTAAGTAGGACAGTCATTTTCTCGCTGGGGCGGTGGAACAACTACCTTAGGCCCTGGAAGTCACTCCCTATAAGATAAACATCCCTATAAGACAATCAACCACAGTCAAATTCTAGGTCTTACCATAACAAGGTCATCCAAACAAAGAAAAGAAGTACCTCATTCATCCACTTAAAACTCTCATTTCAACACTCCTCCAGTCCTCCACATGCGAGCACGTCTGCTCATAACATGAGGGAACTGAGAACCTCCCCCCCTCCCCCCACTTTAGTTAATTAAACGTGTAAGAAACTCCGGGAGTTTTTAAGGAATTATTTAACGGGTTAAAGCGTAAGACAGGGTAGGGTGAACATGTTATGGGGATTTTTAAGTATAGTCTTTATCTTATTTTAGCTAACCAAGCGACCAATTTTAAGAAATCCAACTAAAAAGCATCAGCCTATACAGGGTGTATCTGTGAACATTTACATCCCTTTAACCATGTGTTCTAACAACCGTTCTGAACGACATTTGGTCTATGACTTTTGAAAATTTGCTTAATAAAAATCATCTTTCCATACAAAGTCGGTCACGTGATTTGGTCACTTTATATGGGGAGTCGAAAAAATTTTGGATGAATTTTGAAAAGTCGTTGAACAAATGTTATTCAGAATGGTTTATAGAACACGTGGTTAAAGGGTTAAATGTTGTATATACTGTCCCACTGCAAGGCAAAGGCCTCATAGAAATCAAGTCATCGCTACTATGATGTGATTAGGCTTAATCACCACGCTTGCTTTAATGGTGATCACAAACCCGAGCTTTGTTCGAAAAATTCGAAACCTAGGTACCTACTTTTTGCTCGACTTCGGATCCAGGCAGATCGCGGTCCGTTCCTTAGACCACTTGAACAACGGAGTGTGCAAAATGTTAAGAATTGTCCCTACAACTTGATTTTAATATGGTCACCCTATCTGTAGTGGAACGTTAAGAAGCTCAGCTAAATACTACGTGAAGTATTTCACACGATGCTTTAATATAAACGGTAATGGAATAATTTATATTATGAGGAATAGTAAAAAAAAAATCATGAAAACTTTCATTATTCTTTAGAAATCATAATAAGGCCCACCAAGTAACTATTCGCTCTGCACGACAAAACTGTAGAATGAACTGTCGACAGCGGTATTTTTGGAATAGCGAACCTCAAACCTTCAAGAAAAGAGTCTGTCTACCTACTCAGCGTGATGTTTATTAGTACGTTGCTTTGCGTTGCGTTGCGCTGCGTTGCGTTGCGCTGCGTTGCGTTGCGCAGCGTTGCGCTGCGTTGCGTTTCGTCGTCCCAAATAAATATAAATATGAAAACACGACGCAACGTCAACGTTACGACGAAACACACAGGTCGGATTTGAATTACTGAGTTACCGTTTCTGAACTTTGACCTAATATTTAACCCTTAATCTAACAGTTTAATAAAGACATTTTAACTGCTCATAATAAATCCAACACATTACGACTCACCGATAAAGCTACAAGAAGTGCATTTTTATTTAAATTTTACACGTCAAAAGCTGAACTCTTAGAGATTTTTTTCAAGACTGCCCGTCCATAATGTCGAAGCCGTTTTTTTCCTGAAATATAAGCACTTTTGTTAAAACTTGGTGAGTAGATGTATTTTGTAAATCGCATCAAGATTTTCATACTAAAATAGAAAAAAGTTTTTTTTCCGAAATGAATAGTTGGCGCGACAGACAAATGTGTGCTACCAAAGTATGGGGGCCACCAAACGTTTTTTATTCAATTTTTTTCCTAAAATCTTGACAATGCGGTTCACAATTTACTTGCCAAGTTTCAACAATAGTTTCTAACAGTTTCGTAACAAAGTGGCTGGATAACATGCGGATGGACAAACAAACATACCGAGTACTATATGGATTCCGTTTTTTGCCATATGGCTACAGACAGGATCCCAAAAAATTGCCAGTAGCTTTTTAAGTTCATGTACTTAGGTACTAAGAACATTTACGAAAATAAAAATTTGAATTTGAATTTGAATTCATTCTCATTCACTGCCCTCAAGTTATCTGTGGTTGAGGTCACGTGGTCTGTTTATTTTCGGGGCAAGGGTCAGTAGAATTAATGAAAGATGGGATTGGCAGATAAAGGCACTTAATGCATAGAATAAGCGTAAAGAGCCGTGAATGTAGACCTCGAGACGGTTCTAACGCCCACTTTACGTACGTTTTTGGGAAATAAACGGTGTATAATTAAGTATAGTTTCGAATTGCGGTTGGGCAAGTGAATTATAATGACAATGGTATTGGGTTCTAAATTGCTTTTTAAACTTACTTCAGTTGGCTCAGCGATCCAAGGTGAGGTCAAAGTTAATGGCGAATCTGTAAACTTGAAACACATTTTTTTTGCGACTCGTTTAGTTAACCAATTAAGTAGGACAGTTATTTTCTCGCTGGGGCGGTGGAACAAATCTACCTTAGGCCCTGGAAACGTCACTCCCTATAAGATAAACATCCCTATAAGACAATCAAACCACAGTCAAATTCTAGGTCTTACCATAACAAGGTCATCCAAACAAAGAAAAAGAAGTACCTCATTCATCCACTTAAAACTCTCATTTCAACACTCCTCCAGTCCTCCACATGCGAGCACGTCTGCTCATAACATGAGGGAACTGAGAACCTCCCCCCCTTCCCCCCACTTTAGTTAATTAAACGTGTAAGAAACTCCGGGAGTTTTTAAGGAATTATTTAACGGGTTAAAGCGTAAGACAGGGTAGGGTAAACATGTTATGGGGATTTTTAAGTATAGTCTTTATCTTATTTTAGCTAACCAAGCGACCAATTTTAAGAAATCCAACTAAAAAGCATCAGCCTATACAGGGTGTATCTGTGAACATTTACATCCCTTTAACCACGTGTACTACTAACCGTTCTGAACGACATTTGGTCTATGACTTTTGAAAATTTGCTCAAAAAAAATAATCTTTCCATACAAAGTCGGTCACGTGATTTGGTCATTTTATATGGGGAGTAGAAAAAAATTTCGATGAATTTCGAAAGTCGTTGATCAAATGTTGTTCAGAAATGCGGATTGGTGATCACAAACCCGAGCTATGTTCGAAAAATTCAAAACCTAGGTACCTACTTTTTGCTTGTCTCCGAATCTAGACAGATCGCGGTTCGTTCCTTAAACCACTTGAACAACGGACTGTGCAAAATGTTGAGAATTGCCCCTACAACTTGATTTTAATATGGTCACCCTATCTGTAGTGGAACGTTAAGAAGCTCAGCTAAATACTACGTGAAGTATTTCCCACATGCTTTAATATAAACGGTAATGGAATAATTTAATATTATGAGAAATAGTAAAAAAAAAACATGAAACTTTCATTATTCCTTTAGAAATCATAATAAGGTCCACCAAGTTACTATGTGTACACGACAAAACTGTAGAATGAACTGTCGACAGCGGTATTTTTGGAATAGCGAACCTCAAACCTTTAAGAAAAGAGTCTGTCTACCTACTCAGCGTGATGCTCTATTAGTACGTTGCTTTGCGTTTCGTTGCGTTGCGCAGCGTTGCGCTGCGTTGCGTTTCGTCGTCCCAAATAAATATAAATATGAAAACACGACGTAGTGTCAGCGTCAACGTTACGACGAAAAACGCAGGCCGGATTTGAATTACTGAGTTACCGTTTCTGAACTTTGACCTAATATTTTACCCTTAATCTAACAGTTTAATAAAGACATTTTTAACTGCTCATAATAAATCCAACACATTACGACTCACCGATAAAGCTACAAGAAGTGCATTTTTATTTAAATTTTACACGTCAAAAGCTGAGAGACTCGGAAAAACTTATCGATAATATTTCTTTAGAAAACGATATATTTTGTCTGCTTTTCGTTACAAAAACTTTATGAGTAAGAAAATGAAAAAAAAAAACACCTACCATTAAAAAACATAGAACTAATAAGTTCAATAAATCATATTTTTTACTATATTTTCTATGTAATAGACGCGCGCCGCGACGACGAGAAACCTAACAACGACAATCGAATCGAAGACTATCTGCGAAATCTTCTGATCGTAACGGGCAGGTTGTCTACCCACTGGGCGTCGACCTAAAAAAAACTATCGATTGTTTATTATGCTCGAATAAATAAATCGATACATTTTTCCTCACCCCTATTACAAGGGCGTGCCCACCATGTTCGTAGCATAGTATGCATTATTAATTTCCTTGTAATAACTAGATGTGTCATGTTAGATTTTACGGTGAAACTGGTTAGGTTTCATGGAAAGGAAGGGAAATTCTGAATACAGTTTTAAATATAATGAACAATAGAGGACAGAAAGACAAATAATAGTTGTATTAATCTATGAAGTTAACGGTATGTAGCATTTTAAGGAGTGTTAGGTATTAAGGGGCTACACGAATGAAACTAGCGCCGCCAACCTATTTACACTGATTGTGGCGAAAATACGATATTTAAAAAAAAAACATTACAGACTTAGATAAAAGTAAATTGAATTTTTCAAGATGCAATACAATATATAAAACACGCGACAAGTAACAACAATGTCAATTATTGCTATAAGTGACCGTTTTTAACGTTAACGTTTTAACATTAATGTAGCCATCGTGTTAAAACGATTCGAACCATAGAAAATGTTTTTACAAGGTGTCTCTGTAAATCTGTAAACATATACATCCTAAAGGGATTCGCTTCTGCCAACCATTCTAAATAACATTTAATTTTGTTTTATGACTTTTGGAAATTTGAATAATAATAATAATAGAATGGTTGATGGAGACGTGGGTAAAAGCTCTAAATGTCTTCCTAAAGACCCTGTTGCTACTTTGTTTTATGTTTTTTTAAGGTATACCAAACGATACCCACCAAAATTACTAATACAAAACATTATGCTTTGGTGAACAAATGGCATTATGTTGCATCAAATAATATTAAAACCATTTTCTTTTATGTAAATATTTATTATGAATCTCTTGCTCTTCTGACTAAATTTCAAAGAAGAGGATAAAAGTCTTTCCTCAAATGCATAAAGAAATCCTTATTCGCCGAAACCTCGATGCTTACTAATTTATGTCTGACCTCAATTTATTTACCCTTAATTTTGCATTGCAGTTTAAAAATACAACTCGCAAATGCACACGAAATGCATTGGTCACAGCTTCACTTCACATAACGTCAATTGCACGATTATCCACACTTTCGGAAAGCCATGACGCCCCATTACTTTACGATGACATCACCATGCAATTCATTTTGGTCGGGTTGTTTTGCACAGACTAACAGATGAGTCAAATGGAATGTATTCAGAATGAACCGTGAAAAATTCTTTGGATTTTCAAACGATTGCAATTTTCAGGTCCAAATTTATAGTCAAGCAAATTTAGGTAATTTAACTATGTATTAAAATAAGTCAATATGTTTGACGTTTCTCATTCAAGCGTATATATTTTCTAACAAGGTCTGTTTTTTAACATGTATTTTCTTTAAATAACTCAGCCTAAAGGTTTTGGTCAGCCAGTGTTATTTCGAAAAAGTATTTGCAAAGTTTTGCAATCTCGTTAAGTACAGTTGACTTTCACAAACTAAAAAGCTCGCATCGGTTTAAGTTACTGTAAATATCGAATTATTTGTTTGCCTTACATGGACAGTAAATATATTCTCTACTCAAAACTTATAAACTCAAAAAAAGCAGTTCCTGTAATTTAATATTAACACCATACCATGGAAAACGTTGTGTTATAATATTAGTTACAAATATTTTGTTATTTTTGTTTAGTACCTATATAATTAAATTATTCTAAATAGTGAAATCGTTCACAGTTAATAAGCTGGCTATTTATTTTCCAGCTTACCACTATGACGCTATAGCCCCTTCTGTATTCCATTATTCCTTGCCAGCCCAGTACAGTGATGAATCGGTGACTCACAATAAGCTTTAATTGAGTGTTTGTCTGGTTTTTTGGGTCGGTTTAGCAACCTTGAGTGTTTATTCCGTGTCCTAATAGTGTATTCAGAGGTTGCTAATAGGGGTTTTTGTCGGTAAAAAGTTGTATTAGAATGATTAATGCGCAAGTAATGCTAAGCAATTCTTTGATTTCTTATTTTATTTTAGTAATAAAACGAATGGGTTGTTATTTTGATGGTAGGTTTATCGTCGACAAGGTCTTTTGGGTAACATTTGTCCTTTAAAACATGAGCTACTTGAAATACCATGATGATTTGGGAACTAGTTCTCTGGTATCTTTGGAAAACCCAGTGTTGCTTGATCTTTTTTTTTATATTTCCTCAACATTCATTTTTTCCCCCAAAATGATACGTTTGACAAGTTTTTCCCCATAAATATTTTATGAAATTATTATAAGTTTCCATCACAGTTGAAAAATTAAACAGTTTATAAGGCGAACCAAATATCATGCATAGTTGTGAAATGATGTTTTTCCAATAAGTGAGCTTATACACGCGTATACCTAAAAGTTAATACCTATTCGTTGTCATGACTTTTGTATGTCAAATACGTATATAAGTATCCTATAATAGTAGTATTATCTCCTACTGTTCCTTGTTGTTGTGCCTGTTTTCTGTGGTCAATTAATGCTTACTTACTTTCTTAGCGCGTTTTTTTTACCAATCCCGAAGGACTTCATTGGGCTTCCCTTTGAGAATCTCTATTAGTGCGTTTCGGCTTAGCCTCTGTCACCGTATATTAATCACCCTCATCTCCCATCCATCTTCAGCCAGTTGGAGACAATTAGACGCTGAATCACTAGAAGTGCTCCCAATAGTTGAGGAGGCATAAGTAAGTAGGAGACAGTAAGGAAAGTTTAATTTGAATTTGAAATTATATCGACCTTCACCGTCACCACCTATGATTTCAGTGTTCTTAATATATCTTTAGTCATTTGTACATATCCATACAACTTTGTACCTTAGCTAGAAGGCCTTATGCGAAAAACTTGACACGGGCCTCAGATTATATAAGTTACGCCACTTTTAAATAAATTTATTTTATTTACTGTCCATCTTTATCGAAAGTCCTTCATAATCTTCACCCTCCATTCGTTTTATACCTAAATAACGTGACAACTTACTAGTTGCTCAGTTGTTTACTCTGGCTTACATATTTTGGTCGACCTCAAAGTTCGCCATTTTAATAGGTGGGTGACAACAAAAATCAAGAACAACTTACCTATAACTTCTTGATGTGTTTAACATCATTAAAAGTAAACTATCAGCATATGCAGGGCAACGACCTCGATCACAGAACTCTGGTCATCATTGCTCTGATAGGATGATACATATCCTTACTGTTACTAAATATACTGTACCACTGTCAACACTTAACACATTATCCCAGTTCGTACTACAGTAGGACCTCGATTATCCGGACTAATTGTTGTCAGTAGGCATCCGGATAATTGAAAGTCCGGATAATCCAAGATATGAAGAAAAACGGCTTTTTGCATATGTACATATGTAGAGTCTGTACCATACATATGTAATGTTAAGTGTTTATTTAAAACAACAAATACATATGAGCGAAAATCAACGTTTATTAAGAAATTGTACATAATGTACGTATAATTTTGCTTACATAATATGTATGTACATATTTGGTAATTTGCATTAGGTAATAATGAAATAAAATAATTAGTTTAATTTGGTTTAAAATATTTGGTAATTGTCGTTTGACGTAAGCTACTTCTCTTCAATGCTGCTATATCACGAATTCGTTTCAGCTGTAGTAAACTCACAGTATCACTCTCTGTTTGTTTTTCAAACCACTTGAGAGCTGTTTCCAAGGCATGAAATGCTTCATCATGAGATGGTTCTGCATCATTCTCCACATCTAGATTTTCTTCAGGTTCATCTTCTTTCGATTCCTGCTGTTCACTTATCTGCATCTGCAATATGTTTTCTACGATTTCGTCATCTGACATAATCTGAAAACCTTGATCATTACTGTCACTAGTGACCCACTCTTTTACATCGGCACGAGTGGCGCGGCGTTATGCAAGTTTTGACATGTTAATGTTAGAATAAACTCGTCGCGATTGGCAGTCCGGATAATCGCGAATCCGGATAACTGAGGTCCGGATAATCGGGGTCCTACTGTATAATCAACTTTATTTCTAAGAACATAAGAATGTTTGTGTAGCTGGTCTCGACTCGTGATGTCTTAATCTAATTTTATACTATTTGGAGATATATTGTACGGGGAAAAGAAAGTGGTAGGCATACCCAATTTCCTTAAAAGGTTTTCGGCGAACAAACAATGTTTATAAATAAAATATTGTAAGTTGTAAAATTTCGCCGAAGTTCCAAGTTAGACGCTCAAGTATTTTTGGGAGATTTAATTTGGTGATTTTATTTATAATAAATATATAATAATAATAACTCCGCAGGGCAGCTTGTGGCGAGCTGTTGGTGTGTGGCGACACCACGGACCCGAGACTCCCGGGGGAAACACCATCTCTCCCCCACCTCTGGCTTGCCTTTGTTGGCCGGCCGGAGTGGAGCGCAAGAGCTAGATGCTCGAAAGGGTGGAAGTGCTCAATCTGCGTAATAGCGAGGAACGGCTGAACGGATTACCGGGATCCAGAAATCGGTGCACACCTCTCTACACCCTTAGCTGACCACGCCGATGTTGCCGCCTTGCCGCCTTATACGGTGGCTGATTTGGGGGGCCCATCTAGTGGGAGGCGAGTCACCGTCTGCCATGATTATTCGAGATGAGACATTTGATATGGCAGGCGTCCCGTTGTCTCGTCAATATCCCGGCAACCAGTCCAGCAAGATCCTACCCATAGACCCGGCATAGATCCCTTCTTATCTACAATAGTCCTTGCATCTGGCGGGTGCTGACTTTGGTTGTATCTCTTCAATAGTACAAACAGAGTCAGTAGCCGCTAGGTGTACACATCCCCATTTTCATTATTGTGTCTCAAAGGGGCCTCTACGTGTTGGATCTGTATCCCCACGCACGCCTTCCAAAAGGACCGGCCTCCGTGCCGTGATTTCCCGTAGGAGAGATACAAATAATAATAATAATCCATTTATTTCAGGCAACAAGAACATTTTAAAAACATTTCATTGGCCCATATAATAGATACCTTATAGTCTAACATACATATAATATTATATTTATTTTATTTTTATCATATTGTGGCGCGTAGAATCTGCTGGCAGTTCGTCCTCGAAACTTGCGAAAGACGACTCCCTGCGGCCAGAAGTCCATCTCAGTAAAAGTCGCCAGAGAGCTGGGTCGGCACCGCACCACAAACGAGTTGAAGCTCACTTGTGGCGAGACTCCAACCGCTCGACCCTCAGCGTCCATTGGACTTTTTGCGCACGTAATCTACGACCCCCTCGACCTTCGTAGACCAGTGTAACCGGGACACATACAGCTGCGTAGTGTGAGTCTCTGTTTGCAGCAAGCGTTCAGGTCCACACTCGGCTGCCGTTCCCACGGTGGTTATGGTTGGTGGCATGTCGACGTATCTGACTTCTTCTCGACGCTTTACTGAAGCCCTATCACTGCACTTCTTCGTGGCACACAATGTTGGTGTCATCTTCGAGCTTCATTTCCCCTTCGAGGTTGTGTTGACCGAGGGTGGTGCGGCAGCAACCAGGCAGCGTAAGCACGGGTCGGGGGAGTCCGTGCCAGCAGCTGGTGTTGGCTCCCGGCGGGAGCGCGCGGCGGGGGAGGCGGGCGGCGGGGCGCGGTGCATTGCACCTCAGCAAACAGCAGGCGGCGAGTCAAAATTGCTGACCGATGCGTTTTGCGCTCCGCGACGTGTGTTGGACATTCGTGGCCTCGGGTGACCTACTTACCGAATCATTACGTTTTATAGACAATAATTCGGCACGCAGATCGGAGATGGTAGATTCCGAAGCCTCTACTTTCAACAACACTTCGGCCAGGCTTGCCTTTAGGGTTGTGATATCCTTCAGCAGCCTGGTGACGTCGACGTGGTCAAAGGTGACGGGAGGCAGCCTATGAAGGTCCTTCGCCACAAACGTTTGGCACGTCGTCTGGATCCGGTCTCCTGCAATAGCTTGATGATATCCTGGAGACTTCTTTCACCCTTATCGTCCCTTCTACGAGACGGCATTCGGTCGGCCTGGCCGAGCGTCGTGTAGAGCAGCACCTTGCCGCTGCAAATATCCTTTTCTGTGTAGTTGGATTTACAGATCTGCATGATGCTGACCACGTCCATCGTTGTCCATGGCGTGTTGTATAACGCCACAGTTCGTTGGCTATGAGTTGCTCGGAACCCATAGCGACGTCTATCAGCGACGGCTAAGCCGCGCAGTTCGCGATTAATAAATTAATCTCTGTCGGATATTGCGGACGCGACCGTTTCCGAGCCCGCATCGCAAAACACCTGTTTAGTAAGAACAACATAATTTAGCAAAGTAAAGAAAAAACTTCATTTGACTTAAACACAATAGCTTATGTTTGTGAGCATTAAAGCCGTCATGAATCCAGTCTGAACTAGATTTAAGTTTTCTATTGGATATTTTTATTTTAACGCCCCACATTGGTCTAATGGTTGGTACGGAAGTTACTAAAAGCTACTTAATAAAAAAAAAACTTTATTTTCGAATAAATCTTTAGTTCCTTATTAAACATTCTAAATTGGACTTTAAATCTGTTTAACATAAGATTATTTTCTTAAGTGCCTCCCACAAACTTTACAATTATCATGTACAAATTATCCAAAGCAATTGAAGTTTTAAAATCTTGAAATCATTTTGACATAATTGCTATAATATTAACATAACATTTATGTTAATTATAAGCTAAGAGGCAGACACTGTTATTAGAACCCATTGTTCAAGTCAAAATAAGACATTAAAAGCGTTAATTTTATGTCATGGTTGACTGTACTTTAAAATTACTTCAAAATAGTGCCGCTAGAATAGTGATGTAAATGTAGGAAGGATATGTGGATATGTCATGTTTATCGATGAACCGCTACCTACATCTCTAAAGCTAAATTAACTGCATCAAAGAATCATAAATTGTCGAAACTCATGATTTTCCGACTACAAGGAAAATCATGAGTTTCGACAATTTATGCTTTTTTGATGTAGTTAATTTAGTATTGAGGAAAAACTTATCTTACTGACAGACCGATTGGTACCTACTATTTTTGAGAATAATTGTTGCAGAATTCCTATCCGAAATGAGAGAAATGTATTTTATTAAATCTAAAAATATCGATATCAAGTCCACACAAGTTTCGTCATCCCTATTCAAAATAACGGATGTCCTAAATAACTCAACAGAGTCTGACCAACAATAGTCAATTACAAATTGATTCAGAGCTGCCGATTTAATTTATAATCTTACGTCCGGAAACATTTAGTGTTGTGCCGGGGTTATTTTTCATTATAATTACATGTAAAATATTTATCGGTCTTTGTTACATTTTTATGAGACTCCCGCGGTTCTGGTGAGGTAGAGTCTTGTTTTAAAATTGTTGTTTAGTTTATGTCTAATAATGTATTAGAACGGCTGAGGCATATAAAATAGTACAAGAGCTTGTGACAATAATCTCTCTAGCTAATGGTTAACTGTTCTGTTAGACTGAAGAAAAATAAATCTCACCTGATTTTGAACCTTATTATTTCATAACATAAGAGCGATGTTCAACCTTCCATGCTTAGTTAAGGGTTATCAATCAGGTCATAGTCGTTCTTGAAATGAAAGGAAAATGTTGCTTAGTTCCTGTCCCGAATTTTTGTCATTAACTTCATAGACCAAATTCTCTTTAACACTATGTCATACGTCTTAGAAATGCCATTATTTCAAATAAAGATTAGTAACATTTTTGGTGTAAGTACCGTTTGTTTGCTTTTTTTTACAAAAAAAATCTAAAACACGTATCAAAATAAAACATAAAACCATAGATAATTAGCGAAGAGTACAGTTAAAGCTGTCGTCAACACGTACCATTGATAAATAAATTCAAGTAGCCAATTTATTTGCTTCATAGCTCTTTTGACACTTAAAATGTTTATTGCAATAAATTTTGAAAGTCGAAGTTGTCCAAGTAATTTCATAAATTTTACTTTATGTACAAAACGTTTTACAACGTGAGATTCAATTACTGGATGTTCCTTAGTTATGTCGTCACCTCCTGTACTATAACTCGTACTGGTGTAAACCAGCGTTTCCCAATAGCCGGGTCGCGACCCGGGGCCGGGCCATCAAAATGAAAAAACCGGGTCGTGACATTTTCGCCTTATTTTAAAAACATGAGTATCTAATACCTAACTTGGTATCTATAGTAAAAAATAAGAAACTGCATACTTCGCACTACATAACTAAATAGTGACTAAATGCCAAAAGAACGAGCACAAAATAATTACACACAGAAGGTAGACTCAGCCTGATTTTGTATTTAGAAGAGTTCGTTGACATATGCTTCGGGTTGTTGCCCGGCATGAGTACATAAGCGCGCGGCCTCTACCACAGACCTCGACAGTTCGACAATCTTATGTCATAGGGTAGGATTAATGTGGTCGAAAAGGCGTTTTTCCCCCTTAGTGCGCATGTGTGAGTACATGACACGTTTTTAGCTCTTAGTGGGCAGCCTACTTTCTGTGTGTAATTATTTTGTGGTACTAGGTACTAAGAAACATTTCTACTATTAATAAATGTGTTTTATTTGATCTTAATGGAACCAGCTTGAGTTTGAAAGTACTTAGTGGGTCACGAAGGGTCAGTGTGAAAATTACCGGGCCATGGCATATCAAAGTTTGGGAAACACTGGTGTAAACCATTGATTTGTGTCCGAGTGTCGGAATTTAGTGTTTGCGATTACTGTCGTGTTACTATCTGCAATCGATTCCTTGTACAATCGATACTAAATCGAGTGGGATTGCGGCGAATTTGTTTTATTATTACGAAGGTGGCGTAAGGCAATGCAATTACAAGTACTAATGGGTACTAAACTGTATGGGGCTAGTTCCTTATGAAACTTAATAGCGTAGGGGACTGAGAGTTTAATTAATCTTCTTCTATACTATAAAGAGATAACTTCAATAGACAACGACAAGGCTTATAGGTAAACCGAAAACACGAAACGCTTGCGCGATGGAATTATACACAGCGCCATCTATTGGTTAATTTCAGAATTCCGGTCCCGAAGCGAAGTGAGGGCGGGCGTAGTTACTTATAATATAATATTTTTTAATGTGTGTGGTTTGTATAGGGGGGACTGTATTATATGCTGGTGTTTTTTATAATGTGCTATAGCCACATACACGCCCATAGACACCTGCAACACCAGTAGAGTCACAAGTGTGCTGCCAACCTTTAGCCTCCCTTCCCCCCAATTGGGCCTTCGGTGCCCTTACTCACTCAACGAAATGCTGCTTCACGTCGGTCTTCTGTGAAGCCGTGGTATAACTCCGGTTGAGCCGGCCCATTCATGCCGAAGTGTGGCTCTCCTACGGTAAATTTAAATGGGAGATAAAATCATTCTTTTTCATTTTGCCTGTAGAAGAAACCTATACTATGAGAATCTTTTGTATGGAAAAGTCAGATTAGCGTCAGGCTGAAAGACGATGAGTGTATAAATTTTTCTGTATTTCATTACATAAGAGCGATGTTCAACCTTCCATGCTTAGTTAAGGGTTATCAATCAGGTCATAGTCGTTCTTGAAATGAAAGGAAAATGTTGCTTAGTTCCTGTCCCGAATTTTGTCATTAACTTCATAGCCAAATTTCTTAACACTATATCATACGTCTTGGAACTGCCATATTCAAATAAGGATTAGTAAATTTTTGGTGTTAAGTACCGTTTGTTTGCTTTTTTTTACAAAATAAATCTAAAAACACGTATCAAAATAAAACATAAAACCATAGATAATTAGCGAAGAGTACAGTTAAAGGCTGTCGTCACACGTACCATTGGATAATAAATTCAAGTAGCCAATTTATTTGCTTTATGGCTCTTTTGACACTTAAAATGTTTATTGCAATAAAATTTAGAAAGCGAAGTTGTCCAAGTATTTTAATAAATTTACTTTATGTACAAAACGTTTTACAACGTGAGATTCAATGACTGGATGTTCCTAATTTATGTCGTCACCTCCTGTACTATAACTCTTATTGGTGTAAACCAGCGTTTCCCAATAGCCGGGTCGCGACCCGTGCCGGGGCCATCAAAATGAAATAACCGGGTCGCGACATTTTCGCCTTATTTTAAAGACATGAGTATCTAATACCTAACTTGGATTCTATAGTAAAAAATAAGAAACTGCATACTTCGCACTACATAACTAAATAGTGACTAAATGCCAAAAGAAATAGCACAAAATAATTACACACAGAAGGTAGACTCAGCCTGATTTTGTATTTAGAAGAGTTCGTTGACATATGCTAGGGTTGTTGCCCGGCATGAGTACATAAGCGCGCGGCCTCTACCATAGACCTCGACAGTTCGACAATCTTATGTCATAGGTAGGCTAGGATTAATGTGGTCGAAAAGGCGTATTTCCCTATTAGCGCGCATGCGTGAGTACATGACACGTTTTTTTTTCTTTTTTACGTGAGCAGCCTACTTTCTGTGTGTAATTATTTTGTGGTACTAGGTACTAAGAAACATTTCTACTATTAATAAATGTGTTTTATTTGATCTTAATGGAACCAGCTTGAGTTTGAAAGTACTTAGTGGGTCACGAAGGGTCAGTGTGAAAATTACCGGGCCATGGCATATCAAAGTTTGGGAAACACTGGTGTAAACCATTGATTTGTGTCCGAGTGTCGGAATTTAGTGTTTGCGATTACTGTCGTGTTTCTATCTGCAATCGATTCCTTGTACAATCGATACTAAATCGAGTGGGATTGCGGCGAATTTGTTTTATTATTACGAAGGTGGCGTAAGGCATTGCAATTACAAGTACTAATGGGTACTAAACTGTATGGGGCTAGTTCCTTATGAAACTGAATAGCGTAGGGGACTGAAAATTTATTAAATCTTCTATACTATAAAGAGATAACTTCAATAGACAACGACAAGGCTTATAGGTAAATCGAAAACACGAAACGCTTGCGCGATGGAATTATACACAGCGCCATCTATTGGTTCATTTTGGAATTCCGGTCCCGAAGCAAAGTGAGGGCGGGCGTAGTTACTTATAATATAATATTTTTAATGTGTGTGGTTTGTATAGGGGGGACTGTATTATATGCTGGTGTTTTTTATAATGTGCTTTAGCCACATACACGCCCATAGACACCTGCAACACCAGTAGAGTCACAAGTGCGCTGCCAACCTTTAACCTCCTTTCCCCCCAATTGGGCCTCCCGTGCCCTCACTCACTCGACGAAACATGCTGCTGCTTCACGACGGTTTTCTGTGCGGCCGTGGTATAACTCCGGTTGAGCTGGCCCATTAATGCCGAAGCGTGGCTCTCCCTGGTAAATTTAAATGGGAGATAAAATCATTCTTTTTCATTTTGCCTGTAGAAGAAACCTATACTATGAGAATCTTTTGTATGGAAAAGTCAGATTAGCGTCAGGCTGAAAGACGATGAGTGTATAAATTTTTCTGTATTTCATTAATATTTTTCTGCAAACACAAGTAAATATACTTTATATTATTTTATTATTTACTAGTGGCCCGCCCTCACTTCGCTTCGGGACCGTAATTCAGAAATGAAGTAATAGATGGCACAGTGCTCAATTACATCGCGCAAGCGTTTCGTGTTTTCGGTTTACCTATAAGCCTTGTCGTTGTCTATAGAAGTTATCTTTTAATAAATAGTATAGATTTTACTGTGGTTAGCAACCCTAGAACCGCAAAGATGGCTGACAAAACGATACTAATGGCGGGAATAGTAAATTATCTAGTAGTTTTAATTAAAGCTCAGACCATAAACACGGACTTGAAGTTTATTTCCTGGAAAAATCTTCTAAATGTTATTAGATGCGCTGTTCTTATGAATACTAAACTTGGTCTGGAATCATTTTCTTTAGGACTCGTACGTACGAATTAATGTGTCTCTTAACTTATGGTTCGTGGCACTAAAATCTGGGAAAGCTCTGTTTCTTTGCCAGTGTTTTCCGGAAATTTAACTGTGGCGTCTTCTAATTTCGCGTCAATAGCAATTTCCTAGGTTATAGCACTTTTTGACGAAATCTATGAAACATCACGAAAAGCGTTTTAATCACAAAATGTCGCACTCAGAGACATTATTTCAATTTCATGCTCAGTATCTTTATTTTGGATAGTCTATATGTCTATTTTAATCATAGTTTAGGCAGAAAACTTCAAATGATTCCGTTAGTTTAAATAGATTAGTAATACGTCTTTTGTAACTCTAATGTTTTTGCAATAAAGTTTTATTTATTGTTTTAAAAATAGTAAGGGTCAATATTTTTACTTAAGTGACAATTAAGTTTTGATTAACGTCTCTGATTTCGGCAGACATTCATTTATTACATCAAGTGACTGCTTCACTGCTGCCCAAGTTCGACGCTCTTTTACCAGTACCTATATCACGGAAACAAATAACATTATATTCGTTAACGGAAACAATTAACATTTTCGTTAAATTTTAAAGTTTAAATCAATCGCATACAAACGAATCTAAAATACCACGGTGCTATTTCGTTTCTAATAGTTCACGGGCTATAAATTCGTAACTTACAACCACAAATTCAAATTTAACAATTTATTGAAATCGGTGATAAGAAACTTTGTTAAATCAAACTTAAATTTGAAAGGGCACTTGTAGGCGTTTTAGTAGATACTTATACTATATGATAATTGCTTATTGTGCCCCAATAAGTCATAGCTATATCTTGTTTCGAAGTCATTATCTTTTGTGAGTGATTGTGCTTGCAAAATTATTTATATGTTTTGTAAAACCTGGTTAAGATTGATAAATGGTAATGTTAGAAAATGAAGTTGTTGTTTATTTTAGTCGGGATATTGCAATGTATGGGTTTGTAATTTATTTGCATTGGTTTATGTAAATGAATTTGTAAGGTGAATTAATCATAAATATTTACAGGATCTATCAAATAATATTGTAATATTGCGAGTACGGGGTACGTTAATGCAACAAAACGCTAAAGTCAGAAAATAGCAATAAATTTTATTGAAAAATCACAAATACACAATAAATCTCTTAATCACTCTTCTGTTCTCTTCTGTTTCCACTATTCGAATACATTATGCCTTACCGTTATTTTTAGAATTTACCAGTTTATAAATAGTAGGTAAGATAGATGGTTATAAGTATATCTAGCGATTTGATTGGTTGTACGGCACCAATGCCGGGCCACCATTTTGAAAATGTGAAAATATCAACCAATAAGCGGTCAAAGTTTGATACTCGTACAAATGGTTTTTTAATTTGCCATGGGTAATTCTAAAATATGTACCCTAATGATGTTTGTGTACAAACAAATCTATGCCGTGACATGATGTACATTAAACAATTACACAAACCAAAAGTGGTTCCCCAAATTAATAATAATATTCTTGACACGCCAAAGAAAAATTTGGTTTTTCTTAGGGTCTCTTTTTGTGAGAAATTGGGGTGCACCACTCGTATATAAAAGAGGGGAGTAGATCATTTATAAAAACTAACGTCAAAATAATCATTAATTTGAATGGAAATAACAGCTTTCCCTTCACGCAATGTTTTAGCACGCCATGTAGATTCCTCATCAAGAAATTATAGTTCTTAATGAATCAGCCTGATTTTGGTTAGTGGTTGTTGATATACGTGTAGGTATAACATTGTTTCTCAGTTCCAATCCTGATCAACAGATGGCGTTGGGTGTCGATTGTACCGCGCTAGTGTATCGTCTTTTGGATTTGTATAAGATCTCCCTTATGAGCAAAGGTCAGCTCGCCCATCACATTTCCACACAATTCCACATTTATCCAGATGGTATGGATGGAATCCTAGTTTATAGGCAGTGAAATTTGTTAGCGGGTATTATCTTCAAAAAGAGCGTATTCCTTTTTGAAAAGTATGGCAACTTTAAAAGTTTATACGAATCACTAGATTAAAATAAAGAAAAAAGAAAATACATTTACTGCCCATTGCATAAGCGTTTCCTTCCTAATACAACTAATCCCGGACAAAGTCACGGGCAGTGACTGTATAATGTCTTACGTGTACCTAAAAAAGTACAGAAATAAATTCTGTTTGCGACTGTGGATTACGAAGAAGACATTAAAACTACGAGTGACTTCACCCGATCTAAAATTGTCCGCTCTCGGACTACGTGTACAACGTATAAACATACAAGTGGCATTGGCCAACTGAGGTAGATAGATAATTATATTTTTTTTATTGCACAGATATTAATACATGAGTGAAACAACAGCAATAAACTGAACAATAAGGCGGTCTTGTCGCTTTTAGATGTAGTTAATAATTTGAGTCCACATTAACTTAAAAAATCTTAAGATAAAATATTGCAATAAGGTGTTGCAGGTGTCTATGGGCGGCGGCAATCGCTTACCATCAGGTGATCCGTCTGCTCCTCGCCTCCTATCACAGAAAAAATGCCCATTGTTAATGCTAGAGACGAAAACAAATAAGCGGGTCACCTAATGGTATGTAATCACCGCTGCCCATTAACATCTGGAGAGGTCGCTGATGCGTTGCCGGCCTTTTAAAAAGAAGTACACTCTTCTCTTTTAAAGGACCCAAGTCGTAGCCGTGAGGAAATACTTCTGCAGCTGAACCGTTTCATAAAACTGAGGTAGGTACGTACAGCCACAGAAAAAGTATACAAAACAATCAAATTTCTTTAATAGACTCTCATACACATTAGGTTGAATTTCAATTGAGAAAATTTAACAGATTGTGGTAATCTGATGAGTGGCTGACTGTTCGTAGCAACTTCGATTAAAATCATCATTTTTTGTAAATAATCTTAAACACGAACAAGCAGTGAGTGGGTTTAAAGCCTATTTTTATCCGATTATAATGAAACCGGGCTATTGTTTTACAATTCGATAGTACAAAAATAAATTCAACCTACTTGTAACCAAACCCACGCTTGCTTTTATCAAAATATCTACGACATGTTCGTTCGTTTACATTTTCACAATGACGTCATAGGAAAATCGGTAATAAGGTAACATTCGTACTTTCAATGTTTAGATATATAAACTAAACGCGAGGATGTTTAAATATAAGTAAGTAGTTTTGTTAACTAATTACGTACAGCCACACATCAAAGTATACAAAACTGTAAAATTTCTTCAATCGACTCTCCTCTCACTGTCATATACTTTAGGTTGAAAATCAATTGAGGAAATTTGACAGGTTGTGGTAACCTGACTGTAAATTATAGGACTTACTGCATGATTCGACCCCATTACAACGGCCTTGGTCACAAGACAAACAATTAAGTACTAAGTAGACGGAAAGAAAAGGACATACATAGGCACTTATTAAAAAAACATTGAATAAATAAATAAAGACGGCCATACGTCACATTAGAATAACGAATGTCTATCCAGACTGGGAGTAGAACCCACTAATGCAGTCATGGATTGGATTTCTGGGCGCATCAAGACATAAAAAAATTCCGTTGTTGATATTTGTTTCCAACCGCTAGAGAGCCACGCTTTGGCTTGAATGGACCCGGCTCGACCGGAGTGATCCCACGGCCTACAAAAGACCGGTGTGAAGGATCAGGGTTCGCTTTTTGCATTGGAAACCTAAACCGCATCGTCTTAATGAAAGGGCGCATTGAATTGTTTACTTTCTACTATCTTCCATTATTTTTACCCCGTAATTGCATAAGTACTTAAGTAATAATTAGCCATCCTCATTTCACGGTGTATTACTACTAATACAGGTAAAAGACTCCATTAAAGTTAATTTTAAAACAACAATAGCCAACGGGCGGAAAGTGCGTAACATCAAAGGACGAATGAGTGAGCTGAGAGTGAATGAGTGAACTGTGAACGTGTGACCGGTGAATGGGTCCGTGCGGCTCGCTGCCGCTGACCGGGGCAAATGCGGTCGCTTAGACTGAAGTTAAACATAGCGTAGGATAGGGTTGGGGATCAAAGAATATTTTAATTTTCTCAAAATACAGTTACTTATATGAGAAAAGTTTTTTTTTTTTATGTGATTGGTAGCAGACGAGCAGGCGGATCACCTGATGGTAAGCAATTGCCGCCGCTCACGGACACTTGCAACACCAGTGGAGTTACAAGTGCGCTGCCAACCTTTTATTCCCTTCCCCCCCGGGTGGGCCTCCGGTACCCTCACTCACTCAGCGAAACACAGCACAGGGGCTGCTTCACGCCGGTTTTCTGTGAGGCAGTGGTATCACTCCGGTCGAGCCGGACCATTCATGCCGAGGCGTGGCTCTCCCACAGTTAAACTATATCTATACTATTTATAAAGAAGTTAATCTCATATTCCATGGGCGGGGCTTATAGCTAAACCATAAACTCGATACACTATCTACAATCAACGCCTAGCAACATCTATTGGTAGACAGTGGAACTACTGCCCCGAAACGAATTGAGGGCGAGCCACTAGTAGAAAATAAGATTGAGACAACATCACAATACATTGTCCTGGTCTCTAACTAAGGTTTTCCCTCCTGCTGTGGAAACCAGAAACAACGAAGTTACCACAAACACGCAGACCCAACACAAACAACTGTTTCATTAACAAACATTTGTGCTGGTGCGGGAATCGAACCCGCGACCCTTACGTCTCAACCGGTGCTCAAACCATTGCGCCAAACGGGTCGTCAAATACAATATGTATGTACATACTTTGCCGCGACCCGAACCGAGTCTTGGCTTCCGAAACAAGAGATCGCCTCTTCGGTTGGTTCTACACCAGTTCTTGCCAGTTATTCAATTCAATTTCATTTATTTATCTTTCACTACATAATTTAACTAAGGTAGTCGACGTTGGAACGCGAGTGTGTGAGCTAAAGTGGAGATGGGCAGGACACCTGGCGATGTGCAAAGATGATTGGTGGACTATGAAGCTTACCGATTGGCAGCCAAGATTGGGGCGACACCCTTTGAGTAGACCACCTGCCCGTTGGTCCGACGATAGGTATTGTATTGGTAGTGGGGATACAATGGATGAGGAATTGAGGATAGGTGACCGTAGGGAGTGACGTAATAAAGAAGAGGCCTATACTGACCAGTGAATGGATATGAGCTGATGATGATGATGATATAATTTAAGGTACAAATACAATAGGTATTACAGTTAAAAGTTTCATAATTTTACTATTTGACGACAATTTTGGACAGTGAAGATTTATTTTAGTTATATTGTGGTCAATAAATATTTTTCTCACGCTTGCATGTAACAAAGTGACAACCCTACTGCTGGATTAAATTAGAGATAGCTTCATACCACTTGCTCCACTATCGAGATAGAAATAAGGGCTAAAATGAAACACACATACAAAGTATGTGTTGCTATCTTCAAATGCAATTGTATATGTTAAGCCGTAAAGTACCAAATGTAAGGAATGTGTTTGAAGATGAGAATATTTTGCGAAATGACGTCATTACAGAGATTTTGAATGTATTTGAGATAAGAATGAAGTTTATGAAGTCTTTTTTTATGAAGGAGGCAGACGAGTAATAGGATCGCCTGATTATAAGTGATAAACGCCGCCCACATAATATCAACATCATAAGATTTTTATCCCGTTTTGGTTGCTACTATGTCTTGAGACATTCTTAATTAGTGCACAGACTGACTTGGCAATCACACGATATATCTCACAAGTAATGCATTAAATTGATTTGGATGTTATTGCCAAGTCAATAAATAAATAACCGACTTGGCAAAACATGGATCTCACCACTTTTTACGGTAGTTGCGAGACTTGGTTTTTTTGACAAGTATTGTTTTTGATGGGATCTCATTCCTTTTTGTAGAAAATTCTTAAAATCTATTGAACTGCAAATATAACGTGGTAATCCTATATATACCGTTGGAGCCATAAAGTCCTTGAGTAGAGACCGCGACTCGGCAAACGTAGTCTTGGACGCCCTGCTACAAGATGGGATGACGACATTCGAAGGCTGGCTGGAGTGAGCTGGATGAGAGTGGCCGAAAATCGGGAGCGGTGGCGTGCATTAGGGGAGACCTATGTCCAGCAGTGGACGAGCGTGGGTTGCTGATGATGATGATGATGAATCCTATATATCGGTATGATATTTATATAGGATTACAAAATTATTTTGAAGTTCATATATCTAGCAAACTGGATCAAAATTTAAAAATATTTTAGTTTTTCCTTGATTCATACACCAAACACTACTTATATTCCAAATTTGAAGGTTCTAGGTCTGCTAGAAGTGCCTTAGAATTTTGATGATCGGTGAGTCAGTCAGTGAGTGACAAAATTAAGAAACTTTTGCCCGTTTTAGGGTTCCGTAGCCAAAATGGCAAAAACGGAACCCTTATAGTTTCGTCATGTCCGTCTGTCCGTCTGTCCGTCTGTCCGTCTGTCACAGCCGATTTACTCGGAAACTATAAGTACTACAGTGATGAAATTTGATGGGAATATGTGTTATATGAACCGCTACAAAAATATGACACTAAATAGTAAAAAAAAGAATTGGGGGTGGGGCCCCCCCATACATGTAACTGAGGGATGAAATTTTTTTTTTCGATGTACATACCCGTGTGGGGTATCAATGGAAAGGTCTTTTAAAATGATATAAAGTTTTCTAAAAAACATTTTTCTTAAAGTGAACGGTTTTTGAGATATCAGCTCTCAAAGTCGTAAAAAGTATGTCCCCCCCCCTCT
The DNA here is from genome assembly GCA_014851415.1 of Cnaphalocrocis medinalis. Classification (NCBI taxonomy): domain Eukaryota; kingdom Metazoa; phylum Arthropoda; class Insecta; order Lepidoptera; family Crambidae; genus Cnaphalocrocis; species Cnaphalocrocis medinalis. The sequence continues at coordinate 11,411,519 of CM026299.1, read as the reverse complement.
ATTTTTATAACTACGGGGTATAAAATTCTAAAAAAAATAGAAGTGATGCATGCTAATTAACTCTTTCAACGATTTTTGGTTTGATCAAAGTATCTCTTATAGTTTTTGAGATAGGTTATTATATTTGCTGCTACGGAACCCTTTGTGCGCGAGCCCGACTCGCACTTGGCCGGTTTTTTAATTCTTATACTACTGGTTTACTGCCGTGCCCCCAGATAAATAGCTACTTCTACTACCAACAAACAAACAGGTATATCAATAAAATGACACACCCAACCCCACTTTTGATGTACACACAGTTAACCCTAATCCTTAAGCAAAGGGTACTCTTTGCTAATTATAAATAATTCACTAACCACACCGCAATGCCGGTCGATGTCCAACGCTCCGGTCTCTCAGACCGCCCGCTCGTGAACGAATGACTGAATGGACGCCTGATTTATTTGTTCGAGGCAGTAGGGATGAGGGTTCGTAAAGTATCGATAAGTTACTGACAGGTATGAGTTAGGGACAGAGAACCAGAGTCACCGACATAGCCCACCGAATTAGCAAACTGAAGTGGCAGTGGGCTGGTCACATTAGTCGCAGAACTGACAACCGTTGGAGCCGTAAAGTCCTTGAGTGGAGACCGCGACTCGGTGGCAGACGAGCAGACGTATCAGCTATGTGTGCTTTTGTTTCAATACGACAGGTATATTCTCATTCGATAATGGAGGGCTTCATTATAAGCCACCTGATCTCGCAATGTTCATTGTCGGCGGTGATTACTTACCAGCAGATGACCCGCTTGCTCGCTTGCTGCCTCTAGTTTTAAAACTGGTGTTGCAGGTGTCCATGGGCTGCGGTATTCGCTTATGATTAGGTGATCCGTCGGCTCTTCTGCCACTTAAATCATAAAAAACAAACTTTGTTATTCCTACAAGCTTCCTGTATTGATTTGTGCCAAACAAAGTTATCCTTAATTCGTTTTTCGTCCTTTTAAGTCTTCATTATTTTCAATCTAAAAACAATAAAAAGTTATGTCTTTAAAAATGGTATAGATAGTAGATAATTATCCATCAACTTAAACGTTAATCGATACTTATTCACATCCCTACAACCCGTTCCAGGCGGAGTGGTTCGAAGGCAATCGGGTAACAGCAGCTTTGACCGAATACTCATTTAGAATGCTTAAATAGACGTAAAGTAACGCTCGGGTTGAATGGGGGCACGTTAGACCTTCTGCCAGTGAAGATGGTTAGTGTTGGGCAAATATTATAATAGGATGTGACCAATAAAATGAGTATAACTTGTGTTACAATACTGGCTGAGCGACTTGTCCATAGAAGTTTGAGGGTAAACGGCGGGCTGATTCATGCCGGTTTTCTGTGAGGCAGTGGTATTACTCCGGTCGAGCCGGCCCATTCATGCCGAAGCGTGGCTCTTCCATATCTTTTTTTATTATCGACCCTAGTCCATAGTCATTGGTTTTAAATTCCGAAAATGCCAATTAGCGCTTTTTTGCCAATAAAGCCTTCATTCGACACGACACTCGGCGCTTTCATGCTGTGCATAAGGTTTTTATGATTAAAGGAAGCATGTTATAAAAGTAAACACTCCATACTGACACGTCAAAATCGTAAAATAAACAAAAAATGCTAAAATCACCTCACGAACACCTAATAAGTAAAAGTACGGTGCACAAAAAAATGTATAATATACTTGAGACCTTGCGACTCAATAGGTTTTATTCTTGGATTGTGCCTCACAAAAGAATCTTTTTGTGTTCCATGTTAAATAGGCGGGTTTTTAGCTTGGTACGGTCTGCAAATGCGTCAATTGGTAACATTTTACCATAGTATTTCTCTTGCATTGTCAATACATTTACATTTTAATCAATTGACTATGGATTTTTCTATGACGACCCTCAAAAAACGACCTATCTAGCGATGTAAGTACCGGGCCATCCATCTCGGAGTCCTGGATTCGGGTCAAACAAAAAGTATATTATGAATTGTTTGAACATAGCACGTGTTTGTGATCATCATTCCACATTAGGCAAGCGTGGTGATACCTAAAAGCATCATAGTAGCGATGATTTTGATTTTTATCATGGAGGCCTTTGTCCTATATAATAGTGGGACATTTTAACACTCAGTGTTTTTATAAAATTTGTGATATAATAATAAAATTATTTCACTAATATTTTTATTACCTTTGTTGCAGGTATGAGACCACCCATTTTTCTCCAAATTTGTTCGTAAGTTGATTATTTCTCTGAAATATGACGAGATATTAAAATGAAGATGTTTTCGCAATAATTAAGTTGTTATCTCAATCGTAAATCTCTTCTATAACCCAAAATACAAACTTTTATTCTTTTTAGTTCTCACGATAAAAGTTTTATGAAAAATTATGCTAATACACTTGATGTATACCATGTTTAGTACGGTATTACCATAATTTATTCTAAATGCCGTCTTAATATTGATACTTTTAAAACGTTTGCATGGAATATGTATAATTTCTAAGTGTCTAATAAACTAGCAGATTAGTAGAATTAACGTCTACGTAAAGACTTCTATTAAAAATTGTATCACAACACACACACACACACACAGCACAGGCACAGGATAAATCAATACGCAACAAACATTTTGCGAATTGATTCAAATTTTACCGTGTTCAGACTCCTACTTAAATGTTAAACAATTTAAGTGTAGTTAAATTCAAAATGTTTTTCAAATTTTAACAGCGCTTGCATGGTGGGAAGAATAAAAGGTTGTCAGCCATTGCTTTCAATCAGACGTTTTGCTACTGTAGTAATGATGTATTTTTCTTTTTCGTAAAAAAATTGATTTGACAAGTGTCAATAAAACGTTTGTCAAGCAAAGATGAATTTCATGTCTTTCAGCGATATAAGTTATTAATTTCAAAGTAAGGATGGCTTTTTATCACGGAGATAATTATACAATTGGATATAATTTGGGCTATGTGTCCCGTATAAGTACATATTATAGGTAAGTACCTTCTTAACCTCACTTTTACTATTAATTCAAAAATCTCGATTCCTGGATTGCCTAGTTTTCCTAAAATGTTTGTGGCGAATTGTTATTATGAATCTTTTAATAAGGCATCTTGATTTGTATAACACTTGAGCCCACAAATATATTAAACCGGTTTCGGTTTCCTTTTTCGATGAGTGTTATTATAAGAATATTTTCAAATATACTTACTGTGTTAGAATTGCTTTTTAATTTTTTTTATCGTATAATGGGAAGTGTACCATTGTATAGGATTTGAGGAGTATGGTTATTACAATGAAACGACGACCTTGTTTGTCGCAACCTTATAACAGAAGAAAAAGACCGACTGAATCATTGTTACACGTTTCAAAACTGTTCAAAACGTGCATGTTTGGCACAGTTTGCCCGTTTGAAGAAACTTGTAGGTTTTCTCACCGTCATGCTAATGGTAGAATTAATACTCTGCTGAGATTCAAACCACCCGTATAGAAGGCATGTTCTTTTGCACTGAGCTATCATCGCTCACTTGCGTTTTCCTACATGGCGACTCCAACCGTATCCGTACAACTAAAATAATATATCCCAATAGAATTGATCACTAACATTAACGCGGTTTTTCTGCTGACCCTACACCATTCGTCTCGGAAGGGACCGACGTCGAACAAAGGTAGCTGAAACCAATTTGTTACGTGATAATATGCCCCCCCTGCCCCGCTTCCCTTGTTACACCCCCTCGTTTGATACCCCCCACTTAGGGTCGCCAGATCATCAGGGGATGACTGGATTGTCAATTATTGAAGTTTAAAATCATCTTAACATCAGATGAGAAAAAAAACAGAAATGGGCTTATTCCTTCCTTAGGAGCCGGCAACACATTATGTGATGCCTCAGGTGTTGCAGATGTCCATGGACGGAGGTGACTTAACCATCAAATGAGCCGTCTGCTCGTTCGTCCGCTATATTGTAAAAAAATATATTTGATTTTTTAATAATGGCTTTTCTGCGTCTTGGTTGCGACACAACTTTGCCAATGTCAAGTGATCAAAGAAACATGTTACTTGGTGAAATTGGACGGGGATGTGGGTTGGTGGATCTTTTTATTATGTTTGAGTTTTTTAATTATCCTACTACTATTATAAAGGCGAAAGTTTGTATGTATGGATGTTTGTTACTCTTTCACGTAAAAACTACTGAATGGATTTGAATGAAACTTTACCATAAATACATCAGAATAACACATAGGCTACAACTTTTGAGGTTTCTACGAACCTGAAGTCCACGCGAACGAAGTCGCGGGCAAAAGCTTAGTCCCTCATATTTTAATTAGAGAAACAAGAAAAAATTACAGTAATGTTAACATTTCTGTGTAATTCGTGGTTATTCCTACAATCGTAAACAGCATAACTAAAATATCAAGAAATTTTAGGTTTTACGTCTAGGAATTTGATTATGTCAATAAATTTAGGTATTCTTATTCTTCAAAATGTTCGGTCTACCCCTCAGGTAACAGGTATTCTTTGGTCTCGAACTTAATTGTCACCCAAGTCTGGATACCCTACAATCAGACTTGTTGGCGTCTTGCCCCTGACGAGATATTCGTTTAACAAGGGAGGTTTTTATGAGAAGGCATTGTTGAAGTGACCTTGGCTGTGCGTAACCTATATTTGGGTTCATTGTACTTTTGACATTTGATATTACGTAGGGTCACCTTGGAGAAAGTGCACATTTTTTTTTAATGCAGTCAGTTATTTTACCATGTTTTACGAAAACAAAAATATCCCATACATAATATTTTGCCATGCATTTTTTGCTGTCTGATATCTTTTACACAAGTGTTTAAGCTATTTATTACGGAGTCAGGTCAAAATATGAGATGTTATGAGAATTTATTTTACAATTTTCTATGACACCGCTGCGCAGCGACCTTAAATATTTTGAGATTTTTGTATAAAAACATTATCAAACAAAAATTGGAATCTTTTTATTTTTAATTACCTTCACATAATAAAAATTGCGTCTCCGAGGTAACTCGATATTGCCCGAATATTCTAGTAAAATCGAAAGGTCCCGTTTTATTAGAATTTTGATGCCGAAGTAATCTGTCAATATACGTTTGCGTGGGTATATGAAAGGACATTTTAAGCGTATGTATGAAGGTCAATCGAGTTCAATAAGACTTAATGTCAGGAGTTAGGTTACTATGTGCTTCGTGTGGAAAACCTGAGCCTATTTTGTGAAAAGAAATAAATATCAGACGACACAAAACATAAAAGACAGCACATAGCTTAAACACTTTTTATCAGAATATGGTTAGAGTATGATGCAAGCAGGCAATCACTAAATAATAATATAACTTTTAAAAAAGAGTTTCCATGGCTGGATTTGATTGGCTAAAATCTTCTTCTGTACTAAGATTTCATTCATTCATTCATTCATACTATTTATAAAGAGATAACTGATAAAGCTATAGAAAACCAAAGTTATAGGTAACCCGGAATGGCAAAACAGTTGCGTGTTACAATCGACCACAAGCGCTATCTATTGGCAAAGATCCGAACTTATACGAAAATAACTAAACTGTCTCAAAAAAAAAACACTTTTTTCGAGACTACGAGACTACGAGCCTTCGACTACGAGAGGGCTTGGTATAGTATATCATTTAGTGGTTTAAGTACTGGGCCATCTCAGGGTCCTTCCTGGGTTTGATTCCCGGGTCGAACAAAAAGTCTGTTTCGAATTTTTCGAACATAGCTCGGGTTTGTGATGAACAATATTTTATGGAATCTTTAAGAGATTGCCATTAAGAGCTCTAAAAACAACCCGTCAAAAATCTAGGCAATCCTTAATATTCTGCACTTAAGCCGTATTAATAAAACATAAAACTTCTCGCCAGTCGAGTAATACTGGTTTATGATAAAAATAAGCTAAATGAATGCAGAGGGGATGTCAGTAAGTGCCAATTCTGTATGGAATTTATTTTGAAATTTCTCACTCCAATGCGGCTATAGAACAATGATCGGGTTTTTGTAGAAGTGTCATTTATAGCTATTACTTTTAAAAGAAAGCGTAGTCTTTTTAAAAGATATGGGGCGTAGTTGTGACTCCTTTGGTGTTGCAGGTGTCTATGGCCGGTGGAGCTCGCATTAGGTGATCCAACTGCTTATCTGCCAGCTATCACATAAAAAAATATGACTAATAATACCAGAAAATTTATTTTTTTTAAGGGACTTGTTTTACTTAAAAAAATAATAAATTAATCCATAAGTTTGAAATGGAGAACCTTGTGGGAAACTTTTGTCAATTGTGTCAATTAGCCAAAATGATGTAATATGGAATTGATATTGCAAGAAAAATTGCTAACCACTAAACATTATTTTAATCTAGAGAATTTATATTACTAATCTAATGGCATGAAGTTAATGGCGAGACACAAAGTTCATCATCAATAACATTCGAATTACTATGAATGTACTAGTTTCGTGAAATAATCCTTCGAACTCTTAGGTTTGTAAATCATTTTATTACCATAATACTATATCTAGTACTGTATAAACGCACCAAAAGAGAGTTCTTAAGTACGGGAAAAGTATCTCATTTAGATTTAAAAAAAAAATCGAGAAATATTTTTCTCTCACTAGCCTTTTCTATCTCACAGAGTGTTTGCTCCATTCATCGACCTTGTCACTTCTAGTCTCTTTACATCAGCGCCAAACGAATCGGAAAATATATTAAATTCACTCGCTTCACCCTTCCGGGATGTAACTACGTCCTCTCCTATTCTCTCCTGCCCTCTCCTGGATAGGAGAGGTCGAGGAGAGGATTTGACTTACGCTTTCCTGGCCTTTTTCATACATGTACGTTTGAAGTTATTAGGATCACGTGTCCCTGACATAACAGCTTTTCCGTATGTGTGGCGTCATGTGGAGCTACCCTTTTCGACTTTGGTTCGCCCTTATGTCTAAGCCACAAGCACTATTTTTGGACTGCTTGGTGCACCTGATCTGACGCCAGTGTACCTACGCACGTTTGACTTCTTATAGATGGTATCTGAGGACCAATTGCCTTTAAGTAAAATAATTAATGAATTTATAATATACCTTTGTATTTACTTTCTATTTAATGAGCTCAATACTTTTAGTCCTACCTCCTAATACGTCTTTTTAATCAAAGAAACTAAACAAAACCAACCCTTTCAATTCTAACACACTAATTTCACACTTACATCGTTGCAAATAAAGTCTACAGTGGCGTACATATTTTGGGTTCAAGTAACGGCTCACTAGAGCCCCCTATAATGAGAACGTAAGCGCCCCTACCGGGGAACGTGGAAAACAAATACCACCAGCAAACACAGAACCCTTTCTACACCGATATGTTTCAATTCAAAATTGGAATGGAACTATTGTTGACATTATATTTTTTAAATTGTCATTTAATACTGGGAATCACGTTTCTTTTGATAGTAATTAAGGGGTATGAATTTTTTTATGACATTGGTTATTTAGTTGGAATTTATAGCTCGAAATTTATCTATCTGGGTTAACTTAACCTAAGTCACTTTTACTTTTAAAACATCTTTTTTATTTTTTTTAAATTTGTCTTTTTTACAAATTTTGGTGTTTAAAACATCTAGCTACATAGGGTTTAAGTCAATATTTAAAGTTAAATTATTAATTACCTACTTAACCTTATTTTTTCCATATGTACCTAATATTATGAAGCGTAGCTACTTATGTACCTACAGCTAAAGGTTTTGTTCTACATAAAATTTGCTTATTTTCATACTTACATTAATAGCACTCATACGAACACAACTCGTTTAAGCCATTCATACATTCTTATTAACCTGTAGTTAGCCACTCACCAACCTAATGAAAATGAAAGTCCACTCCACAATACGCCACAGAACGTGGATAAACAAAATACACCTCAGTACAAACATGGCGCCCTTTTGTGCGTCATTCAGGGTTGGTAAAAAAGGGTTTTCTAAAATATTTATCAGTATTTAACAATACATACAAAAAAAAAAACAAAAAAAATGCAGAGTTTTTGTTTTACAAATTGTATCTTGATTTTTAAACCTATCGCATTTTTCTTTCATCTTTATCTTCTTTTACATGTTTGAACATGTTAAAGCAATCATTTGCTATCTGGTTCCACCATTTGGTTGTGAGTGGAAGTTTGATTGCAGCTATTTGGTCAATCCCTCTGCTAGAAAAAAAATCGAATGATTGAATTTCTATCTGACCATAATGCGCCTCTTACTCTGAAAAAAAAAACCACAAGATTTTGTATTTCTCGTTTTCTCGCTGCATAGTTATAATAATGTTAATGATCTTTGGTTGTACACAATTATATTGTAATTATTCGAGTCACTTTTTCAACTCGAGTCATTCCTTTTCCTCTAACATCAGCGACCTGTCCGATCTCCGAAAAAAATCTTTAATTCCGATTTAGATTAAAATGGTCACATAATGCCAACCCTGGTGTCGTTGTAACTGACATTATTTGAATAAAGACCTAACCGTTCACGTGAACCGTACCGCTTTTGATTCGTAATTGGTATTGAAAGCGGCCTGCTTGGGAAGGTTCCGAGTTAATTTTAAATTTCGAATGTCCTTTTTTCGGTAAAAATAACAGGTGGGATTTGTACGTCATATTTGTGGCCAGTTCTGTTTAAAATGTAAGGGTTACATTTTTATGGATGCGTGCAAGCAAAATACATAGATAGGGTGTAGAGATTATAAAATCTCTACAAAGATAAATACAAAACTATAGAATGAACTACACTGGTGATAATTCATTACCTACTATTTCAAGAGTGTACTTAGATATTAATATAAAAAAGAAAACCAGTATAGGCTTAAAATAACTACTTAACTACCATTTTCCAAACGCATTCATACACTAACTCGATTTACTAGAATAGCCACACTTAAACGCAACAAAAACTTCGAATATTGTACTACGAGCCTAAAGTAAAAATAAATAAAAATGTACGCAATACCAGACAGCTGAGTCCTAGTACAGAATAAATGTAGGCAGTAGGGTATCGCTGGACAGACCCGGTCGGAAAAGATCTTTACCACCTACAACGGCCGGACTGGCGACATGTGGCCGAAACAGACCGGAATAGAATGGCGAAGTCTTGTGTCCGAGACCAAGATTGGTGAGCCAGCGTAGTAAGTAAGTAGGGTCCTAGTATCGCACACCTAATACAAGCCTTGTCGAGAAATTGGTATACATGGTCTGTTAACCATACATCACTTTAACCACGAGTTCTACCAACCATTCTAAACAACATACTTTTTTTTCTGTTTTATAAACAAACTTTGCTCTATGACTTTTGGAAATTCGAAAAATAAATTCAACTTTTCATAGGCAATTGGTCACGTTAATTGGTCATTTTGTTGTTGGGGAGTCTAAGGGAAAAATATGACTTTCGATTTTTTGAAAATCGTAGTTATAGAACGAATGTTGTTCAAAATGGTTGCTAGAAGAAGGTTAAAGGGATACGTTATTTTTACTTTTTTTTCATCATAGGTTGAACCGCTGACTATTTTTGCTCTGTAGTCGTAGTCACGTATTTCTCGTTGTACTTATTTGTATTCTTTTCAGGTTTCATAGCAAAATTACGTCTGAAAGTCACGCTTACTCTGATTTTATTACGCCTGTAAAAGTTGTAAAAACTAATTACAATATTTATTTTCGACATACGTCGTTAATTAGAGGATAGTGATAATAAAGTTAATTTGTGTACGAATTTATTACTACATTTGGTTAATTAGAGCTATTTGATTGTAGAAAATTAGCACAGAAATGCCTACATAATATTTATCGGCTACGGCGGCCGACCTTAATGATCACTCACGCACGCAGGATATATAATAGTGCGCAAGTGTGTGCGCAAACAAAAGTGCACTCTTTATTCCTTTACCCTCTTAATTCTATAGGACACCAGTGTGACACTACCGAAGAGAGATCGGGCATAGGGTGAGTGGCTTAACGTGCTTTCCGAGGCGCGGGAGTACAAGACCGCCAATTCCAGGTTTCGGGCAGACACTCGGAAAATGTCAACAGAAAATTTGTTTTCTTGTAGGGGATAGACGAATAGGTCAATCACCTGTTATTAATTGCCGCCGCCCATAGACACCAGTAATACCTGTGCAGTCGCTAACGCCCTGCCAAGCTTTTGACCCCCTGCCCCCCTATTAGGCTGATACAAAACTGTTTATAAATGCATGCTTGAATTTGAACCACGACTCCCCTATAGAAGGCACGTGAATATACTAAGCTACCATCGCAGAAAACGCCTTGTCTATGGAAAATACCTAACTCACAAACATGGCGTCCGAACTAGCTCTATTTTTCACCAGCTTTCAACTAGCCTCACCTATTTCGAACGCAAACTGTATTTAGACCCACACCGCGTGTGTGTGTGTGTGTAAAAAAAATTACAAAATGGCGAGCTGCAGTCAATCACAGTCTGTAAAGTGACGCGGCAAAATCCGAGAGGGAAATAATTGGCGTTCGACGTCCACGCTCCATTGCGATGGGGATCCGAAGGGCCCTGTGGCGATGGAAAAACCGTAATCGAAGGTTAGGTTAGGTCTTTAATCACTCGACATTGGCAGAATTAAGAGTGACTCTAGACACGGTAGCAGCCAAAAAGGAAAAAAAAAAGAGTTGAATATAATTTTGACGTAACTCGATTTGTGGCGTTTTATGATAATGACGGTGACGTCAAACTTTAAAGATGTGAAGGCTTCAGCGCGTGACATTTGCAAAGAACTCTATTTTTGCGTGGGACAGCCACGCTTAGGCATGAATGAGCGAGCTGCAGTCAATCACAGTCTGTAAAGTGACGCGGCAAAATCCGAGAGGGAAATAATTGGCGTTCGACGTCCACGCTCCATTGCGATGGGGATCCGAAGGGCCCTGTGGCGATGGAAAAACCGTAATCGAAGGTTAAGTTAGGTCTTTAATCACTCGACATTGGCAGAATTAAGAGTGGTCCTAGACATGGTAGCAGGCAAAAAGGAAAAGATTTTTTTTTATATAGTTTTGACGTAACTCCATTTGTGGCGTTTTATGATAATGACGATGACGTCAATCTTGAAGGATGGCTTCAGAGCATGACATTTTAAAAGAACTCTATGTATGTATAACGCCCCGTTGGTCTAGTGGTTTGATACCGGGCCGTGATCCCGGGCTCGATTCCCGGGTCGAGCAAAAGTATGTTCCGAATCTTTCGAACATAGCTCGGGTTTGCGTGCTTAAGCAAGCGTGATGATTAAGCCTAATCCCATCATAGTAGTGATAACTTGATTTTTGAGAGGCCTTTGCTCTGCAGTGGGACAGTATATAGGCTGATTCTTTTACATTTAATTAAGTTGTAAATGGTTTATCCTGTGTATCGTCCTCACACTAAAACGCATCACATATTACAGAGACGTGATCCATAAAACATCTTTTTGCGTGATTTAGGTCACAGTGCCATTATTCTTTCAAGATTGCATACGGAACCCGATGTAGATGGCGCTGCGAATTTTTGTATTCCGTCGACGCGTCCGGAGGTTGTAAAACACGAAACTATGCAGCCGTACAGTGTAGGAGAAGCAGTGAAGATACCGTGGTTTTACTACTAACTTTTCATACATATTTTTTAAAATTTTATCACACACAACATCTCATACGCACTTGTGTTACAGATATCAGACAACAGATGATCACAAATATAATACTTAAATACATATATATCACCCAGACATTGAAGAAACACAAGTGTTCATCACACGAATGTTTGTCAAGGGTGGGGATCGAACCCACGATCACCACGTATGAGACAGGGTGACTACCAAATGGCAAACAAATGAGAATGAAAATGGGTGACAGAATAGACCTGTAATAATGTTGTCTTATGTTCTTGTGACTCATACAGATATTTTGTTTTTGTGCACGGAATACTTCCATCCATTTTGACATTGTGTGGTTATTATAAATTTGTTCAGATGTTCTTCACTGTTGCTCGTCTAGCTGTAACTTGCTAGTGCACTACGTGTTGCTATTATGAAGCATGCGTTTTGCGACGCCATTGCACAAAGTATGCACCTGGTGTATGTATTTTGTGAAAATGTCGCATCAACGAAGAGGAGGGCAAATGTAGTGTTTACTCTAAAAGTGTGCGACGGAAATACGTCCTTTTTGCGTGTTACGTTTGTTTAGTTTAAAACAGACGTTAATATTTTTAGAGATAAGGGTAGATAGTGCAATATTACAAAAATACAACATTAAGTTAAAATGAAATGAAGATTATAAAAAGAAAGAGTAGGTAATTAAACATGCCGCAATACATCCGAATAAAAACTAAAGTATCAGCTTATACGAGTATACTGTCCCACTGCAGGGCAAAGGCCTCCATCATAATAATCAAGTCATCACTACTATGATGGGATTAGGCTTAATCACCACGCTTGCCTAATGCGGATTGGTGATCAAAAACCCGAGCTATGTCCGAAAACCTAACCACTAGACAAACGGGGCGACATACATCCGAATGGCTACTTTAAAATGGTTAAAGCCGCCAAAATAACAGCCCGTACTATTTTGTGCCGTCGGACCGCCACGCCCACACTTCGGTAAACAGAAAAAAGGCACAAAGCGACGGAACCATTCACCCTGCGCTGGATTGTAGCAAAGCGCGGCGGGATTTTAGGTCAAAGCGTTTGTACTCGTGTTACTGACGGGTGCTGGACTGTGACACATTTGCGTAGCAACTGTTGGTGGAAAAATGTATATGTTGGGTGATATGGTAACTAAAGTATTATTTAAGGCAAGATTTTTTTTCATGTGATAGGTAGAAGACGAACAGAGGGATCGCCTGATGGTAAGCGATTGCTGCTACCCATAGAATCAGTAGAATCACCAGTGCGCTGCAAACTTTTAACCCCCTTTACCCGTTATGGGCCTCCAGTAACCTCATTCAATTGACAAAACAAAGCGCAGGCGTTGCTTTACGCCGGACTTTTGAGAGGCCGTGGTATCACTCTGGTCGAGCTAGCCCATTTTTGCCTCTCCCGCGGTTGGATTGAAGAACAGGTATCTTTTAGAAAGCTTGTTTACATCTAGATTAAGTGTGCTAGATTAACCTATTAGAATAAGCGCGATTGTGGTCAACCGTTAACCATAGTCAGTGTAAACAATGAAAATAAGTTTTTTTTTTATATTGGGATACTAAACTCCTCAAACCACCACGCAATACATGTCTGCCTAAAAGTATAAAATATTACCATTGTGAAAGATTACGAGATACAGTAGGGACAGTTATAGACTACCCCTTATTAAAGTACTTTATTGCCCAGAAAAAATAAACAATAAAAAAAACCGCCACCGTTTCAAACAGACTGTCAATAAACTGTCGCACGCGCATTGTCTAAAATAGTACAGGGTGTGAAATAAAAAAACCAATAGAAAAAGACCCTTCACCCCTCGTCATAAAGTGTAGTTAATTCGATTTCAAAAGAACGCTTGGAATGGTACAACCGACCCGTACCCCGGGTAGTGACGTGACATAAGTCCATTTATTGTTTAAAATAAAGACTTATCCAGACATATCTGTACAGAAAGCTACAAGTGGAGTTAGGTACTACAATCTGTGAAATTTGTTTCTGAAACACACAATGCAACTGTCATGTAAAAAGTCCTCCTTGAAGCCCCATCTAGATGAGATCAGAGTCTAGACTCTGAAGCTAAACACACGAGGGAATGCGAGTGCGTGAGAGAGGACTGAATCTTCCATTGCTCGCTGCCTTGTCCTTCAATTTATGTCGGTTTTCGGGCAAAGCAAAAGAATCAACACTCTCTTGAATGTGGAAGGCTAGCACTCTTACAGCCTTCACTCGTCAAAAAAACTCATGCTCAGAGGAAACTCGTAAGGAGTCTTGAGCTGGCATAAAAGTCAAAAAGTTCATTTAGAGGTCAAAAACGACCTAAGTTCTTTTCTGCGAGTAAATTTATAATTTCAATTCAACTACTTAAAACCAAATGATAATGAAAGGAATATATTTCAAGACTAAGTCTTTTGTTTATTAATTGAAATCTTTTAGGAGTATAAGGGTCTACATGGCTAAAGTTACTCGTGTGGTTTTTTTAGCTGTATTTTTGCTTATGATGTCACTTGAGCAAAATTGAATTTGCTTGGCATCACTACACATGGGTTGAGTTATTCCCGAATTGTGTCGTTCTTATTTTGAAACGGTTAAAACGACATAAGTTCACTTCCTTTATACTTTTGGTAACTAGCACTCTTATGTTTTAGGGGTTAAGGTTGATTTTTGTATCACAATTTTTGGTTGGGTATACTATAGTACAAGGGGTGAACTTTTTTTGTCAACTATGTGAGTGAATAAGGTTGATTTTGGCTCGTTTTTTGGAATTTTGAAGGGTCGGCATTAATTGGACCTTCACCACGAGTAGCTAATATAGGAGCACGTGCATGGCGTGTGCATCGCAGATTATGAGAAGGGAGATGCATTAAGCAAGATAAATGTGCGAAAGCTGTCAGTTAGCCGGTCAGTTTCACACGTCACATGTAGGAAATCAAACAGTGTACTGATTTTGATACCATTTTGTAATAAACAGTCTTTTTTTCTTATAAAGTACTATGTTAGGGTTACGACCATTGTCATAAACATGCAAGCTTGTCTGTCCCAGTTGCGTCTTTCTATAATGGAAGCTTTTGCCCTGCAGTATCAGCCTATATACTGTCTATAGGCTGATACTTTACTTTACCCCTAAAATGCCTACAATTTCATTGCCCAGACGCAGTAAATTATCGAACCCATTTTACCTATACCGAACATAACTCACTGCCGATGCATCTCAATCTCCTAGCGGAAATCATTTACGCCAATACAGACCTCCCCCCTTCCCCCCACCCCCTTAATAAGAGGGGTGGCTCGAGAACTTTTGTAAACATAATCTTTGACAGGATGCGTATGTTCGAGATATTATTTCCAATTTTGTATTGGAAAATATGAGTTCGGATTTCGTTTCCTTTTTGCGTTGTGTATTGTATGGATGTGGTTTGAATAAGTTTTGCTTATAAATAGTTATGTTGAACTAGCGGTTTTTATGTGATAGGAGGCAGACGAGTAGACGGATCACCTGATGGTAAGCGATTACCGCCGTCTATGGACACCTGCAACACCGAGCCACAAGTGCTCTATTAATCTTTACCCCCCTTTCCCCCCAATTGGGCCTCCGGTACCCTCAACGAAATACAGCGCAGGCGCACGCTTTAGATTCTCGTATATTTTGCCGTTTAAACCATGGGGAATGCTCTGCAGAATTGTTCGAATTAATTTCCACCTCTTCAGACCGTATAATCGGAGAGACAAAGGCACAGATAGCTCGGCCACGTTGAAATAATGGTATCAGATGGCGCTATTTGATTGATTGATGTCTTGGGTATAGTTAACGCGGACCTGCAAGCAGGAGTTTGGCGACAAGCTGCACAAGATCGGGACAAATGGCTACATCTCATATCGGAGGCCAAGACTCATTTTGGGTCCTTGAGCTATTACAGCAGGTTTTTTAAAATGTATTTACATAGTTTACAAAGTATTAAACTACAAAGTAATTTGCTTGCGTTAGTGTAAAAATATTAAAAATTACCAGTTTAAATACTTTTAACTAATATTTCATCATCAGCAACCCATACTCGTCCACTGCTGGACATAGGTCTCCCCCAATGCACGCCACCGCTCCCGATTTCCGGCCACTCTCATCCAGCCCACACCAGCCAGCCTTCGAATGTCATCATCCCATCTTGTCGCAGGGCGTCCAACACTACGCTTACCGAGTCGCGGTCTCCACTCAAGGACTTTACGGCTCCAACGGTTGTCAGTTCTGCGGCTAATGTGACCAGCCCACTGCCAGTTTAGTTTACTAATATTTACCATCCTGTATACATCCCGGCGTCAAAGACTAAAACATTACAGAAACTCCACATAACTATTTACATTAGAACGTTCGCCAATGTTTGATAGGTTTTTCATGTTCTGTCTGTCTGTTTGTGTTAGTTTGTAAACTAGTACTAGCTTTTGGACTTTGTGGAACATATTTTTGGAGATCGTGATGAGTGAGTCGTGGTTTTTTTATGAGATGTATTTTTTTGTTATGTAGGTTTGTTGTTAGTTGCCTTTTCTGTTGTTAGAAGTTCTTGCTATAACATAGGAAAGTAACTTTCTTCATATATTTGTCGAAGTTTTTTAGAGTTCCGTTCGTCTCAAACCTGCGTACTACAACAAAGTACTTAAATTGTGGCGCATCATTTTGGTGCACTCTGCAGAATATGTAATTAGTATCGGGCCTTAAAATTGACGCGCTAAGATTTGTGCGCCAAGATTCCTGCGCTAAAGTTGGTGTACCTATCTAAAAACTGATGCGTTACAATAAATGCTCTGTTAGTCTAGTGCCTTATGTAACGGGTCGTGGTCCTGGGTTCGATTCCTGCGTTTAGCAAAAAGCATGAATCTTAGTTCACAAACGTAGCTCGGGTTTGTCAATCAATTGTTAATAGCAATCCGCATTAGGCAAGCGTGGCGATTAGGCCTAATACCATCATAGTAGCGATGACTTGATTTCTATGATGGAGGCCTTTGCGCTGCAGTGAGACAGTAAAAAAATTAAAAATATTTCGACAATAAAAGTTCACAAAATAAAACAGTATCTAGGCGTAAGTGTCGAATCGGACCCTACACACATTAAGCTATAGCCTAAGCCATAGCGCTGATTTTCAGTAGGGACCGAACGAATATGGGCTGATACACATCATTTCTGGTGGCAATATTTCTTGCCAGTATATTGACCTGCAGTTTTCTGAGATTAACTTCGATGATTTCTGTCCAACATCAATTAACTCTACAGAAAGGCTGTCAAAGGGATCCATTTCCGCACCATGTTCCAGTTTTCAAAAGAACTAGCCATTCATTAGTCACATAATGCGCACATTACACGCCTTTCTCGCAATTTTGGTAAAAGGGCGAAAAAATCGGGCCATCTTCGCCCTTTTGTTGATACTAGTGATGTAACAGACTTCTGAGTTGAGTAAGAAACCTGTCTATATTGAGTCGTGTTTGACTCAACTCACTCAGTTTTTAATTAGGATGAAACTTCATAGGCAAGGAAAAGGTTTAAAAAAAGAGTACGCCATCTAGCGGACTTTTCGTTCACGATGGGCTCCATAACAATGGACGCAATGTAATGGCATGGCAGCGTATATCTGTCGAAACTTTAATACTAACCTGCGACATACTTATTTACGCGGTGTCGCGTCTGAATGAGTGTATAGTGTATATACGTACACCGTCTTTTTTTCGTAACTCGTCAAGCGTAGAACACTTAAATTTTTATTTAAAAACACAGGGCAAAAATATATTAAATTATAGAATCGCTTATATTTTCGTAATATTTAGTTACATAACAGCCACACGTCAAAGTATACAAAACTGTCAATATATAACCTGATGTGTGGCTGGCTGTTACTGCTCTTAAATTTATGGGACATCAAAATTTACTGTATGACTCGAGTTACAAAATTTCAGTGGACACACCGTGAGTTGGCACTTCCCTAAAATTCCTATTGTTGATACTTTTTGCAAGTTCTTGGCCCTTTTGATGGTAGGAAACGGAAGGCACAGTAACGAAGGCAAGTTTCGGGGTGTAGGGTATTTTTGCTAAATGTCACTAGAGGGAGCCACTCACAAGGGGTTTTCATAAATGGGACG
The DNA here is from genome assembly GCA_014851415.1 of Cnaphalocrocis medinalis. Lineage (NCBI taxonomy): Eukaryota > Metazoa > Arthropoda > Insecta > Lepidoptera > Crambidae > Cnaphalocrocis > Cnaphalocrocis medinalis. Next base: position 11,393,725 of record CM026299.1, on the reverse strand, counting down.
GTTCCTTTTACTTATTTTTTTTGTAAAAAGATTACATTGTGATTTTATTACTTTTACAAATAAAGTTACTTACTTAGTAAACGAGAAAATAATTTCTTTATTAACTCGTAACCTTTCAGCAAATAAATAAACAATCTTTAATGTAGAAATAAATTTCATTTATCTTTTCAGTTTCTGACCTTTCGTTTGTAGAACAAATAACCAATTTTGTTTATTCAATGTCTGAAGAAATAATGAAATAATTTCAAGAAGGTTAATCTCATAGTCGACGTCAAAGCAGACAAGACAAAGTTAACCGAAGACACGAAACATTTGCGCGATGTAACTGACTTCCTAGCGCCATCTATTAGTGCTGGCACAAATTAAGTCCTAAAAAATGAAGGCGGGCGTTCTTTATAAAGTTAGTACATAGACGCTAATATATTTTTTCTTTTCCACAGGTAATACAAGCAGTCTTCAAAGAAACACCACCCCGTACTTATAGTAAGTGCATTAACCTCCATGTGTATAGGCCTTATTTTATATTTTAATTAGGACCTTTTTTGAAAGTCACTCTAGTGCGTAAAATATGCTTAAGTACCCTTTAGGGTTGAGAACATGAATCTGAAAGGATTATTAAAATATACTACCAGTATCTTTTAGGGACTAGAAAAAGGGTGGCCATGCTTTGGCAAAAGATTTAGATACAAATCAATACAAGCTTAAAAGAAAATAGCTGGCTGTTATTGTAACTTACTTAGCTACTTCAATTTTGTATTTTTTTTATCAGACTAGTGGAACGGTTTAGCTGTAGTTGTATTTCCCTATATTCCTAGAGAAGAGCGTACTCATGCGTTTATTACTGACCACTGTATTTCTACACAGACCAACAGATGGCGTTAGGTGTCAAATGCATCGTCCTAGCATTTTGCTTTTTTGGTTAGTTTATAAGATTTATTGATGTCTATCGAATGTATCTCTTTATAAGTAGTATTAGCTTTGCTCGCGGCTTCGCTTGCGCCTCCCACTTAAAAGTAGCCTATGTTACTCTCCATCCCTTCAACTATCTCCACTTAAAAACGTCAATTCGTTGCTCCGTTTTTCCGTGATAGAAAGACAAACATACAGACAGACACACTTTCCCATTTATAATATTAGTATGGATGGCACTTGATATATTGTGTTAACCAAATAAATGTTTATTTTATTATAATTCAAGAATGTTAAGAATGTTTTATTTTATTAATGTATTCTATTCTCGCATTGGCAAACGTGGTGATTAAGCCTAATCCCGTCATAGTAGCGATGACTTGATTTCTATAATTGCGTCCTTTTCCCTGCAGTGGGACAGTAGCTTAACTTATCCCTGTATAAATCAGACGTATGGTAACCTTAAACTAGACACATTTTACGAGCAACCCTCACTTTACAATTCAAGAAAAACAACTTTATATTATTCAAGACTTACGAAAGTAAATAATGAGGGTATGTTTTACATACGTGAGGCTTATTTGACTTTCTATTCAGCAATTCTAGTCAAATTATAAGGCCAATAAACCTTCACACGTTGTCTTAACTTTTTGAGACAACCTTAATCTGTGGACTTAAGGGTGTGAGTGGCAATTCTGGACTCGGCGTAAGAGAATTTAAAAATTTATACTCTAATTCATAATCTTGTAATGTAAACTGACAGATGTCAATGTGTCATCCCCATACATTATTACTCAATTTGACACATGAAAAATGTCAAAATGCATAGAAACTTGTCATTATCATCTGTCAGTTTACTTTACATGATTATGAATCAGAGTATAGTTCTGTGTAACAAATACTTTGAGATTATGTGCTCATTCCTGACACGAGCAAGTAGACTGTCTATTGTTATTCCTTACTGTACATAGATAGATAGATTGCACATAAACTTTACGAACTCTCCGTTTGGTCTAGTAGTTTAAGTACCGGTCCGTGATCTCGGGGTCCCGGGTTCGATTCCCGGGTCAAAAAAAAGTATGTTCCGAACTTTTCGAACATAGCTCGGGTTTGTGATCACCAATCCGCATAAGGCAAGCGTGGTGATTAAGCCTAAACCCATCATAGCGATGACTTGATTCCTAAAATGGTGGCCTTTGCCCTGCAGTGGGACAGTATAGGCTGATACTTTACTTTACATAAACATTATGTGTAATCTATCGTATCGTATCTATCGTACTCGTGAACGATAAAGTCAATAACAAACGCGCTAAGCTAATCAGAATTAGCTATGAACAAAACTGAAGTCTATTTTCAGTCCTTTTCACAAGACATGAATCAAGGAGATATTGACATGCACTACCGATTCATGTCTCCAACAGCTGAGACACTCACAGATCTCACATCGGCCTACAAACCTACTTGTGTATTGACTGGCATCAAACCCCCATCCCTTGCGCTAATGAGCTGACATCTACCGGGTATAATGCGACTCATTCCTGGTTAATACGGTGCAAGTGGGTCATTTGAGAGGGACAAAGCGTATTAATGTTGCTGTCCTTATTGTTCTTTTCAGCCAAATCGGTCCAGCCGTTATCTATGTCGCAGCTGGATCGTACATATAATTTAATTACGCCGTATTGCAATACGGCTAGCTGTTATCAAAAACAGGGCCGTTTTGAAATGCGGCGACGAAACATATGAAAGACTTTTTCCTCAAATAATTCCAGATTAAACTGAATATCTGGGGGCACGGCAGTGCTCTCACCAAGTCGAGCAATTGAATTTTACGACTGCCATGTACGATAGATCCCTAAGAATAACCCAAATAGTGTAACTCAGCGATTCCCAATAGCCGGGTCGCGACCCGGTGCCGGGTCACCAAAATGAAAAACCGGGTCGCGACATTTTCGCCTTATTTTATTTAAAACATAAGTACCTAATACCTAACTTGGATTCTTTAGTAAAAAAAAGAAACAGCTGCATACTTCGCACTAACAAGATAGTGACTAAATGCCAGGTTGAGTTTGAAAGTAGGTACTTAGTGGGTCACGAAGGGTCCGTGTGAAAATTACCGGGCCATGGCATAACAAAGTTTGGGAAACACTGGTGTAACTAATATGATGTTCTTTTATGTATAAAGATTTTCTGTTATCTTTATCTTTGTTGCAAGGCAAATTTTAATAGGAAACTTATTTGTTACATATTGAATCAACATTTAGGCATCAGAAATCTGTTTGAATGAACATTTACTTAACGCTCTGATAGACAATTTAGGCACGTAAAAATCAAATTTTTATATAGGACTATTTTATCAACATAAAGATAATGTAGAAAAATATGCTGGCTGGAGCTGGATGCGAGTAGCCGAAGATCGATCGAAGTGGCGAGCATTTGGAGAGGCCTATGTTCAGCAGTGGACTGCTTACGGGCTGACGATGATGAAGATAACTTGTAACTTACTAGAATTGAATGAATATCATATCAATCGTCATCTCTTTTTCGACTCCCCATTCAAAAAGAAAAAGTCACGTGACCAGATTTGTACGAAAAGTTGAAATTTTTTTATGCCAATTTCCAAGTCATAGAACAAATGTTGTTCAGAATGCTTGGTAGAAAACGTGGTTGAAGGGATGTAAATGTTCCCAGGTACACCCTGTATACATTTAAAAGTTTGTAACATTCTGAGCCATTCATGTTTCAACCGTTGAACCAATGGAAACCCTTTGATTCCGCTGAACTTTGGCGCAGGATCCGGCAGACGTCGAAGTGTGCTAAAGTACGGGTTCGAGTCCCATTCAGGTCACACTGTCGCTTGTAGGTTAGCTAGAGATGCCATACGGCTTTTATGAATTCTTTGGTAGGGTTGGCAATGATATTTTTTTATTATCTTAAGCCTTTGACTGCCACATTACTAGACACAATAGAAAAAAGTATTGTTTGCCGGTCACCGGTGACCCCCACGTTCAAAGAGTTAAATACGGTCATATTAATTAAAAGAGACAGACAACTTACCTATGCTATGGGAAAAAAGAAAACAAACGCGAATGAATCTGGGCGCGATGTAATCAACGCCCCCCGCCCAACGCCATCTATTGCCACATATCTGGACTAATTCTAATTTCTTTTTGTGCTTTGCACTACTTTGTACTGCCGTCCCCAATACGCGACACATCATCATCATCATTTCAGCCAATAGACGTCCAATACTGGACATACCTACACTGGACACAGGCCTCCCCTAAAGTTCATCACGCGACAAATTTGTATGTCAATGTCAATTTTATACTGCACTTGTGACTCCACTGATGGTGCAGGTGTCCATAGGCGGCGGCAATTGCTTACCATCAGGTGATCCGCTAGCTCGTCGCCTACCTATCACATAAAAAAAAACTTACTTACTTACTCCGATGGCTCAGCAACCCAAAGTGTGTCTTGGCCTCCGATACAAGATTCCTCCACTGGTCTCGATCATTCGCAGCTCGCGAAGATCTGCCTGCACGACGTCATCCCAGCGATATCTTGGCCGAGGCTTTGAAAGATAAAAAAAAACATTTTTGTGTAAATATATTGTTCAAAAACCTTCTTCTATATAATTTGATATTTGTCGTTTACGAGAATCTTGCGGGAAGGGTTCGATACTCGATATGTTATAGCGAACTATTTAAGTTAAATAAGCTTATACTATGACACCGCAAGTTGTAAGCCTACATGTAGATGTATGAGGCTTATACGCCTCACGGTCTCGGCTTGGGCTCCTAGATTGCTTAATAGGGTTGTCACTTGTAAAGTGAATACTACAATTTTTATTCTGATACGTTGCCTGGCCGCATAGCGTATTTGGTAATGACCCACATGCGCCAAAGGTCGAGGGTTCGATCTTTATCCTGGACAAACATTTGTGTGACGAACACTTGCGTTTGTTCAGTGTTTATGTGTAATTTACGCCGTAAAATTTTAATCGTTTAATCCCAAAGCCCTAAACATTATTGCTAGGTGAATATAACTTTTTGTATGGAACAGCTGATTTTTATTTTGCTAATTTTGATGATCTAACATGAAAAAGTATATTTTTTTGAGGTTTTCGGGATCAAAACAACTTAAAATTTAACGGTGTATGTGTTCATGTAGGTATTATAATCATATTTGTAACACCTCTGATGTCTGATATCTGTGACACAAAACACCAAGAAGTGTATGCTCGGAATGCGTTCTTAACCACTGAGTTATATTGCATCAAGAAATTTATGAAATTCAAATCAAATTAATTCAAATCAAATCAAAATCTCTTTATTCAATTTAAGTCCTTTACAGAACATTTATGAATGTCAAATTGTATAATTAATTGATGGTGCCATGGTCGCTTAGGTCATACGGCACGGTAGCTTCAGTGGTTAAGTATAATACTATGGAACTCTGTAATAGTTCCTCAAAAATACATTTCACGACTAGAGTCTACTATTGGTCTCATCTCTCAAGTAGCTTGGGCTGTGGTATTTCACGCCCCATTTGGGGAGAAATGACATTGAGATAGGACAAAGACACATACTTTGTAGGGAGTGAAGAAACGCACCGGGGAAAGAGCTTTTAGGAAGTACCTGGTGAGCGTCTCCCAAGATTCGGTCCGTATGCTGAGACAGTAGGAAGGACCATGGGCTGGTGAAGAAACCTGTGTTTTTATTGGTCTCATCTCATTTTTTTGTGTGTAGTATTTATATTAATTCTTGAAATTTCTTGTGGCAACCCTACCCCGTTCTTATCGCGAAGCAGGTACGCTTCACAGCGCTGCGTCAATAGGCGGGATCGCTGCGTCTGTCTGAGCCGCATGTATGTATTATGTCGAATCATACAGAAACGACAACTCATACATATTCGAAGCAACGCGGTTACGCAGTCAAACGTATTGGATGAATTTTGTTCGATGGTTTTAAATAAGTAAATACATAAATAAGTAAAACCAACGATGGTTTTTGCTGTACTGTTATTGATCTAACTACCTTATGTATTGTATATCTTATGTAACTCGTTTCTAAATAAATAAAACATCTCATACATAGACCTAACTCTGTACTAAGTAGCTTAAAGACTTGTATTACAGACCGCTGCGTCTGTCTGACCCGCATGTATGTATTATGCGAATCATACAGAAACGACAACTCATATATATTCGGAGCAACGGCGGTTACGCAGTCAAACATATTTCGTGAATTTTGTCTGAGAGTTTTAAGTAAATAAATTCATAAAATGACTTATACATTGACCTGACTACGTACTAAGTAGCTTGAGACTTAGGAGACTTGTGTTACAGATATCAAACAACAGGAAACACAAATATAAACTGAAACACTTTTACACACAGGCAATGAAAACACAAATTGCTCATCGGGTAGAATAACATCACATTATTTTCCCTGATTTCAAAATAGTCCTATGGAATATTAGGACATAAGATTACGTTTTTGAAAAAGTACGCAATTATGAATGGAAGTGAAGGGAAGACGGCCAACTTCCAGACTTTACGCTGACACTGAGGATCTAAAGAGTACCTACTTCTATACTATTTATGAAAGAGATAACTTCAATGGACAACGACAAGGCTTATAGGTAAACCGAAAACACGAAACGCTTGCGCGATGTAATTGGAACACAGCGCCATCTATTGGTTCATTTCTGAATTACGGTCCCGAAGCGAAGTGAGGTCGGGCCACTAGTATAATAATAATTATAATTATGAATGAAGGGTTAAAGTCATAAAAGTTGAGACGTAAAAAAGCTATACGCACTTTCAAAAACAAAATAAAATATCAATAACCTCTACATTCAGTAAAAGCTATAATATTTTACTGCTTGAAACTATAGAAGAATCTGTTATTGTTTTCCACGAAAATATTCTTAAGTTAACGCGAGAAAATCACCTTGGAGAAGGTAAAATGTATTATCCCAGCTTAAGTTACACTTCAACTGAATCGTTATTATATCATTAAGGGTTTCAAAACCAGGGAGCAGAGGTAGACAACCTACAACCTGTGTCGTGTTGCTAATTATTTATGAAGGCCCCTTTTTGAGACTTAAGTAGGTACTTAAACAAAATAAAAAAGTATAGTATAAGTATGACCTTAGGTGGCAACTCACCGAAAAAAAAAAAATTACCCAAAAATTTGAAGATTTTTTTGCTCCTAATAGGTTAGGAGCAAAATAATCTTCAAATTTTTGGGTAATTTTTTTTACCCAATTTTTTTTTAACCAATATTTTTGTGATGATTATACTAACTAAATTCTACTATACGAACCATCCTGCAACCAATATTCGGCTATGGCGGCCAAAGATCAGCCACGTACGCAGGATATTATAGTGCTCACGTGTAACGCTAACACAGTTTTTTTTTATGTGATAGGTAGCAGACGAGCAGGCGGATCACCTGATGGCAATCAATTGCCGCCGCCCATGAACACATGCAACAAGTGCGCTGCTAACCTTTTATCCTCTTCCCTCCCGATGGGTCTCCGGTACCCTCACTCACACGGCGAAACACAGCACAGGAGCTGCTTCACGCCGGTTTTCTGAGGCAGTGGTATCACTCCGGTCGAGCCGCATTCATGCCGAAGCATGGCTCTCCCACAATTTACAGTTGCATTCTCTATTCCTTTAGTCTTTCAATTCGATGGGACACTACTGTGACACCACCGAAGAGAGATTGGGCGCTGGACCAATGGCTTAACGTGCTTTCCTAGATACACGGTAGGTAGGAGGCAAGTTTACCACATAATCATAAAATAATTAAAATCATACTACATCGTAATTCTATCATTAACTGTTTCAGTGAGCCAAGACGTGTGCTCTAAGCAGGGGTAGACAACCTTGTGTTATAGGATATAGTATTTTTTTTCAATTGCTACCAGCTGTCCATAGAGACCATAAGGAAAGCTGGAGGTACCAGGTATTTTTGGTTTTTTGTTTGGTGTAAGCGCGTTCTTAAAGATTTTACTTACAGAAAACGTTTTTAGATTTACAGCAAATAAGTAACTTATTGTTTCCATAATTTAAATGCATTATGAACTATTAATGGTTGTAAATATTTTTATGGCGTTTTCAAATAATTATTAGATTAATAATTTGACACTCAAATATCTGAGAAAAAATATCTCAATTTGTAGTACCAAAAACATTGGCTTCACTGTTCCTAGCTTAGACCAAAAATAGATTTTATAAAACAGACACCGAGGCAAACTGATCCGCTGTGAATCCTAATTTGTTTTTCAATTGTTTTGTTTTCCATTCAAAGTGGTTTAGACTACTGATTGGATACAAAAGGAGCAAGTGAAGTGGGGGATCAATGTGGAAAATCCAAAGCAAATTTAGTACTTTTAGATGAGACTGATGTTAAAAAGGTAGGTTTTTTTGAAGATTGCGTACGAGTGTGCATAAATATAACTTCATTTCAATAATTTTCCTCTGTAATCCCGATGCCTAAAACATCCTTTCCATAATTTGAGTACAATAGTCTTTTCTTTCTTTGCGCCTTATGTAAATCGCCTAGGAATACAAATACAAAAGAAACAGAAAAGGCATTCAGTATTTCTATCATACAAGAACAGACTTCCTTAATCTTTGGCTAGTCCAATTCCCAGCGTACAACTCCCGAAATAAAAGATATCCCACTTCCCTACAAAAACAAGCGACTTCCCCCTTCCCCCCACTTCCTCAGTGCTTTGACTGAAAATGTTGCCGACCCCTGCTCCATCTCGCAGTGCTAGCGATCGCCGAAATTGCCGGCAGATTATCTTGAATAAAAATAAAAATTTCGCCTAACAAAAAAGCAACCGAACCGTAGGCCGTCTGAGATTAAACGCACGCTCTGCAATATTTTCCACAAAAGGATACCTTAATCCCCTAACAAGTGGGGAGCAGGCCTTAGGGGTGCAATCTGGGAAATGTTCTCTACTCCTGACTGAGGAATAGGTGATAATTACTCGACAGGGTTGTCAGACGTGCCAATTCACATCATAAATCAATAAAGCCTCAAAATATGGCCTCTAATTACGAACTAAGATTGGATGCTGATGATAGCCTGAAATGAAATATTCTTCATTCAGTTTAAGTCCATACAGAACATGTATGAATTTCAAGTATTATGTAAGCTACCGCTGATTCGGAAAGTCGATTTCTACCGAGAAGAACCAGCAAGAAACTCAGTAGTTACTATTTTCATATTATGATGATTTTTATTTTGATAAAAAACAAAAAAACGACTGCTAACGGATTTATGATGATAAAAGAACAAAATTCCATGATTTGGCACTCGAAAAGACCCCCTACAAACGCATATTAATGATGAAAGAAGAAAACTCCTTAATTTTCCAAATGAAAGACTAGAAACTTAGTTTGTACGTCTATTTGCTAACCCTAGTCTAGTCTGCTCCGTAGATTACAAATGGCCGTTTGCAACTCGCTTTTTAATCTCACAATATGTACTGGCAACAATATCTCGATCTTAATAATAGACCTTTAAGTTTTCAATCGCCCTTCCCTAGTTAATGACTTGACTTATTTGAGATCATTACTGTAAATTGGCTTATTTCGATACCTTTAGACGATTTATAGTTTATTATAGATCTGTGGTTACTTAACGTTTGAAATTATCGTTGTCTAGACTATTATTACAGATTGACTAATGCGGCATTTTGGTTATATTGCACGAAGGGACACAAGCATTTAGGAACGCCTAAAGTGACTGGTCAAATATGCAAAAATTTAGTTCCTCTATTGAAAAATTTTGTTGATAGTATGTATAATAACCTCTGTGAAACAAAAAAATATTGGTTTGGTTAAGTTAGAACAGCGACCTAGCTAAAAAATCTTGAAATTTCTGCCCGAGATTTTTTGCCCTCGAGTTGCCTCCTAAGCGATTCATTTGTATTACCAATCTTTAATATTAAACTCTTTCTGTCTTCAAAGACATGTTACCCCTACCAATTTTCCTTGTTCAAAAAAAATCCCGTGCGAAATTATCTCGACCGCTTCCCGAATATTCTTCTTCTTTCATTTCAATATTAATACTCCTCTTTGGTAACGTGGCGTTGAGTTGCAGAGCGATCGGTACTCGTTTTATTGGAACTTTTTTTTACTTAACGAACGACGTCGGGTCGCTGGACTCTGTATTGTTCGGGAACTATTGTTGAGTGCTATTCTCTTCGTTCGGATAGTTAAGGCTTAAATTAAAGTGCACTTAGGTATTAAATCTAGTCTGCTTGGTATTTGGTAGACTTCGCTTTAATATGGCAGAGGTCGTAGGTTCAATCCTATATTTGGATAAACATTCATGTCATATCAAAATGTATTATTTTATATTGGGTGTTGTCAATATTCATTACACTATTGTTAAGAGGAAAATTCTATGGATAATGACGAGGCATATACGTAATCCAAAAAGACGAAAGCACTTATGCGATGTAATCGGCATTCAGCGCCATCTATGGTTAAGTGGTTATGTTTGAAATTAATGGAAGAAGTCAGCCCCAACACGAATTGAAGGTGAGCCTAGTTCATTCATATTGTAACTAACTAGTTCACTTATATTGCAACTAGTGGCCCGCCTTCACTCCGTTTCGGTATTAATTGCTATTAGTTCCAATTTTTGGCAATAGATGGCAAAGAGTGTCAGCTACATCGCGCAAATGTTTCAATGGCTAATCTTTTGGTTGGCAGCGCATTGGTGTCGCGACGAAAGCATTTCTTACCAACATTTACTCGTCTATCACCTAAATATCAGCCTATATTCTGTCCCACTGCAGCTTGCAGAACAAATGACGAAACTTCTAAACCAAAACAGCTCAACGACATTTTGGTTGCGTTTTGGTCAAACAAAAAAATAATAAAATTTCAGCAGTCGAGTAAAACACAAACATTAAAGATGGCGCCAAACTCCACCTATAAATAATCCGACAAACACACACACCCACAAAATAGCTAACTTATTACCCCCATTACGAAAAATGGGGGAAGGGTGAAGTGAAGTTACACGAGCTTAATTTGAATTAACTTTTTATGTGACAATAAAAAACCTGCGACCTACCGTTTAGCATAAATCTGCAATATTTAAAGAAGTTTGGGAACTTGAGACAGGTTCAAGTGCTAGAATGTATTTTTGGGCGTTATCATTCAAAGTTTGAGGTCCGGTCGGAATTTGCTAGCCTTTTGGATTTGGAAACTTTTGATATTACAGGGAATATGCGTTTTTGTGATAGATGGCAGACGAACAGGCGGATCACTTGGTGGTAAGCGATTACTATCGATCGATCGATCTTCTATGGGAGACCCATAACACTAGAGACAAAAGTGCACTGCTCATTCTTTGCCCTTCCCCTTAACTTCTACAATTTATTTCTTAAAAGCAGGCTTGATTATTACTGCAACAGCCCATAGACTACTGCAACACCAGAAGTCACAAGTGCGCTGCCAAAACCCCCTTTACTTTTTATTGGGCCTCCAGTAATCTCACTCGACGAAGCACAACACAAGCGCTGCTTCACGCCTATCTCTGAGGCTGTGTGTGCCGTGTCACTCCGATCTCTCTCCTACGAATAAATATCCATCCACCTCATCTGTTCGCAGCTTAGTCTACACGCTACACTTTGTCACAACTCTGTGTCACATCGACAATATAATTTGCACGCTCAAACCATAACACGTTCTGTAAAACGTTAAAAAAGACGATTCACCCTTTCACCAAGTGTCACTTTGATAAGTAATTATACCTAACTGGCGCCATTATTTTAAGGGAGAAAAGATTCCCTGCAAAGAATATAACACAAAGAGGGGTCGGTACATAATAAAACAATGGTTTGTGGTTGCAGCTCAGTATAACATTCTCAGGATAATACATTATTTGACGTGAATAATGCTCTGTGTTGCCCTCATTTAGGATCGCTTTTCCCCTGACAAGGGAATAATCCCAATATGATAAATGAGCTGAGTAAATGAGACAAATAGGCTAGATGGGAAGTGAAGTCAATGACCGACCTTCCTCCAGAAATGGTTGACGATATCTTGGTCACCCAGCATCATCATCATCACAATTTCAGCCAATAGACCTCTACTGCTGGTCTTCCCCAGTTTTCTCCACACAGCTCGGTCCTGTGCCGCATTCAAGGAATTCCCGGGACTTTCGCCAAATCGTCGGTTCATCTTGTGGGGATCCTGACACGGCTGCGTCATTCTGTACGTGGACTATTGTGCCCCAACGGTTCTCCTGTTCTCCACGTAATACTGCCCTGCCCATTGTCAACTAGCTACACAATTCTTTGGTCTATACATGCCACCTTGGATCTCCTGCGCATCTCATAGTTACTGACACTATCATGCAGGGATATTTCGAGCCTTCCCTATTTCCCTCTGAGTGACTTTGGGTCTTCTTTATCGACCCATTGTAATTGGCTACGTTTGGGTTCCGTATGTCATCAGTGTCACCACAATTTGGAAATGAGGCTGCTTAAATTTACCCTGTTGGAATGACCTTCACATTGTTACGCAAAATCGACAGTGCAATAAAATCCTTTCTGGGAGCCCTATGCTCCGTTGAAGAACTAAAGGATAGGTATCATCATCATCATCATTTATGATCTCTCTATCTTACTCTTAAAGTCCCCAACCGTAGGGAAAAATACCTATAAATGGGGACTTACCAGACTAGCTAGCGCCGTGGCGGAATTTTAATAATAAATTAAAACATCCCTTTCAGAATGTAAATTTTTAATTAGGATGGCCGTCCCTTCGACGGCATTTTGGGATATTTGCCCGTTTTATTGTTTCTGTGGAGGTGTTAATGTATCTCGTTCGTTAAAATTGTTATGGAACTTAAATCAGTTTTGGAGCCTTGAGGTTGAGATGGATGGGGTTGAGTTATAACGATTTTGGTGGCTACTTAGATACTTAGGGCACAAAATTTTTAGGGGAAAATAAAGTACTGAAAGATTATTAGAATTTTTAACTATAACTGTACCTATTTAGATTGACTACTATGAGGGTTAAATTTGATTCCCATTACACGAATGCTTTAGCTAGCTACATTGGAGTTGATAGGTGTTGTCTGTTTTTAATTAAATTAATTTCCAAATAAAATTATGAATATTCTATTACAGCCATGCAATTTTAACTCATTACAATTCACGAACTTCATCCATCAAATTGACCGATAATGAAAATTGATCGGCAAAACTCAAAACTGGAATCAGAGAGGGCAATATCAAACGGAAAGTTAATAAACATAATGTGTCAACAGACAAAGAAGCCATCAGCACAAACAAGTTAGAAAAGGGATGCCCTCCCCTCCCACCCTTTGTCTTTCAAACGGCAGAGAAAATCGATCACCCTTCATTTAATAATATTTCTATAAGAAAATCACCCTTTCGCCCGATCGGCTGCCTTAAATCCTTTGTTCTTTAAAAGAGACATTGGGCTCCAAAGTTTTGATAATTAAATTTTTATATCCTCTTTTGGGACCGGAATGGTCTTAAAGTACTTTTTAAAGTTAGCTGTGGGGCGTTAAGTCTATTGTAATTGTTTAAAACTAGCTTTCTCTCGCTTTTGGTTTGTTTAATATCCCTATTCGCCTCTTATTTAAGCCACAGTGAGCTGAAAACTGGATATTTTTTACCAAATATTCTTGCTGGTTAGGTCTTTTCAAATCTTTTCTGTATGTATGTAAGGGTACATTATAGCGTTTTTGTGACGTATGGACGATGCGTTCCCGGCCTGTAAGGAAGGAGTATGTAAGCTTGTTTGACTGGCCGGATGGCGCATTTGGTAGTGACCCTGCCTCATACGCCATAGGTCGTGGTTAGATCCCCACATTGGACAAACATTCGTGTGATGAACACTTATGTTTGTTCCCTATATATGTATTTAAGTATTATGTTTGTATTTCCTCTGTTGTCTGATATCTGTAACACAAGTGCTTATGCTACTTAGTACGGAGTCAGGTCAATGTGTCAGATGCTGTGTGAATTTGTTTCATAATAAAAGGCGGACTCCGGCCTTCCAAGCTCCAGCTAAAGGCGTCATCGGGAGTTGATGTTAAGATGATGGTGATAAGCTCGTTTAGGGACGTACTAGTATATGTGTAAATCACTAACAGGAGTGATTAATTTCAAAATAATCAAATAAGTCCAGCGTTCAGTGAAACCTTTCCGCTCCAAACCTCTCCGCTCGCTCTTATCGCTTAGCTCAACCTAGCCCCTAAACATCGGTCTCCTAAATGACATTTGCTCATCCCCAGTCAAGTTAGTATGAATAGTAAGTAGCCTTCGCAATTCGCGTCCAAAGGCAAAATATTCCAACGGTCCAACCCACAAAACGTCAATACCAAACATTGTTAAGATTCTCTTTTTCCTTTTATCTCCTTTGATTTCCAAATCTCTCAAGGATCGGAAAGACAGTTTTGCAACTCCCCACCGTAAATTGAACTTTTTTCTTCAGTGATAGAGTTAGATTTGTTTTGGCTAAGTTTAGATTTACCCTCTGTATGAATTATTCAGGTAGCGTTTAATAACGTGGCTGGTACAGTCGACATTAGAAGTTAATACATGTTACTGACGATTCTGGGACCTTATTTCCTGAGGCGTAAGAGTTGAAATTTGTCACTTGGGTGGAATAACTTTTTTGAGTATTTACCTTTGACTAGGGCTTGAGTGACGCGTACGACGAAATCTTCTTCTGTTCCTTTCTTTTTGACAATAGTTACTTATGAGGTGGACATTTCCTACCTCATAACTACTGTCAAAAACAAAAAAAAATAAATGTACAAATATACCTACTTAAGTAGGTACATACCATCATTTTAGATGCATGAAGCGTGGGAGAGCTAAGCTTTAGCATAGATGTTCCAGCTCGAACGGAGTGATACCATGACCTCACAAAACCGATGTCAAGCACGTTAAAAGCTGTTGGCCCTGCGCCCAATCTCTCTTCGGTCGTGTCACACTGGTGTCCCGTCGAATTCAGAGGGTAAAGGAATAGAGAGTGCACCTGTGTGCGCACACACTTGAGCACCATAATACAGGGTGTATCTGTGAACATTTACATCCCTTTAACCACGTGTTCTACCAACCATTCTAAACAAATTTTGATCTACCTATGACTTTTGAAAATTCGCACAAAAAAAATTATTCTTTTTATACAAAGTCAGTCACGTGACTTGGTCATTTTGTATGGGGAGTCAAAAATTTTTCGAAGAATTAGAAAAGTTGTTGAACAAATGTTGTTCGAAATGGTTGAAAGAACACGTGGTTAAAGGGATGTAAATGTTCACAAATACCCCTGTATATCCCGCGTACGTGGCTGATCTTTAAGATTGGCCGCCGTAGCCGAATCTTGGTTGGAGGATTTATTTATAGTATATACTTATGGTATGTTTTAATTAATTCTATTAATACCTAAATTTAATCTACTTATTCACGTTTCAAGACTAACAGGGCTCTTTTCTTAGTATTTGCTTGGCTTAGTAGCACCCACTGATACTTCTACCCCATTAAGAAGATTAATTAATTTCAATAAAGCTTATTAATAGTATTTAGCGTTTGTTTATTTCTTGTTAGCGTCTCCTTTGTACCAACATTTTCTGTTATAAGCATTTTCAATTTATTATAAGACACCGCGTTGGTGTAGTGGTTAAAATACTGGATCGTGATCTGGAGGGAGATAATTCTCTGATCTCGCAGATGTTCATGGGCGGCGGTGATTACTTACCAGCAGGTGACCCGCTTGCTCGTTTGCCGCCTCTAGTATAAAAAAAAAAAAAAAAAATGAGTAGTCTCCTGTCTCCTCCTCAAAATGCTTTTTTAACTCGTTAGGAAAGTATAATTAAAATAAACTGATATCGGAAGTTTTATAAAAATACTAAACACATACCAAAACGCACCAGCATACCAGCAATTGTTTTATTAATAAAACTTTCAGAATCACCCTGTTCTTATCATTTGTATGAGATATTACGTTTTCAACTTGTCTCGTATTACCTACAAAAAACTTACTCAAAATTCTGGCAGGCCTTTATCTTGTTTGCCACGTTTGTGACATAAACAACATACTAAAACTAACATTGTCTTTTCAGGTACGTGTAGCTGAAGCATTTCAGGCAAGTTGGGTACTGAGCTGAGTTTTTACTATCCTATCCACTAAATCTCTACAACAAAGAAGTTTCAGGGGGCAATTCTTGCTCCATATCCAATACATGAAATCAAAATCAAAATCTCTTTTTTCAATTTAAGTCATTTACTGAACATTTATTAATGTCAAATTTTATAATCTACTGCTGATTCAGAAGGTCAGTTTCTACCCAGAAGAATCAGCAAGAAACTCAGTAAAATTTAATCTTTTAAAATTTGTTATCATATTTTTTTTTTTATAATATAGGAAGGCAAACGAGCAAGCGGGTCACCTGATGGTAAGTGAACACCAGAAGGAGTGCGGAGGAGGTTGGCAGCACACTTGTGGCTCTACTGCTGCAACTCGTGTCTATGCGTCGCTTACCATCATGCCACCCATTTAGTAACTAGAATACGAATTTTTGTAGAGTCCGCGAGAATCACTCCCTACTTCAGAAGAATTGTCGACGTTTCTACCGTTTATACTGAAAGTTGTGAGAGACACGTAATTTTTGAGAGTTTTTCTACGAAGAAGGGTTTTAGTGTCCAAGGAAGAAAAACTGCAAGTTTTAGTCTGACCTAGTTTCTGGTTTTAATGGGCGAGTTGAGTGCAGGCAAAAATATGACATGTGTACGGACTGCATCAGGTTGAGTTACCCTCCTCCCCCCATCCCCCCTCCGTTCTAAAAGGTCGGCAGCGCGCTTGTAACTCCACTGGTGTTGCAAGTGTCCATGAGCGGCGGCAATTGCTTACCATCAGGCCACCCATTTAGTAACTAGAATACGAATTTTTGTAGAGTCCGCGAGAATCACTCCCTACTTCAGAAGAATTGTCGACGTTTCTACCGTTTATACTGAAAGTTGTGAGAGACACGTAATTTTTGAGAGTTTTTCTACGAAGAAGGGTTTTAGTGTCCAAGGAAGAAAAACTGCAAGTTTTAGTCTGACCTAGTTTCTGGTTTTAATGGGCGAGTTGAGTGCAGGCAAAAATATGACATGTGTACGGACTGCATCAGGTTGAGTTACCCTCCTCCCCCCATCCCCCCTCCGTTCTAAAAGGTCGGCAGCGCGCTTGTAACTCCACTGGTGTTGCAAGTGTCCATGAGCGGCGGCAATTGCTTACCATCAGGCCACCCATTTAGTAACTAGAATACGAATTTTTGTAGAGTCCGCGAGAATCACTCCCTACTTCAGAAGAATTGTCGACGTTTCTACCGTTTATACTGAAAGTTGTGAGAGACACGTAATTTTTGAGAGTTTTTCTACGAAGAAGGGTTTTAGTGTCCAAGGAAGAAAAACTGCAAGTTTTAGTCTGACCTAGTTTCTGGTTTTAATGGGCGAGTTGAGTGCAGGCAAAAATATGACATGTGTACGGACTGCATCAGGTTGAGTTACCCTCCTCCCCCCATCCCCCCT
The DNA here is from genome assembly GCA_014851415.1 of Cnaphalocrocis medinalis. NCBI lineage: Eukaryota > Metazoa > Arthropoda > Insecta > Lepidoptera > Crambidae > Cnaphalocrocis > Cnaphalocrocis medinalis. The sequence goes on along the minus strand of CM026299.1, from coordinate 11,376,220 downwards.
CCGTTCTAAAAGGTCGGCAACTCATCAGTGATGTTCATGGGCAGTAAGTAGCTTAAGCACTTGTGTTACAGATATCAGACAACAGAAGAATACATAAATTAAAGTGAAGCAGCCCCTGTGCTGTGTTTCGCCGAGTGAGTGAGGGTACCGTAGGCCCACTCAGGGGGGAGGGGATAAAAGGTCGGCAGCGCGCTTGTAACTCCACTGGTGTTGCAAGTGTCCATGGGCGGTGGCAATTGCTTACCATCGGGTGATCCGCCTGCTCGCCTGCTACCTATCACATAAAAAAGCGTATATATATATATATTACACCCAGACACTGAACCACCACAATCATCACATTAATATTTGTCCAGGGTTCGAATCCAAGACCTTTAGCATATGAGTTAGGGTCAACCAAATGCGCCAACAGTTTGTTGGCTAAACCAATATTACGTAGGTCATTAAGGTATACCTTCCTAAAAGGCTGGCAACGCATCCGCACGCCTTCTGATGTAGCTGATGTTCATGGGCGGTGGCAATTGCTTACCATCATGCCACCCATTTAGTAACTAGAATACGAATTTTTGTAGAGTCCGCGAGAATCACTCCCTACTTCAGAAGAATTGTCGACGTTTCTACCGTTTATACTGAAAGTTGTGAGAGACACGTAATTTTTGAGAGTTTTTCTACGAAGAAGGGTTTTAGTGTCCAAGGAAGAAAAACTGCAAGTTTTAGTCTGACCTAGTTTCTGGTTTTAATGGGCGAGTTGAGTGCAGGCAAAAATATGACATGTGTACGGACTGCATGAGGTTGAGATACCCTCCTCCCCCCATCCCCCTCCGTTCTAAAAGGTCGGCAACTCATCAGTGATGTTCATGGGCAGTAAGTAGCTTAAGCACTTGTGTTACAGATATCAGACAACAGAAGAATACATAAATGCGTATATTACACCCAGACACTGAACCACCACAATCATCACATTAATATTTGTCCAGGGTTCGAATCCAAGACATTTAGCATATGAGTTAGGGTCAACCAAATGCACCATCAGTTGTTAGCTAAACCAATATTACGTAGGTATCCCGAAGTCATTTACACTATTAATGTGCCATGGCAATGCCTGCCCGTGTGCGTTGCACGGACTGACCTAATTCTGCCAACGCTTGTGCGAAAAGCCAGCAATGAAATGCTATTACTGCTGTCGCTATGGTCTTTAAATTCTACATAGCTTGTGCGAGCTTGTACAAAGTCAATGACCCGTAATATGTAATGACAGTGACAACAAATGTTTAATCAACATCTTAAAACATCTCATTGTGACGTTTAGTCTACTGCTCGCTTGGAATAACTCACTTAGCAATAGTGGATGAGGTCGCACTTTGCGGACGAGTGATTCAAAAATATCGAACGAAAATGAGTAATAATCGTGTGCCTCCAGCTGAATGTATCAAAAATAGAGCTCCAGAGATGATGAGATACGCAGAAGAACCAAGGTCACAGATATCCCCCTATGAGACCATTTAATCGAAGGCCAGTGATCGTATAAACTGGAAAGGCCATCACGATAATCTTGGTCATTAACAAGATCAGCAGTTAAATTGTAAATTGACGTTAGGTCGTAAACTATCAGTGTTTACAATTTTATAATGACAAGTCTTCTTTTATGGAGCCACTGGCTTTTGCCATAAAATTACCCCACGCGGAGTTTATCTAGATGATTTCATAGTATGTAAGGATAGTCACATCGATGTATGCAATAACTGACTAGCCGGATGGCTATTTGGTAGTGAACCTGCCTCATACGCCAAAGGTCGGTCCCATCCCCACCCTGGACAAACATTAATGTGATGAACACTTGTGTTTGTTCAGTGTCTGGGTGTAAATGTGATGTTGTCTTGTTTCTTGAATCTACTCTCATCTTCATTTCGAACACATTGGGTTTAAAACAATAGCGGCTATTGAGTGAGTAAAATGATGGCGTACAACTACGGTCCTACACAGTGATTGAGCGGTGATGTCAAAATGTCACTAAACAATCAATGACGTCGAAATTGGACCTCAGTCTAACAGAACGCCATCTAGTGATTATTTAGCGATAGCCCCCATTGAGGAAAGACTGATTGTATTAAATGACCATAGAACCGTATTCATTTTCTATGTTTCGAAACTGTACTTATATCCATATAGCAAATTCAATTTTAGTCTCTTCAACAATTTCAACTGAAAGGTCCATATTTACATAGTCAGAATACTAATACATTTCTAGCAAAGGATGTGAAAATGAATCCTCAAAGGCATACGAAAAACATATTAAACGTTTATACACCGGTTCCACATCTCTAAATTAATATTTAGTTGGTCTACAGTCAATTTATGTGGCCATAGCTGTTTCTCACTAATCGTATACACTGTACAGAGCCTGCAATAAAATGTAAACACCTCGACTCTTATGTAAGGAGTATAAGGTTCATATTTGAATGAGGTTGTATACTTATTAGTGTACGTGCCTGTACAGAGTCAGTGTGACCTCAAAGTTGGCTATGTTTGAAATAATCCTCTTTTCTTTTTAGTTGTCTTTGTTAACACGGTGATTGGTTATTTTTGATGTGATATGTCAAAATGTCACTAAACAATCAATGACGTCGACAATGAATGAATTGGACCTCAGTCTAACAGAACGCCATCTAGTGATTATTTAGCGATAGCCCCCATTGAGGAAGAGACTGATTGTATTAAGTGACCATAGAACCGTATTCATTTTATATAGTATTCGAAACTGTACTTATATCCATATAGCAAATTCAATTTTAGTCTCTTCAGCAATTCAACTGAAAGGTCCATATTTACATAGTCAGAATACTAATACATTTCTAGCAAAGGATGTGAAAATGAATCCTCAAAGGCATACAGAAAACATATTAAACGTTTATCAACCGGTTCCCCATCTCTAATTAATATTTAGTTGGTCTACAGTCAATTTATGTGGCCATAGCTGTTTCTCACTAATCGTATGCACTGTATCAGAACTGCATAAAATGTAAACACCTCGACTCTTATGTCAGGAGTATAAGGTTCATATTTGAATGAGGTTGTATACTTAATGGTGTACGTGCCTGTACAGAGGCATTGTGACCTCAAAGTTGGCTATGTTTGAAATAATCCTCTTTTCTTTTTAGTTGTCTTTGTTAACACGGTGATTGGTTATTTTTGATGTGATATGTCTAAATGTCACTAAACGACCAATGACGTTGAAGTTGGACCTCAGTCTACACGTACGCCATCTAACGGATTTTCCACACGCGGTAGCCCCCAGTGGGTAAAATCATCGTAGTCAACTGTTATAGTTCAATTTGTACTTGTTTGTCCCTTTAGTCCATGGCAAGAAACGGTAATGTCTGCGCGTCAAACTGTTTTTCTCTTAATTGTACTTTTTTGACATTCATGGTCTTTCCCGTGTGGTCTTCATTTAAGCCCCAATTTTGACAATTTACCTCTTAGACTATCTTTAGTAATATTAACAATTGTACTTTTTTGACTGGCCGGTTGGCGCAATGGTAGTGGGTTCGATCCCCACCCTGGACAAACATTCGTGTGTGTGTATGTGTTTCCAACACTTCAGTTTGTTCGGTGTCTGGGTGTAATAAATGTATTTAAGTATTATGTTTGTTATCCTCTGTTGTCTGATATCTGTAACACAAGTGCATAAGCTACTTAGTACGGAGTCAGGTCAATGTATGAGATGTTGTGTGAATTTATTATTATTATTATTATTCATTTGAGCCCTAATTTTGACAATTCACCTCTTAGATTATCTTTAGTAATATTAACATTTTGGTCACACTACTGACCCAATTCGCCCATGCGAGAGGGAGCACACAATACAATCCTATTAACACCATAGTCTTAATTTACGTGTGGCTATTTCAAGGGAAACTTCCCATAAAGTTATCCCTTTATTTGTAGCATTAAATATGATATTTATGGAGTCCGCAATGGATGGGAGACTCGCTATGTTGGATCTCGGTTTCCCCACTTAGTACAAACGGCCAACTAGTGGCCCGCCCTCACTTCGTTTCGGGACTGTAGTTCCATTGTCTGCCAATAGATGGCGCACGGTGTTGATTGTATCGCGCTAGTGTTTTGACTTTTCAATTTGTAAAGATATGGATTTCATAATTATAGTATTTTTTATGAATTTACATAGTTTGCCAATGTTAGGGAAAAACCAACTATCGACATCAGTCGAAGTCAGCTATGACACAGAACCTATTATCTTTTGAATCTAATAACTGAATAAGTTTTGTTCGACAACTATAATAATATTGTTATACTACATTGGCACTCATTAACACTGTGGTATATAAACAAACTTATCCCAGATTGATAATATATTTCCCACAATCCATACACTTTGAATTTGACCCACATATTGGACGTGGTCGTGCGAGAGAGAGACAAGCAGACAATATTGTCCTATTAATATTCCAATGGCTTGAATTTGTCGGCCATTGTTCGATTCAAATCTAGTAAGTGGTTTCTGGCCCAATGGCGCTTTTGGTAGTGTTCCTGCCTCATATTCCAAAGGTCATGGGTTCGATCCCTACCTTGGACAAACATTTGTGTGATAAAAACTTATGTTTGTTTAGTGTCAAGGAACTATTATATTGCAATTCCTCTTTTGTCTGATATCTGTAGCTCTAGTATATTGTACGGAGTCAGGTCAATGTGTAAAATGTTGTGTGAATTTATTATTTGTAAGTCTTATAATCAGAATCATGGTTACACGTGTCAGAAACTATCTGAAACGTGCAGTTCTATTCACGATGATTTTCCATCACTGCTGTGCTAACAATAGACATACGCACATATTTGTGAAGTCCAGAGGTGCACTGCTCGGTTACGAACCACGACCCCCGTATGAAAAGGATTTTCTTATTTACTAAGCTATCTGGCTACAATTTGAGCTTAAAACGTAGTGATTATATATCTTTGCTTGATACTGTCAATAATACTGTCAATTAATGAATTAATTAATAAAACCGCCTATGACATTCTTTAGATAACAATAATTATTAAAGGATTATACAGGGTTAAAAAAAACTAATTTTAAATTTCCTAATTATTTAATGGTTCGTTCCTGCATTACCTATCCCTCCAAGATTGGCTCACGTCAATACGGCTGTAACCGATCCATCGGTCACGTCCGCAATTGTTTGCGAGTAACCCCGTAACTTATTACCTATGGGGCGTGTTTATAAAACAAATTTGTTTTACCTATACAGGGTTACGAGAAATTATGATTCATACGCTCTGTGCAGTACAGATTGACTTCTCCATACTGTGTTGGGTTTATGTAATTTCTTGAGATTAGTTTATATTAGAAAGCATGTAGCAAGCATTGAAGCATTTACCAATAGATTTTTATTATCTTCATGCTTATTTCTACCATTTGCTCGGCGGTGAAGAAAAACATCGTGAGGAAACCGGCACGATCCGGAAATGTGTAACCAAGGTTTAGTTGGTTTGGGGAATATGTTGAAAGGTTGGCAGCGCACTTGTGACTCCACTGGTGTTGCAAGTGTCCATGAGCGGCGGCAATTGCTTACCATCAGGTGATCCGCCTGCTCGTCTGCTACCTATCACTTAAAAAAAAACTGTTAAAAGGTTGCGAAGGTCAGACGGCAGTCGCTTTATTGTCGCATCAGACCTCCAAACCCTGAATCATGGCTTAAGTATCCCCTGGACTCAAGAGCGACAGCTTTGGATGCAACCGGGAATTATACACTGAGATGAGAGAGGTTATGATAGACACGCAGTTGGATCACCTGATGGTACCATCCTGACATAGCTCGTGATTTATATAGCTTATTGTGCAAACGCGTGTTATCCTAGACCTCATCGTCACTTTCCATCAGGTGCGATCGTGGGCAAGCGTTGGCCTATAAAAAAAGCACAACGGAAAAAAATTTGGTATTAAACTGCTAAGTAGTAGAGTGTTAAGCACCAAATGTGTATTTTTGGCAAAGTTGTGTCCAAAATTCGATCCAAATTAAGACCAGTAAAAAGTCCTTGAAATATTAGGCTCCGCTGAACATTTGGGCTGCCCAAAAGCAAGCTAATTGGGCCAATTGAAGACCAAAAACCCTCAACACCACAGATCCCAGTTCTCAAAATTCGAGCAAAATCTCCCGCTACTCGCACAATATAACATAATCAACACCGTTCCAACGTAGGGTTGGCAGATCTTGTTTCTTGGTGGTGCAATATTTTAATGTGGGTGGCAGAACAGCAGATGGATCGAATGATAAGCTGTTTCGGCCGCTCATGGGGTGCGATACCAGCAAGCCGCAAGTGCGCTCCCAACCTGCCATGTCCCATATTGGGCTTCCAGTACTATTTGTTTGACAGGTAGGTAGTTACCATCCAAACCAATTTGAATAAGTGTACAAAAGGGTACCTTATGCATAAGTAGGTAGGTAATTTACTATGTGATTCCAGGGTGAAGCGCAGTATCACTCACTCAGCAACTCACAACGCAAGCTTTTTTTTGGTTTCTTAGTGTTAACACGTGTGAAACTTGGTCTTGTACAACGTGTCAAAATTGTAGAATAAGTAGAGAGTGCAGTCATGTCTGCGCACTCTTTGTGCATATTAATATGCCCTGTTTTCCTGACTGACCATTGGTATTGGCCATCATTGTCAAAGTTAACCATTTGCTCGTCTGCTATCTATCACATAATTATAAAAGCAGGTCGAGGATTTTAAGCATAAGACTTCATTGCATGTATGATATACTTACATTCAATGAAGTCTTTTATATGCTTTCAGCTTACGAATGTCATGAAGTTTTATTTCATTGGATGTATAATATACCTACATGCTTTAATCATACTTAAATCGCTTGCTGGGGGGTGGGCAAAGCGCGCTCACGCATAATATGAGATTTATGTCATTGCATGTATAATTTATACAGAACATGCTTAAAATCCTCGATTTAAAATATTATTTAATACGTTCTGCTTCCTACCAACAAAATAAACTCACCAAATGGTTACAATTTCCTTGAAAAAAAATTCGAGCATGGGTGTTGACAACCCTACCCGCTGGTACAGTCGCACCCAGCCAGCTCCTGACCTAGTTAGCGTCTGCATTGTGGTACAGAAAAGTCATATATTCTCAAGTGCTTCTGTCATTGCGTTGCGTGAAACTTTGTTTTCAGGGGAATGATGCAAAATGTGAAAAGAGTGGGTTTTTCTACGTCAGTGTTGACTGTTGATGTTGACTGTAGGGGATGGGGAGGAAAAGTAAAAGTACATTTTGAGAGTTAAGGGAGTTAAACATAAGGTAGTTTATTGTTTTTTCATGTGATGCTAGGGATGATGGTAAGTGATTGCCGCCCATAGACCAGTAGCCCATAGCACCAGCCTGCAACATCAGTAGAATCACTAGTGCGCACGTGCGCAGCCAGCCTTTAAACTTTCCTCCCAATTGGACCTTCATTACCCTCACTCACTCGACTGAACACAGCGCAGCCGCTGCTTCACGCCGGTCTTTTGAGGCCGTGTTATCAGCTCGACCAAAGTGTCACCACGACCTCATAGAAAACCGTCATAAAGCAGCGCTGTTTCACCGAGTAAACAGGGGTACTTGAGGCCCAATCCGGGGGAAAGAGATTTTAAAGATTGGAAACGCATTTATGACTCCACTGGTGTTGCAGTTATCCATGGGTGGTGGCAATTGCTTTGGTGAACCGCCTGTTCATCATATTAAAAAAGTATTTAATCTACCTCTATTTATCCTACGAAGTCCTATAAGAATATGATTTCTAATCATGCAACTATTCCCATATCATACACCATCAATCCCTTATCCGCCTCGTCATTACGAAAATGAATGTATCCCATACAAAACGAAGCCACACATAAACGCATTGTAATAAACACAATACCTCCCATAAGTCGTAAAATAAAAACCATAACCGTATTGACGACCCGGTCCGGGTAGTGGTTTGCGGTTGAAGCGCTGTGGTGGCGGGGGATCGTTCCAGCACTAACATGTGTTGAATATTTTGTCTCTCTGGGTGCTGCGAGTACCATCGTTTTTTTATGTGGTGGATCACAGACGAGCATACATGACCTATACGATGACCTTTATGATGATGATGAACGACGAGTGGCTTTACAGAAAACCGAAGTGAAGCAGCGCCTACGCTGTGATTTTTTGTAGACCCGTTTGGCGTAGTGGTTTGAGCGCAGGTTGAGACGCAAGGGTCGCGGGTTCGATTCCCGTTACCACAACCTGTCAAATTTCTTCAATTGATATTCAACCTAATGAGCATAGAAAGATAGATAACGTTTATTGGTCACAGAAGCAAATTAAGTATGATAGTAAGTTAAGAGTCGATTGCAGATATTTGACATTCTTGTATAATTTGATGTGTGGCTGTATGTACCTTAATATAATATCATACTTGTGCCTATCACTGTTGATTTTCTGAATAAATAAATAGGTTATAACTAAAACGCAGCGAGTTTTATATAATGGTTTGATTATGAATGTACTAAAATTTATGAATCTTTGTTTATGTATTTTTTCCTTGAATCCGCATAAAATGCCGTTATCTTAAGTTAATACAGTTCTTTATCCTTTAATATCATTAGGATATGGGAGTACCCAATGATATTGGCCATATCCATAAACAATACTTTAACCATAAATCGTATAATAAAGAGTGAACTGTTAAGGCGCACCCACACGAAATCGCCAATGCGATTAGTGATGTGCTTTACTTGATCATCGAATCTCTAAAATCAAAACGTAATTTTGGAATAAACGATAATCTAAAATTAATAATTTTATCTAAAAAAAGGGTAAAACGCTACATTATTTTAAGGGAAGTAAAATAATAATAAGTATAATTTTGAACCTCGACGAAAGTTTGACATTTTCGTTTATTTTAAGATTCATGGCTTTTCTAAAAAGTTTTTAGAAAATTAGGATCTTTGGGTGTGTTTTCAATTTGTATTCACCAATTTAGCAATTAGGATTGTTAAATTGGTCCATCCATTGAAATTGAAACAATTTTGTTTACATTTGTAATATTATTATGTACTAACTTCGCATAATAATACTTATTTTGCATTGATTTGATACAAATTCCACCTGGGTGCCATGGGTGCTATAAAAACATGTATGGTCAATAAAAACTTTTTTACTTAAAGTATACTTCAATACCTACTGTTCTAAACCTACGCCTTATCAATTTATTTCAATAACCGGTACCGGTATTTATATAAATACTTTTGTTACCGGTTGTAATCCGCCCACAACACTAAATATCGATATCGCTGTAATCTATCGCTTTATATCTCGCGTTAATATTTTTTTACACCCTCATATTTTGGGGATCAGCTCACGAATTATGGGAAACCGATTGCAAGTCATGCGAAAGTCCGTGAGCGGTTGTTATTTCCACGTGATATTTTTTGTTTGTTTAGATATCGGGAAATTTTCTGCTATATTAGCTATGGAGAGATTATGTTTTTAATACACTAAACATTTTATAAACTAAAGCCTATAGGTACTGTGCTACTGCAGGGCCTCCATCATAGAAATCAAGTCATCGCTACTATGATGGGATTAGGCTTAATCACCACGCCCCGTTGGTTTAGCGGTTTAAATACCGGGCCAATGATCTCAGGGTCGTGAGTTTGAATCCCGGGTCAAGCAAAAAACATGTTTCAAATTTTTCGAACATAGCTCGGGTTTGTGATCAACAATGCGCAAACAAAATAAAGGAGACGCGACATTTTTGAGCAGTTCAAAGTTAAGCAGTTTTAAATACAAAAATCGGTCAATCTGTTGAATTTCTATTCACATAAAACTTACACGTGGTTAGAACACCCGTTCAACAATCACTTGTATAATTAAAACCCCCAGCTTTACTCGCGTAGTCGTTACGGCCTATAACATAATCGGTCGCACGCGACTTCACTCGTTATCTCCCCCGCTTTTATAATCAGGAGAAAATAAAATACTTTATCGATCGAATGACGACCCCTTAACACGCGGCTCACGTTTGTTCCTTATCGCTGTAGAATTAAAGTCTAAAATTGATTGTTAAATTTTTGAATGGTACGTATGATTTGTGTGTTCCATTGTTTTGTTCTATTAAGGATCCTGTTTGTATTAGATTAGAGTTTGGAATTGATTATCTATTTTGGCGTAAGTGGATTCTGTGTGTATTTACAATTGCTCTCTAATTAAAGTTCTTTAGTTGCGGTTAGAAAATCCTTGCAACTTAGATAGATAAAAAATATAATAGAAAAACCGAACAAACGCTACAATTCTTTGACAGCTGTCAGTTATGCAAAGAGACATAAGGTTTTCTTCTTAAAAAGTGGCTTTCTAACCAGCCTGTGGTCAACATATTAATTCTTAACGAGTTAACGTTCGAAAGTTAATTTCTCGGATTAAAGCTAACTATTGATTGGCACATGAAGATGTTGATTACTTATTAGTTTTCATCATTAAGGTAATAACCGTTTGATTAGTTTTGTTAATATTTTTAGAGACGTGTTGCTAAGGTGAATTCCTAGATTGTGTAAGTATGTTTTATGATTTTTATTGAGTTCATTTACTATTGTTTGTCGTTAACTTGAAATAGTAAGACCGTAATTTTAATACAAACGTGCTTTACTATTTCCTAATAAAAAGCGGTACCTAAATCTTTTACAATAACAATTTTTATTTTTATTTTGGTCACTTTGACCACCCTACCCTATGTTTCTTTTCTTAACAAGTTAATCAAGGATAAAGATCTAATCATTATTATATGAGCGGATTTATTAATTAGTTTCAATGTATACCAATAGATGGCGCTGGGAGTCAGATATTTCGCGCAAGACGTTTCTTTTCTTCGGTAACCTATTTGTAAGTTTTGTCTTTCTCAATATTTACCACTTTATTAAGAAATTACATATATAATAGGAGATATTAAGAAATAAACGAGAGACAACATAAATAAAGTTATCAACGCTTCTGTATTAGCCCCATAAAACATGAAGAAGTTAATCGAAAAAGCCGTATGCACACATTTCCCGAGCGCAAACCAATTCGAAAAAACAATAAACTCTTTAAAAACAAAATTAGAGCTGCACTACAAATCGTTTGTACTCCATAACCCGATTGGAATCAAATCAATTATCGGAAATCGTAAACTCGCGTTCGATTAATCGCAATAGCAGGTTATCGGTAAGTGTTTTTGAGTCGTAAAATCGGAGTTAAATCGATTTGTGATAGCCGATACCGAAATTATGGGAGGAAAATATGACTCGGAAACTGAGGCAGTTTTGCTCGTTACGTTCTTTTTTTTTCATATTTATGATCTTTGTAGCGATATTTTCGGCCAGTTACGTACACTTGTTGAGTTATCGGTTACATTGGTAAAAAAAAGTAATAATTTCACATTCGAATTTCAAATTTATTTTACCTCCAAAATACCTAACGCTGTTTGGAATGGATACAATTTTTATCTTTCTTTCTCCCAAAAATGTACGGTATTTAAATTTTGGATAAATCAATAAAAAAAGAATCTTTAAAAATCTTTGCAATCCTAATAGATACTAATTCTTTACTGCTGTACTTAAACTCTTATTATATTTAGTTACACTGAGTTTTGTATATTTTTATCAAAACTCCCAATTATATCACTAAAATTGAATAAAATCATGATTGTCTTTAAAGTTAGGACCAGCCATACAACTGATTTTGCTATCGCCATTTATCTCTTTAAATAGTTTCCAATAAGGATTTGAATAGAACCCATTCAATTTACCAGGAAATGTATAAATTCCCCTCCCATACAAGTAGTTCAATCGTTATTATTATTTTTAAACAATCGTTACTGTTGCCAACGTTACTGCAACAGATAACAAAGGAATAAGCAAAATCGATTAAATGCCAAAATCTCGAATTGATTTTCTATGTGCTCTTCACTGACCACTCAAAAACAAATGACTCTTATACTTCAAACAATAAGGTTTAACATTAAACAATAGTTTTCTAACTATTGAAAGATGCAACCGCTGACCTGTGAATCGTTATATGAAAGGAGATAAGGTTCAAAATGGGGTGGCAAATGGTAAACAATGCACATCAAATGACAAATGCAATTTGACGTCCAACCATAAATTGTCAGGAGGAATAATAAAAGATTATCTTCGTAGTAATAAATATAGGGGGAGTATACAATAGTGGCTTTATTAGGAGCGTGGTGGGCTGAATTTTTTTGTTGGATTTGATCCACGCGACTTTTGATTGACGATCTTGTATTATTGAAAGTAGTAGACTAGTTTCTAGATCTTTTTTTTTGTGATAAGTGGCAGTCGCGTAGACGGATCACCTGATGGTAAGCTATTGCCGCGACCTACAGACATTGCAACACCAGACCCTCATTCACTCAACGAAACACAGCGCTTAATCTTTCTTATTTTTTTGTTCTGCTTCATGCCGGTCTCCTGTAAGGTAGTATCACTCTAGTCGAGCCGGCCCACTCATGCCCAAGCGTGGTTGTCCCCTTCCACAGTTATATTATTATGACGGCTTCGATGGCGCAGTGGCTAAGGTGTTCGCCCGGAAAGGTTCGATTCCCAGTCATGTCAATTTAGGAAACTACATTTTTCAAGTTGTCTTGGGTCTGGGTGTTCTAGGTTGACGCCCCCAGATAATAATCGTCACCTGGTACTCAAAGTACAGGGCTGCCCTAGTTTGAGATCAAGTTGATTGGTGTGATTGTCTGGCGCATTTATTTATTATTATTATACTTACGTATTTTGTATGATGTGCTGTTGATCTAAATAAATAAATAAAACCCCTAGAACACCTCTACACATTTAACCCTGTCTGCCTATTAATCTAAACTGGGAAACATTTCAGCAATTAATTTCTAATGCCACTTCTATTCAATTACCGGTGATCTCCATGATCGATTCGCTAAATGTTTGAAACAGTTGATGACTGAGTCATGACAGACCTGTTGATTAAAGGGATAATTCGAAATCAGCCGTACAATGTGGTAATGCCATGCTTGTTTGATCAGAGGTGACTGTCAAATAGAATTTAACTGTGGGAGAGCCACGCTTCGGCATGAATGGGCCGGCTCGACCGGAGTGATACTGCCTCACAGAAAACCGGCGTGAAGCAGCCCCTGAGCTGTGTTTCGCTGAGTGATTGAGGGTACCGGAGGCCGCGTCCATCAGGTAACCATTGGGTTAAGATGCTAGTCCACATACACTTAGAACATTTATGAATGTCAAATATCATGTAAGCTACCGCTGATTCAGAAAATCGATTTCTACCGAGAAGAATTGAGTCACGCTTCGGCATGAACTGGCTCGACTGGTGTGATACTATTACACAGAAGACCGCTATATTTCGTCAACTGAGTTTGGGTTGGTAGCGAACTTGTGACTCTACTGGTGTTGCAGGTCTCTATGGGCGGCGGCAACCGCTTACCATCAGGTGATCTGTCTGCTCCTTTTAAACAACCGCATTTAAACAAAAGACGGTGTATCTGTGAACATTTACATCCCCCTATCCATGTTCTACCAACCATTCCGAACTCGACGAAATACAGCGCTGGCGCTGTTTCACGCCGGTTTTCTGTGCGGCCGGTGGTATCAGGTCGAGCCGAAGCGTGGCTCTCCCATAGTTACTCTGTATATAACCATGACACATTTCTGAAATATTGCCCGCTGCCGTAAGCAAAATACGAGTAACTCCCTTTTGAAATTAAAACTAAAGAATTAAGACACGCAAACGCGATTTAGGAATGTGCTACATAAACTATCCTCATACGTACCCCTTTTGCGCATAACAAAGATTAAAATCAATAAGTTCTCAGCAATATTTGCAATTCAATTCCTCAACAATGGCAGCTCTGGTCTAATTACAGGACGGTCGCTTGTTTTTACGACTGGCGCGAATGATTTCTGCCTTCGTAAGTTGGATTAATGAGCAGTAAATTTTGTATTGAAAGAGTTAAGAAAGCGGGTGTTTTATGATTAGTTACGTTGGCTTGTCATTAGCAACCCACGCTCGTCCACTGCTGGACATAGGTCTCCCCCAATGCACGCCACCGCTCCCGATTTTCGGCCACTCTCATCCAGCTCACTCCAGCCAGCCTTCGAATGTCGTCATCCCAACTTTTAGCAGGGCGTCCAACACTACGCTTACCGAGTCGCGGTCTCCACTCAAGGACTTTATGGCTCCAACGGTTGTCAGTTCTGCGGCTAATGTGACCAGCCCACTGCCACTTCAGTTTGCTAATTCGGTGGGCTATGTCGGTGACTCTGGTTCTCTGTCGGATTACATCATCGTTGGCTTGTGTTATGTGTTAAAAGCGACGTTTGTGAGTGGTATTTGACAGTAAATCTCAATCATCTTAGCGTGTATATCGCAGCCGAATTGTTTAATCCGCCGTATTACATTACGGCTAGATGTCATCAAAAACAGAGCCGTTTTGAAAAGCGGCGTATTGTATTCGGTGCCATACATAATGATGTGTATGTAGTGTATCATATGTATGTGTATGTAGCGGTGACTTAATGAAGTACGTCTAGCCAAAATGTAATAAGGCAAGAGATTAAACGCCTCTTTGGCAACTTTTAGTTCCAAAGTCGTTGCTGATAAAGGGTTCATTCGAAAACTGGTACAAAAACAACCTTTACAGATAAATTTTGAGACGAAATGATAGCAAATTGTGTCAACCCTACCTCTACCTCTTAAGTAGAAGTGCTCCATATTTCATAATTTTATCACTAATGTAACCAGAGCTGGTAAATATGTTTGTGTGTTCTTTGTTTCCATGTGTATGTACTTACAGTGCTATTACACAGCACACATATACACACCGCTGTATAGGGTTAGGTAGATGCTGTTACGTTGTCTATAGGGTTAGAACTAGCATTGATACTCGGAAATGTTTCTTATAATTTATCTTAATACTAGCAGCCTGCCCTCACTATGTTTTGCGGCTTAGTTTTTCTATTAACTCTAATGTTTGCCAATAGATGGCGCTGGGGGTTGATTACATCGCAGAAGTGTTTCGTCTTTTCGGGTAACATATAAGCCTTGTGGTGGTCTACAGAAAATATCTTTTTATAATATAGTATAATTATAGAATTTTAGGATCAACAATATTGTATACTTTTAAAAAAGAAATGATCAAGGATACTCACTAGTTTATAGTATACTGTTTTTAAGGTTTTTTTTATAGTAGAGGTAATTTCGTGCAAACCGAAAAGCAAAACACTTGCGCGATATAAACGACGCCTAGCGCCATCTCTTGGTACACATTGAAACGAATATTCCGAAACACATTGAGGGCGGGGCACTACTATAAAATAAAGCACTAATGTTAGAGCAGCCCTGAGCGCAGAGCGGGCATATAAATCAGAGTTTTCCCATTTAAGTGTGCTCCAAGGTGTTTGATTTAGTGTGCCCAGGCTCTTATGCTAACTAGCTTACGCTATACGGAAAATGTTTTCTTGCTGTGAAACGTGCAAACGTTGTGCAGAGATACATTTACCTACAAAACGAAATGATGAGACTGTTCCAGGGATCAGTGGCTTGGTTTTTTTGTTACGAGAGAGCGTTTGAAGCGTTTAATGTTAAGTGAAGATGAGGTTAAAGTTGGACCATGATTGAAATGAGAAAAGCGATAGTAGCTCATTGAGACTCCATACTCTCATTAAGGTCGTTGGGATGGAGGCCGCAGCCGTGGCAGGCTTCCTCCCACCAGGTGGACCAGGTGATCTGTGTGGAGAACGTTGGAGGTCTATGTCGAGCAGTGGACGTCTTATGCCCAGCAGTGCTGCCAAGTCAAGAAGTTTTTGTAGCGCGTATAAGGCATCAGACAAGGCTGTGACTGCATTACTGCGTACTCCTTCTTAAAAGGCCGGCAACGCATCAGCGACCTCTCTGATGTCGCAGATGTTCATGGGCAGCGGTGATTACTTACCAGCAGGTGACCCACTTGCTCGTTTGCCGCCTCTAGTACCTATAAAAAAAAACTCGTGTGATTCCCGATTGCCGATATATTCCCGATTTGCGATTTGCAAAAACCATCATTAGGTACTTCAAATCAAAAAGGTAGACAGGCACTTGTGACTGGGCTCTGCTAGTGTTGCAGGTGTCTATGAGCGGCGGCAATCGCTTATCATCAGGTGATTCGTTTGCTCATCTACTACCTATCACACAAAAAATATATTTAGTTGCAAAAGAAAACTTACCCACAACATAAAGTTCGTTAACAAAAATGATTTCCCAACAGTAATCAGCTGACCGTAGGCGTGATAATTACAAAATTACATTGTAATCCGACAGCTAAGATTGATTGATCATCCCACGCGTTGCTTCGCAGGATTGGGTAAATTCATGTGAGTGAAATCTATAATATAACTACTTATAATAAATCTGTACAGAGGTCAATTCTGTACCACGGACGAAATTCTGTACATGAAAAATAAGTTCAAAATAACTCTATTAAACAACTTTAGGTACTCTGATTTTTAATCATGTGGAGTAAACTAACAGATGTGCTGTGTTTCGCCGAGTGAGTGAGGGTACCGGAGGCCCACACCCGGGGGGAAGGGGATAAAAGGTTGGCAGCGCACTTGTAACTCCACTGGTGTTGCAGGTATCCATGAGCGGCGGCAATTGCTTACCATCAGGTGATTCACCTGCTCGTCTGCTACCTATTACATAAAAAAACCGGCCAAGTGCGAGTCGGACTCGTGCACCGGGGGTTCCGTACAAACCTGCAAGGTTTAAATAGAAGTTTGATTTTGTTACAGCTTAAAGGTATTATAGACCTGAGTATTTGGTATGAATTTCAATTTAATATCTCTACGCGTTTATGAGGAAAAGGGTTAAAAAGTTTAAAATTATTAAAAAAAAATTATTAATTAATTATGTGATGTAACTAAAAAATTATGGTTTCGTAATTTTTCCTTTATCTATGCTATAAGACGTTGCTTCGTACCAAATTTCAAGATTCTGAGTTCACGGGAAGCACCCTGTAGGTTTTGATTCCCTTGCAAGTGTCGAAAATTTGCGGCATAAACGGCTGTATCTTTTGATTGCGTTGGCTTAGAAGTTTGATTTTTTTCACAGCTTTAAGGGACAGTAGACCTGAGTAATTGATATAAATTTCAGCTTCATACCTCCACGCATTCCTGAGAAAAAGGGTCTTGACAGACGGACGGACAGACGGACAACAAAGTGATCCTATAAGGGTTCCGTTTTTTCCTTTTGAGGTACGGAACCCTAAAAAAGATGCACATGTCAAGGCCCCTAATGTATGTACCTATTAATTTAAAAAAAGCAAGAGGCAATTTCATACAAAAAACAACACTATTCTAGGAAATACAACAATCGTAATTAGAGTCGCCAACCCACTTAACCCATTGCCGATAACTTCAAGCATTCCCAGAACTATACAGGGCTAAAAATTTAGCCATATGAAACCAAACATCAAAGGAATTTGAAAGAGTACACTGCAGCGTTCATTCCTAGAACTCACAGATAGTGCTGCCGAGTGGATAAAAAGTGCTAAAATTGGATTACAATGACTCTTAGCACACTTATTCTTTTAAGAAGTAGGGGCCAGACTGATGTATATTTATTGCACATAAATAGAATACATGAGTGAAACAACAGCAATAAACAGAAACTTCCGAAACCCAATTGACTAGTTAGTTACTCTACCTATGTTATTAAATAAAATCGTAATGTACTTCGTGACAGGCACCTAAAAATAGTGTTTATTCTGGTACCAAAAGTGCTGGTTAGCACACCGTAGGAGTCAGAGTTATGCCACCTTACTTGTTATATTGGGATTTATTTTTGAGTTATGTAATGCTATACGATGCAGAAACGAAATTCAATAATTTATAAAACACTAGTGATCCGCCATCACTTTGTTTCGTGCGGGAATAGAACCCGAGCCCCTTGCATGTCAACTAATGCCCCAATCACTGCTCTAAACATTTTAAATTATAATAAATTAAATTCACACAACATCTCATACATTGACCTGACTCCGTACTAAGTAGCTTATGCACTTGTGTTACAGATATCAGACACCAGAGGATCACAAGTATAATACTTAAATACTATAACACCCAGACACTGAACAAACCCAAGTGGTCATCCCACGAGTGTTTGTCGTATGGCGACACGACCTTTGGCGTATGAGGCAGGGTCACTACCATTGCGCCAACCGGCCAGTCAGTTTTGTCTAGTTACTCTAAGTTTTTAAAGAAAACAAATCGCTATGTGCTTCAGGACTGGCACCTGAATATAGTGCTAATTCTAGTACCAAAAGTGCTGGTTGCCAACACTATGGCGGCCGACTTACTCAGTACTAAGAAACGCTAGCTTGGGTTGTGCAATTAAAACAATGATTGTAATATGATTGCTAAATGAGCAATGACCACCCAGTACTTTAAGTATTTTTATCACATTACATAAAATTGCAAGTGTGATTCAGAACCTTATGTATGACTTGAGAACTTTAAACATAAGTAGGTAACTTAGTTTTTTAGATCTACGCGCTGCTTTATAACTTTAAAATATTAAAACGCGAATTAATGCGCCGTTGTTGAGTACAGCCGTGGCAGGCCTCCCACCAGGTGGACCGACGATCTGGTGAAGGTCGCGGGAGCCCGTTGAATGCGGGTGGCACAGGATCGATCTGTGTGGAGAACTTTGGGGGAGGCCTATGTCCAGCAGTGGACGTTTATTGGCTGAAATGATGATGATGATGATGATGTTGAGTACATTGTATAATATACTGTTACGCATTGTATAACATACTGTTATTTTATTCATAATAATGTTTTTATTAGTATGACAATAATATTACATAATATTTGACATTCATAAACGTTCTGTATGGACTTAAATTGAATAAAGAATATTTCATTTCATTGTATTTTACTTACTGCTTAATGTTTCGGCTACGTTGCAGCAGCCGTGGTCGCAAGCGGACTACGTGACCACGGCTGCTGCAACGTAGGTTTTTTATCTAATAGATGGCAGACGAGCTGACGGATCACCTGATGGTAAGCGATTGCCGCCGCCCATAGACACCCGCAACACCAGTACATTTACAAGTGCGCTGCCAACCTTCAACCTCCTTTCCCCAAATTGGCCCTCCGGTACCTTCAGTAACTTGATTAAACACAGCAGGCGCTGCTTTACGCTGGTCTTCTGAGGCCGTGGTATCGGCTCGATCGAAATGACACCATGACCTCATAGAAAACCGGCTTTTCTGTGAGGCCGTGGTATCATTCCAGTTCAGCCGATCCATCCATGGCGAAACGTACCGTGACTCTCTCAAGGGTGATCCTCACCTCCGAATTTCCACTTTATTTATCACTAATAGAGTATATATTACATTTTCGTAGTAAATTCTGAAGCCTCCAGTATTTTAAGCATCTACAACACATTCCAACAAACACGGCATCACCGCAGGTGCAAATCGATAATCCCTAATTAAATTTCATACATTGTTCCCCAATATTGGAAAGTGGCGATTTCACAGCGTATAATATGGCGGGTTTTAGTTAGGGCGTAGACAAACTAGAATCAAATCCATACTATCCATACTTAATATTATAAATGCGAAAGTAACTCGGTCTGTCTGTCTGTCTGTCTGTTACTCTTTCACGCCAAAACTACTGAACGGATTTAAATAAAATTTGGTATACAGATGATCTAGACCCTGAGAAAGGACATAGGCTACTTTTTATTGCTAAAAGGGGGTTGTAAGAGGGTTAAAAGGGGGGTAAAAAGTTACTTTTCCACGCGGACGAAGTCGCGGGCGGCCGCTAGTGATTATATAAATAAATAATAAACAAATAAATAAATGCGCCAGACAATCACACTAATTAACCTGGTCTCAAACTAGGGCAGCCCCTGTACTATGAGTACCAGATGACGATAATTAAATGGGCCCGACAACCCAGAACACCTAGACCCAAGAAAACTTAGAAAATTTAGTTTTCTAAATTGACTTGACCGGGAATCGAACCCGGGACCTTTCGCGCTTCGGGCGAACACCTTAGCCACTGCGCCATCGAGGTCGTCGAGGAAATAAGGTCGTGGCTTGGATCCCCTACCTGGACAAATATTCGTGTGATAAACACTTTTTTTCTTTGTTCTATTTTTATTATGTTATACGTAACTAAGTATGTACGATCCTCTGTTGTCTGATATCAGTAACACAAGTGCTTAAACTATACTAAGTCAGGTCAATGTATATATTACTATCGGCCGCCCGCAACTCCGTCCGCGTGGAAAAGGAACTTTTTACCCCCCTTTTAACCCCTTACACCCCTCTTTTCGCAATAAAAAGTAGCCTAATATAAGATTTGGTGGGTATTTGTTAAGGTTTTGGTGGGTATTTGTTAAGGTTTAAATTTAAAAAGACTGGTCCGTAAGGAATATGTACTACATTTTGAAAACCACTAATACATTTTCTGTTTGTTACAGGTATGTTCGACATTAATTACAATTACTACGACGGTGATAATAATGTTACCTACTTAAATATCAAGTAAGTTTCGAAAGTTAAAAAATAAGTTCAAGTTACGTATATTCTTTTTTATTTTTTATGTTATAGACAGACGAGCAGACATAATACCTGATGGTAAGCGATTTCAGCCATAGACACCTGCAACACCACCTCTTACTAACCCCCTTTCCCTAATTATGTGTGGAATTAATCAAAAACTGTATTATGTTATAGTAACAATTAATAATGTAGTATTATAAGTTAAAATCTACTTCAGTGTATCTACCCCCTAAGCTACGCTTCAACCCTAGCTTGTCTTTCTAGTTAAGGTTGTCACCCGCGACATTATTGGAATTCTTGTGTGTATGACGATGTTTACTCCGCCCTGGAGCAATTACTTCTCATTATTAATAGTGGTTGAAAACAAATAACAGCTAATATTTGAGTACAATAACGTTATGTAACTAAGCGTTATAACGATACTTGACGCAAGTGTTTTCTCCGTCCATCCACATAAACTCAGAAGTATAAAAGTTATGCCTAGGGCAAGTTACCGGCACAATAAGTACATTAATGAAGGTAAAAACTAATCAATGCAGAAGAAGGGGTTTAAGCGGTAATCGCTTACCATCAGGTGATCCGTCGGCTCTTCTGTCACCTATATCATAAAAATGAACTGTTTACATTTGCCCCAGGGCCCTTGGTTACCTAAAAAGCAATCTTCCTCGTGGCCTGGGACCCCCAATCCTTCCCTGGACAAGTCGCTCAATAGAATATAACGATAGAAAACATAACACTACAGATGTAATTAACGGTTAACGTTACATCACTGTTATGTGAACTAATTTGATTTATCGCCATGTGTCAATAAGGCGAATCACAAATACAGCCTTTCGTTATTTTGGCTTATTCCATTTCGGGCCTTTTAGTGGAATACTTTCCTATTACGTAATGGGATTTTATTAATTTTATTGCTAAAAGTAGCTGTTTTTAGCAATAATTAACATAACAGTTCCTTGTCACGTGTTAAAACTATTGTATTGCGTCTTGAAAAATCCAATTTACTTGCATCTAAGTTTGTAGAGTTTTTACTTTCTTAAAAAATATCATATTGTCGCCACAATCAGTGTAAATAGGTTGGCGGCGCTAGTTTCATAGATATAGCCTTTATGCCTTTGTCGCTCCAATAAATCTGAACTTAAATTATTGTATTGACGAGCTAATAAACAAGAGACAAGATTAGCGAGGCGTTAACAAATGATTGCTTTGGTGTAACTTGTAATTGTTGGCTGTAACTTAGATTGACTTCGAAGTGGGGCTTAAATAAAGATAAGTTAGCTAGGTTTCCGGGTTTGAAGTTTAAATGTACATTGGTTTGTTTCTCTTTTCAAACAACGGTATTAAGGGAATTAAGTTAATTTTGATTTACTTAATTACTTTTGACTAAGCACGGGAAGTAGACTTACTTTATACTAAACGCAAAATCTCGTGACAGACGATGTCATGTTTCAATATTTTTTTCAGTATGCATAAGATATAAAAATTAAAATCGAATGGTAAATTTCAACTAGTGATGGGAATCAACTCATTAACTGATTCGAATGACTCAAATTATTGCGCTCTAGCCGAACTCGATTCGAGTTAGTTTCATGTTTGTTCTATTTAACTACTGGGGGCCAATTCTCGTCCACTCGAATTAAAGTCGAATTAGAGATTTGTGTGGACGCATGTATGAAATCTTTATATTCGACGTCAATGTCGAATGTTAGAGAATTGCTCCTCTGGTATGCAATCTCGCGCACGTCTCGACATTGAAGTCTAATTTCATACATTCGTACCTACTTACAAATCTCTAATTCGAATTCAATGGCAAGAGTGCCTTGATTTGAATCGATATCTTTAATTCGAATCGTTTATTGAATGGGAAGCGTACCAAGCGCGTATTTCACTTTTTTTTGTTTTAATTTCAATCAATTTTATTAAATAATGACCTATTTTTCCGAATTCATAGACTCGACAATGTACGGACAGGTTACATACTACGACCTATTTCGGCAAGGCCAACAGCTACCAACAGTTGCCAACTAGCTCATTTCACATGAAACGAGAAATGCAGTTATTAAGTTCCAAAACATGGACCAACTTTCGCAATGAATAGTAGTAGTTCATTTTAACACAGCACTAAACATGGATTAAAGTTTTAATTAAAAGAGATGGCTCATTAAAAAGTTTTGCCAACATTCAAATAGCATATTGGATGTGTGGTCTTGTAAGGAGTGGTCGGAGGTAAGGGTGTGGCGCCTTTAAATCCTTAAAATATGTGTCTTCTTAACTAAGTACTTAGTTTTGGATCAGGTCGATGTATGAAATACTTTCTTACGTAATATTAAAATAACAAGTGGCCCGCCCTCACTTCCCTTTGGGACCGTAGTTCAAAAATAAACCAATAGATGGCGATAGGCATCGATTACATAGCGCTAGTGTTTCGTGTTTTCGGTTTACCTATAAGGCTTGTCGTTGTCTATAGAAGTTATCTCATATAGATATATTGAAGGGTAGCAAAACATATAACCTTAGAACAATAAAAATCTAAACATCGGCGTGTATGATAAAAGGCGGACGAGTAGACGGATCACCTAATGGTAAACGATTCCGTCACCCATTGCAGAAAGCGCAACACCTAATGGAGTCAGAAGTGTGCTGCTAACCTTTTAACCCCTTCCCTCTGGGCGTCCGGTACCGTCACTAGCGAAACACAGCGCAAGCGTGTGTGAGAACGTAGTATCACGTTAGTCAACCCGGCCCATTCATGTCAAAACGTGACATCCAAAAAGCGGTAGAAAACTAAAATTAGTGTTGAAAAACTGAAAAATGAAACTTCCGTGTCGCTTCTGTAATTAGTCGGTTAATCTATGTCCGGCGAACTATCGTCAGTTCGTTACGGCGAGATTAATATTTCGTCCCAGTAAATATGTTATGCGACGGACACCGGACGAAGTTGTCCGGTTAAATTGTCGAAGTTGCCAGCCCTGGGGATCGGCTTACACTTCAGGGTTGGCGAGAATGATTTTGGTAGAAAAGTCAAGCCGATGGTAGCTCAGTAGATAAAAACCCGTTCTATACGGTTTTTTTTAAATAGGTGGCAGACGAGCAGACGGATCACCTGATGGTGAGCGATTGCCGCGTCCATAAACACCTGCAACACCAGTAGAGTCACAAGTGCGCTGCCAACCTTTAACCCTCTTTCCCGCCAGTTGGGCCTCCGGTACCCTCACTCACTCGACGAAACTAAGCGCAGGCACTGCTTCACGCCGGTATTCTGTGAGGCCGTGGTATCACTCCGGTCGAGCCGCCCCATTCAAGCCGAAGCGTGCGAGCGTGCGTGCGAATTAAAAACGGGGTTGAATACAAGCATGTAGCTCTAGATTTTGCAAATCTATAAATATGCGTTTTTCTACCATTGCGTATCAGGAAACCTGTACGTTTCTGAACGTGCAATGATGGTTCATGTTAACTAATTTAAGACAGTCAAAAAGCACAGTGTACTTAGTAAGTTTCTTTTAATATATTGTTAAAAATTCTATGCCAATGCTCTCATCGGATATTTGTATTCGTCGGGTACAAACTTTCTTCTGGAATAAAGATCCTAAGCCGGCAGACGTATTTTTACATAGCTATCGTAGAATCTGAGTCTAGGTGGTCTAGGCTTTGTAGAACCCCGGAATATCTATCTATATCTATACTATTGATAAAGAGATAACTTTTATAGACAACGACAAGGCTTATAGGTAAACCGAAAACACGAAACTCTTGCGCGATGTAATTGGACACAGCGCCATCTATTGGTTCATTTCTGAATTACGGTCCCGAAGCGAAGTGAGGGCGGGCCACTATCATATTAATAAGTATACAGAATCAAGAGAGAAAATGCGCTTATGGGGGGCGAGAAGGGGAAGGGGGGGGCTTCAGGCATTACCGGAATTGTTGTTTAAATTCGCAATAAAAGTTCGCCGAAGATTGTTTGCGAATGGCGCTCGATATTGTGACAGTGACTTCGATTCGACAACTTTGGAGGAACCGCGTAATAAGCTTCTTGAGTGTACCTTGGTGTTAGGGTTGTCAACTGTCAATATGCGGTTAGAATAGAATAGAAAGTGTTTATTTAGCACACAATAATAGGTATAAAAAATGCTTACAGCTAAACTTAACAAAACAATTAATTTTATAATTATGTGCTAAAAAGGTTCCCACTCAGCATGTGTCGTGGTTACCGGAGTAGGCAACCGCGACGCTGATTTTCAGTGGTCACCTCAAGCACAGAATACTTAATAGTACATGTACAGAAAGCCCACTCCTAAAAACCGTTTATGGAAATGAAGACTCAAGCTACCATAACGTTGAAATTCCGACCGCCCAGCGTTCAATGCCATTATTCATACCTAGAAGTGCGTTCTCTTTCTATCGCAAGCAACTGTCGCGCGTGCATCGCCGCTCGTTCGTGATTTTCTACTAATTTGGCCCCTCCGGAGGGGACGCCGCATGTACTTGCAAGTTCGATACCTACACGCGGAGTGAGACAGGCCTGCCTCAAGTGACAATATAAAAATACATAAGACAACTAAAAAATTACAAATCTAACTAGAAAAACATAGGTATGGCACAGTGACGGTATTTATAATTAATATTGGCTTTAACAAACGTTAGTAGCATTTTGCAATTAAAGTTAGGTCTCCAACCAGATGGACCGATCAAGTCAGAGGAGCATCTGAATACGTTTTGCTCAGTCGTCAGAGACGCCATGAATAGTTACAGACAGCCACATATCAGGTTACTACAAACTAGCAAATTTCCTCGGTAGATATTGAACCAAACGCGTTTGACATAAAGGTGAGGTTCGATTGAAGAAATTTGACAGATTGTGGTAACCTGATATTTATTTATTTTATTTATTTATTTATTCAATTGCACCATGTTACATAGCTGTCTTAAAACTAAAGCATTGTTTACAATTTGTACCGACGAGCATGTATATGTCGGTAACATGGACCCTGTAAGGGGTGTAGCAATGGCACTACTTACAGTAGGCACATACTTATGTGGTAATGGATGGCACTGTTTTATTATATAATTTTAAAGCTTTACTTACTATTAAAGAAGGTAACCTATACCTAAGTGGCTGTCTGTACCGGTGGAAGCAGATAACACAAGCGAGGTGCAACCCATCCACAATCAATGATGACCACAACCCTCAGTCATGATGAGGGAGCGATCAAAAAAGAGAGTATTAATATTTGATGTAGACTATACCTTTGTATAGTTACAGGGATTTTTATGTGGTAAGTGGCTAAAGAACAGACATACCTATCTATAAATGGAGTCATGCTACGGCCTCACCGGACGCCCAATTAGGGGGAATGGGTGTAAACGATTGTCAGCGCACTTGTGCCTCTAATGGTGTTACAAGTGTCTATGGACGGCGGCAACTGCTTACCATCCGGTGGCTGTCTGCTCGTCTACCACCTCATCATCATCATCAGCCTGTCGCAGTCCACTGCTGACATAGGCCTCTCCAAATGCTCGCCACTTCGATCGATCTTCGGCTGCTCGCATCCAGCTCCAGCCAGACCTCTTACGCCACCTTTCACTTTTGAAAAAAATAGTTTTTTTTTTTTGATGACCCGCTGAATACCAATTTATTGCAACTAGCAACCCTGAGTAGAGTTGGTAAATAGAAAATTGGAAGTGTGTTGGTTTACTGAGGAAGTTTGACACTGACTTTATTCGGAAGCTATACGTTTTGTCTTTGAGTCAAGTTTTTTAATAATGTTGTGTTTGTTTGGTTGTCTCACTCTTGCTTTAGGAAGTTCGTGGCGATTTTTGTTTCAAATTCTCACCACATCTTATACAGGGTGTATCTGTGAACATTTACATGCCTTAAACCACGCGTTCTATCAACCATTCTGAACAACATTTGTTCTATGACTTTTGAAAATTCGCATAAAAAAATTCATCTTTCCATACAAAGTCGGTAACGTGACTTGGTCATTTTGTATGGGGAGTCGGAAATTTTTTCGAAGAATTTGGAAAAGTTGTTGAACAAATGTTGTTCAGAGTGGTTAACAGAACACGTGGTTAAAGGGATGTAAATGTTCACAGATACACCCTGTATAATATCAGTGGCAACAACTGTAGATCGTTTACTAAACTAGCCAAGGAAGTAAAAACAACTCATTGAAAAACGGTTATCGTTAACCCTCCTCTAAAAGGTAAGGGATCCCTCCCCCCTTCTTCCCACATAGAGCCATATTAATCACACGGACGTACAAAAACTGCCACTAATTCATTCAAAGTTTTAAATTACATGAATTTTGCACGCCCAGTGCCCGCTAGTGTTGTGCCATTACTAAAGTTTATCGATAATGCAAAAAAACCTAGTAGTAGTAACACATTTTATTGATTTTATCTACTTAGCTACTAATGTTACCTGCACCATTTATACCAAAACCATAAATTAGTTTTTTATTGCTACTTATTACATTTGCTTAAAATGAAATGAAGAGACTGCCGCGGCCGTCTGATTCTGATGGTGTTGCAGGTATCAATGGGTGGACGGCATTCGCCTACCATCAGATAGGTCATCTGATATATCGGGTAGAGCCGACGGGTCATCTGATATATCGGGTACATAGATTGTTGTACCTTTATAGGATAGGTCCTATAAACAACAATCTAAATCTAGAAGGCGCCAAAACGATCCTCGCTCAGCTACATGTCGGGACACAGTGTGCCTCGACGCTGGTCTTCTGCGGACACCAAACAATTATGACCATCGGTATTCCCAAATCATAAACAGAGATTAGAAATAGAAATAGAAAAAAAACTTATTCAAGTTAGGTCCATACAGAACACTTATGAATGTCAAAATAAATAAATCTACCACTGGTACTGATCACTGATTGCCTTAGAATGCGCCATTAGGAATGTCAAACGCAACAACCATCGATAGTTTTTCATCTCTTGCGCACGCTCTATACCCACTAGATGACCAAAAAACTGGGCGGTTGGACGTAATTCACAAACTTGTTCTATTCTAGACATCTGCTATCTCATTCTACGTATACACTGAATGTTAGGCAACTTTTAAAAGTACTAAACTTAGTAATTACTTCAGGTTTAGGGCGATAGTTTTATAGTAGGTACTTAGTTGTGCTTGTAAACTTTTGTTTGGTTAGTCATGTTTTTTTTTTCATAATGCCAGTATATTGCCATTGCTGAACAAAAGAAGAGTCTACGGTTCAATTACGATGGCCATATTGGCCCGCGAAATACTTTTTTTTTTATGTGATAGGTAGCAGACGAGCAGGCGGATCACCTGATGGTAAGCAATTGCCGCCATCCATGGACACATGCAACAAGTGCGCTGCTAACCTTTTATCCCCTTCCCCCCCGATGGGCCTCCGGTACCCTCACTCACTCGGTGAAACACAGCACAGGAGCTGCTTCACGCCGGTTTTCTGTGAGGCAGTGGTATCACTCCGGTCGAGCCGGCCCATTCATGCCGAAGCACGACTCTCCCACAATTGAATTTACTTTTTTCTCCCACAATTTAAATACTTAACGCAAAGCAAAAAAAATTGGAATTTTGCAATTGAATAGTAGGTATACAACCTCTTTCAAATATGAACCAGGCTAACGCTTGACCACAATCGCACCTGATGGAAAGTGACGATTAGGTCTAGGATGGCACACGTTTGCCTAGAAGATGCCTGTTCACTCTAAAAGATATCCTTCTTCTTTGACGACGACGATTGACGACCCGTTTAGCGCAATGGTTTGAGCGCCGATTGAGACGTAAGGGTCGCGGGTTCGATTCCCGCACCAACACAAATGTTTGTTGATGAAACAGATATTTGTGTTGGGTCTGGGTGTTTGTAGTTCCTTCGTTGTTTCTGGTTTCCATAGTAAAAGGGAAAACCTTAGTTTGGGACCAGGACAATGTATGTCATGTTGTCTCAATTTATTTTATTTTATTTATTTATTCTTCTTGCCTTAAAGATGTCCAGATTATAGTGGTCGGGAAAAGCAGACCCTGGCAGGGAGTTCCACTCCTTAGCTATCCGTGCTGTGTTGTCTTTATCTACGACGACCCGGTTGGTTCAGTGGTAGTGAATGCTGCGTCTGGGCCAAGGGTTGCGGGTTCGATCCCCGCACATTACAAACATTTGTGTGCATGAACATGTCTGTTTGTATTGGTCTGGGTGTTTTCTATGTATTATAAGTATGTATTTACAAAAGAAAATTATTATATGTATATATTTGTAATCCCACTGATCGCTCTTTCTCTTCTCAGCTAACATCGCTCTTCCTATAGCAAGTATTGTGTATCTTGTAGTAAAGATCTTGGCTGCTTCAAGGACGAAGTTTCCATAACTAGATGTTACGAGCAGGTGTAAGATAGTTACTGTAACTTTGAACAACTGTAACTTTACAGCGAGGTCGTTGAACTTCAACTAAAATTCGTTGTAAAATCTCGCCAAGTTCGGTTTACACATCGTTTTTACCTGGAATGTATTTGTTTCTGTCTACAACTTGCAAACGACGCGGTTTGCGGGCAAAATAAAATATACAGGGAGGTATTTGGTACATGTGTGTTGGACAGGGCCCCAAAGATGGCGTTTCAACAATTCCAATAAACAGTATATATATATTTTGAATGTAGATAGGCTAACGCAGAAGCGAAGCCACATTCACACCATCAGATGAAAAGGATGGTCTAAGCGTTTGCCTAGAAGATGCCTGTTCATTCTAAAGATATCCTTCTTCTTTGACGACGATGATTGACGACCCGTTTAGCGCAATGCTTTGAGCGCCGATTGAGACGTAAGGGTCGCGGGTTCGATTCCCGCACATTACAAACATTTGTGTGCATGAACATGTCTGTTTGTATTGGTCTGGGTGTTTTCTATGTATTATAAGTATGTATTTACAAAAGAAAATTATTATATGTATATATTTGTAATCCCACTGTTGGTTCTGATATCTGTAACACAGGTGCTTGAGCTACCTATCTCAGAGTCAGATCAATGTATGTGATGTAGTGTAGTGAAATAGTGATTAAGCTAGTCGAATTGTGTTATCTCATCAAATGGTGACGCAATTTGTGTAAAGAGATATTCTCATTGAAATATTGAAAATCAATCTATTAAACTACCATCGCTCTTTCTCTTTTCAGCTACCATCGCCCTTCCTATAGCAAGTATTGTGTATCTTGTAGTAAAGATCTTGGCTGCTTCAAGGACGAAGTTTCCATAACTAGATGTTACGAGCAGGTGTAAGATAGTTACTGTAACTTTGAACAACTGTAACTTTACAGCGAGGTCGTTGAACTTCAACTAAAATTCGTTGTAAAATCTCGCCAAGTTCGGTTTACACATCGTTTTTACCTGGAATGTATTTGTTTCTGTCTACAACTTGCAAACGACGCGGTTTGCGGGCAAAATAAAATATACAGGGAGGTATTTGGTACACGTGTGTTGGACAGGGCCCCAAAGATGGCGTTTCAACAATTTCAATAAACAGTAGGTAGGTCTTTTTTTATTGTAGACGCAGAAGCGAAGCCACATTCACACCATCAGATGAAAAGGATGGTCTAAGCGTTTGCCTAGAAGATACTTGTTCACCTGTAGGCCTGTAGGCCTTAAAAATATGCAGACTGTAAAGTTCACATAACTCAGACTTTGGCAATAGGAACGAAGAAGCCAAACTCAATCCCCTTTACAGCTAATCGTGGTCTTAAGTTAATCTTGGTTAAAAGTGAAACTGTCTCTTTTGTCACATCTACCGAAGTGTCATCATCAGTTTTAAACCATAAATAACTTTAGAAAGTCTTTATCGAATGGACTGGCCGGATGACGCATTTGGTAGTGATCCTGCCTCATACGCCAAAGGTCATGGGTTCGATCACCATCCTGGACAAACATTGAATACTTGTGGTTGTTCAGTGTCTGGGTATAATATATTATAATTATGTATTTAAGTATAATATTTGTGTTTCCTCTGTCTATATATGTAACACAAATGCTTAAGCTCCATCACTTAGTACGAAGTCAGGTCGATATATACCTAAGATTTTGTGATAATTTATTTATAAAATTGATCCCCGGTCACTGCTGTTTTTGTTCTGCTAATCCCAGGGCCCCACAATGAACACATCCCCTGAATACGTCCCCCCACTCCCAAAGGCATTACTCGGGCAGTTCGATGGGAGTGCACTCTTGGCTCCAGGTGACAATGGGGCGCAAAACGTGATTTCTTCAGTTTAAACTTTGTCCTCCGTTTTCCCTCACTTTGCAGTTTGTTTTTTATTGGATTCGGGAATATTTTTGGCTGTAGGTAACTGTGGGGTTTTATCCATGCTTTGTTATGGAAACAGATTTTCTGTGCATGTTTATATGTATTTGTACTAGTAATATAAATATTATTTTATGAGTTCCTAGGAATCCTTCAACCTAGCCCATTAATGCCAAATTGTGGCTTGGTATGACTCGGTAAACGTAGTGTTGGACGCCCTGCTACAAGATGGGATGACGACATTCGAAGGCTGGCTGGAGTGAGCTGGATGAGAGTGGCCGAAAATCGGGAGCGGTGGCGTGCATTGGGGGAGACCTATGTCCAGCAGTGGATGAACGTGGGTTGCTAATGATGATTTGGAAAAGTACGTGTGTCTGTTTGTCCGTCTCATTTTGTCTCTTCCAAAGCGGGAAAAACCGCGGAGCTAGTTAATTTAAAATGTGACATTCCTTATTACCAATAATTCAAGATGTTTCCCATAAAATGGCCATAGGAACATGCAAATCTCTCAATTACGGCTACCCTAAGCGTAATCGGCGTGCCTATCTCAGGGCAGCCATATCTGATAAAATATCGCGCGTCCGTCTGTCGCATGTACAGTAACGACACAGTATAGAGTATACGTAAAGTAAGTCTCAGCCCAATAGTCAAGATCTCTATTTCCCAAATCCCAATTCTCTATGTTTGTAATTGGTTGCATCCAGCCCACGCTTAGACCATGATTCAGGATTTGGGGAGTCTCAGAGGGGACAAGGCAACCACACCAACTTTCATTTCAAAAACTATCCTCAAGATCTTTTCCCTCGCTGAGCTAATGGTAGAAAATTACACTATCCTAAGGTAGGTTGAAACACAAACAGAGTTTTACAATTAATCAGCTTACAATAATTTTAATAACCTTGAACAGAAATTCAGTACCCAACTTAGAAATAGACTTATAGATTTGTAAAATCTATAGGTGCATTAGAAAAACGACCTCCCATGATGATGATGATGATTTGAAATCATTATTATTATTAGAGCCTAAAGTGTTCCTCTGCTATGCTAAGGCCTCCCTTTCTCCACATTTCACCATTATCAGTGTATTAAGAAGAAATGAAATTGTAAAATGTTATCCCGCCGAAATCAAAGGTATTAAAATTAAAAGTTTCCGCCCCAACGGCCATCTATTCTTCTCGCAATTGCCCCTCGAGGCAATTCTTTGGCAATGTCTTGTTACAGCTTGTCTACTCCCATTTATTTCACTGTGCTAACGGTGCTGCACTGACCTCGACCACAGAGAGAATAAATGCAGTACACAGAGAACATGCGCCCGCGCAACCGATACCGTTTGCATATAAAGCTGGACAGAGATGGAGGCGATAGGAGATATGGTACTATCAGCCACACAGTTAACTGCAAAATAAGTAAATAAACAACTTACTTGTTTTGTCATGGGTTTAAAATGTGTTTTCTTTGTACTATAGATACAAGACACAATGACGATATCTACCATCAGAACTAAGGAAGAACCTGTAGTGACTTGTAATAAGTAAACCCGCCAACTAGACCGCCGACTAAAAATTGCCGACATACTTTTATGTCGGCAGCCCGGCGGGCTCAGTGTGTATTCAAATCAAATCAAATCAAATCAAAATCTCTTTATTCAATTTAAGTATTATATTGCTCTTTAGGTTATTTTCTTGAATAGAAGCCAGCCTAGCTACTGTCAAACACGTTTTGTACATTGAGGGATTTTGCAAATACAAATGATTACCAATTTTATGAAGTCTGAGATTTGAAACAGCAAGCTTATCTAAGTATCTGATATGACATAGACAATGTGCAGTTAACTCTGAGCCTGATAGTACTTTTCCACAGCTCTTGGAATCTAGGAATTCTCTACGGTACACTAACAAGCTCGTGTTTATTAGAATGTCTGTCTGCTTAATAACAATGCTATACCGGGAACCACTAACTGAGATAGAATAGAATAGAATAGAAAAACGTTTATTTGACACCAAAAATACAGATATGTTGTACAGTTCAAAATCTTATAATACAATGACATTTCACCTATGGAATGTCATTGTTATAATATAATTAATCTAATTTAATATACAACAATCTAAATCTAAACGGCGCGCGCCAAAAAGGTCCCCGCTCAGCTATATGTCGGGACACAGTTCAGTGTGCCCTCGACGCTGGTTTTCTGCGGATACCTGGCAGTAATTATGATCATGGGTATTCGCAAATCATAAACAGAGATAGATGTATTGATACTTTTTTTATACTAGAGGTGACAATTGTACAAGCGAATCCCCTGTAAATAATCACCGCCGCCCACGAACATCTGCGATATCATAGAGGTCGCTGATGCGTTGACGACCTTTTAGAAAGGAGTACGCTCTTTTCTTGAATGTCCCTAAAGCCGTAGCCTTCGGGAAACACAGCTGCAGGTCCTCAGTTTGGTGGAACGGTTTACCAAACTGAGGTTTGTGAAAGAAAATTCCGTGAGAAACGCACAGTACTGGATCGCCAACTATCAAGGTAATGACGATGGAATGACAACCGTTTGCGTGTCGTTCGATGTAAGAATTCAGCCGCAGGAAGCAGAATTTTGTTTTGTTGTGCATTTATTGCAAAACATCTGTTAAGTATACTGGGAATAATATTTAGTGTATAAGATAAGATGATAGCAGACTACGAAGATATTTTTTCTTTCAATGACTCAAGTTCGTTGTAATTAATAAAAATAAAATGGCGGGCCAAACATAGCCAGCCTCTTGACAAAGATTAAACTGAGTGCCAACAATAAATCGGAATGCATGATCAAATCTTTATCCCTGTCTCTTTTTATTTCTCTTTTATTTGAATGCGACAGGTATATTGTCGTTCGTTACGGGACGGTGTCGTTGTAGGCCCTCTGTACAAAATTAACTTTGGAATTAGATCTGCTATCTCCAATTCCACATGTCGACGTTTTTTTAGGCATTTTAAAATGTCAGTGATGCATTCAAGCTATTTATTAGACGTGTAAGTTTCTAATTTCAGTGCAGTTTAGTTTTAATAAGAGCAATTTGTTAACTATTTTACGCCACTTTCTTTTGGGGTTCAGAGACCAAAATTAGGGCGTTTTTTTACATTCAACTAGTGGCACACTCATTTTATTCCGACATTAATCAATAGATGGCGCTGGTTGTCGATTACTTCGCGCAAATGCATCGTCTTTTCGGGTTACTCATAAGCATGTTGTCTAAAGAATGAACCTCTTATAGATTAAAATAATGAACAGGCTGTTGACCCTGATGATGACCTTTGCCATTGCCATTTCAGGCTCGAACCCTCATTGGGTTATGACAGTAACCTTAGTTCTTCTGTGAATATCTTCATTCCTGATATGATATGCACGCAAAATGATTTCAAGACCCTTTATCTTAACCGTCAAGAAATACTGCCGCTCTTTAGCAACAGTGAAGTAAAGTGCTTAAGCTGTTTCCTCTTTAAAATCTAGACTTAAAGTATTACGTCTAGACACGACCAAAATCCTAAAAAATAAAGATACGGGTACCAAGAAAGCTCTTACTAACAAAAATAGCCAAGACTGGCTATTTATCAACTCGGACTGGGATTAATGGGAGCCACGACGAATATGAATCTTTGAAACGGTCGCCGGTTCCCAAGTTTTAGCGTGGTGTTGTTGGAGCTCATTAAACAACTAAGTAATGGTTGTATTTTAGGGTAACCACCTGGCCGTATTAATGAGATTTCGAACACGGCAAAAATTTAAAGTGCAGAAAATCGGACACTATGATTGTAAATGGGACGACCCGTTTACTGGTTTCTGCGCAACACAAATGTTAAAGAAACAGATATTGGTTGTTTATGTTAGGTTCGATACATTCGTTGTTGCTGGTTTCTATATTACAAGAGGAAACCTTAGATTGCTTGCGAACGCTTGCGCTGTTTTGCCGCATGAGTGAGGGATTCGTTGGCCCAATGAATAGGTAAGGGGGCTTTAAGGTTGGCAGCGCTCTTGTGTCTCCGCGAGTGATGCATTGGGTACACACATAAAACATAAAAACATATTCTCTGACCACACGTACGATGGGCCCTAAGTTTTGGAATGCGTGCGTGAGGCCGAAGATGTCCACAGAATTAATCAATCTACTATCATGTTTTTTTCACTTGCCAAAATAAACTTGTCGCTCGATACTATTTCTGGCAACCCTATTAACATTGAGAACAATATTGCACGAGTCCCGCATCTTGGCATTAAAGATGAGTTGCTGAAATTTAATATCATCTTCGAAATAGGTCTTAAATGGAAGGTCGTAGAACGCCTTTAATACAATGGCGATTTCTAGTTACAGCTTGTAAGTACTGGAGTACTTATTTTAATTACGGTAGGCATAACTTATGAACTACTCAATCATTGGGTTTACACCTGGGTCACTTAATAAATAGATACAGAAGGCCGAATTTAGAAGAATGGCGTAAAGCAGCGCCTGCGCTGTGTTTCGTCGAGTGAGTATAGGTACCGGAAGCCCAATTAGGGGATATTTTACCAATTAAACTAACCGAACCCCGACTAAGCGGACGAATTTTGGACGTGCTTGATTCGCCATAAGCCCTAAGTTTGATTTGTTTTGTAGAGTTTTGTTTTGCGGATGCTTATGGAGTCATATTTGCGGAATGCCTGAAATTTGGTGAGCAAGATGTATGATGATTTATTTATATTTTGAAAATTAGTATATTTTTTGTCAGGTATAATATGTTGTACTCTGTCAATTAATGTAATTGGTAAAAATATTACCGGGTTTATTAATTAAATAGATAATAATATATCTGCTGACGGTACTGATTATTTACTTAAGAATAAATTGCTAAGATTTGCTATAACAATATTAAAATTATCCTCAAACAAGTCATAGCGAACATAGTCAAGGTAGTACCTGTACTTGGTAAAGAAATACGAAAATCTAAAGACTAAAATCGAGAAATTCTTGGCAACTGTTACACCAAAACCAGTGCACATTCGTATATTCAAAAATGTTTAGCCCCGAAACTACGCTAACGAATGTAAGTATGCCGTTGTGGACTAATTTGCTAAGTGCTCGTATTAGTTTAGTACACAAATTAAGCGAGTAATTAGTTAGTGCTCAGCCAAGATTAGTGCTTGACCTAAACACTGGTTTTAAACTTGGGACCAAATTTTAGACTGCAAGTGTGGAGAGAATTTGTTAGATTAATTAACTTACGATTACAGATTTGCGAATGATGGTTGGAGTTAGTTGGATGCAAATTTGACGAAGTTTAACAGTGGACGCCGATTAGTTGATTGTTGAAACGTTATCAAAGATAATAAGCCACAAGATAAGAACGAAGTACTGGTTATATACGAGTTATTCATTGAATACCTTTATAACCTGAATGTCGATAAGAGTCAATAGGCTTTTCTCGTGCAAGTTTTGCCCAAAAATTTGTTGGACTTCCCATACAAAATGACCAAGTTACGTGACCGTTGTATTAAAAGATTTTTGATGACGGTCTTGTATAGTCCGAGGCAAGAAAGTGTAGTTATGACCTTGAGTGCGCAGAAACCAATTTTGATAGAAAGTCTTCTTCGCTATACTTTCGTGCCTCCAGCTATACCCCCTTGCCTCCGGAAGCAAGTTAAGCTGTTGGTCCTGCGCCTGATACTTCTTCGGTCGTGTTACACTGTCCCATCGAATTATGGGGTAAGGAAATAGCTTAGCCTAGAGAG
The DNA here is from genome assembly GCA_014851415.1 of Cnaphalocrocis medinalis. NCBI lineage: Eukaryota > Metazoa > Arthropoda > Insecta > Lepidoptera > Crambidae > Cnaphalocrocis > Cnaphalocrocis medinalis. Next base: position 11,339,561 of record CM026299.1, on the reverse strand, counting down.
TGAACTTGTACACTATAAATCTTTTATATACTATTTATAAAGAGGTAAGTTCTATAGACATCGCAAAATCTTATATACAAACCAAAAAAGCGAAACACTAGCGCGATGTAATCGACGCCTAACGCCATCTATTACCACAAAATGGAACTAATGTCCCGAAACGAAGTGAGAGCGGGACACTAGTGTTCTAATAAATGAAATGAAAATAAAGGCTGATCGTTTATAGTGGCTGCCATAGCCGTATTATCGAATAGGAGGACATTATTAAAAGTTAAATTTCTATGTTAATGGTTAGTAGGGACTTAAATGTTCACGAATACCGGTATGTGTAATCATGTTGATTATGAAGTACTAGCTTTTGCTTCTTACTTCTTGCTTCTTACTTCGTTCGCGTGGACTTCAGGTTTGTAGCCTATGTGATATTCTGATGTATAAGCTATATTGTGGTAAAGTGTCATTCAAATCCATTCAGTAGTTTTTACGTGAAAGAGTAACAAACATCCATACATCCATACTTACAAACTTTCGCCTTTATAATAGTAGTATTCAAAACGATATAGGCACTCGTATGAAGTAGGTAACCCTGTACATTGCTAAGATTTCTCATTCCTCTCACAAATCTTTCATTAGCCTCACCTTTCGTTTCATTAGACATAATACATTTCTGGTCTATACAGGGTGTACCGTGAGAGAGATCGAGGCGCTTTTGTGAGATCTCCAAACAATACCGCATTACTTGCATATTCGTTTAATAGAAGATTATGAGTTAAGGGCAGGAGATTCTTGACGAATATTTTGAATATTCGCGGGGAGATATCGTTTTCTAGATTTCTTTCGCGCGATAACTAATGAATATAGATTATGGGGTCTCCAAATAATTTATCAATTAACTTTTGCTTGGATACCTACTGAATAAATTTAATTAATTTTTATGTATTTATTTCGTATATATTTTTATCTTAACTTTGAAAGTAACTCAAACATGTTTTTGTCTGGGTCAAAAATTTGCCTTAGAAAAAGATAGCATGATGAAAGTAAGCGTTTAAGTATTTTTTAATAAATAAATTTGTATTTTCATTTCTTAAAACTACTTCGATTAATAAAAAAAAGACATCTAGAGTTTCAAATCAGTGAAAATAACCAATTTGTCAGGTAATTTTGACCGATTATTCATAAGGGATAAGTCTACTAAAAACTTACTATTGGCATCGGGTAGGTTGGGATATTATGTGACTGCCATATAACCGACATGGTTGGATTAAAACGACTACCAATGTGTCGAGACCGACGGCTTAACACGGGATTCTTTTTTTTATCGAGAGATTCATGCCTTACTAAACTGATAACTTACTCATTTCGTATTAAAAGAAAGAAAATACATTTGACCTATGAGCAGAAAAACAATAAACAAAAAGTTGTTATTACTAAAAAATACGTAAGACTTTTTCACCACATCTGCCTTCGCCTTAACAAGTGATCTTCAGTGATTTGCAGTAATTATTACTATAGATTTTGTTGCCATGCATATCTAATAATTTCCACATTATACAGGGTTATTATCTAAGTAACAATTGTTAGAGGACGGTATATATTTTTTGTCCAGTTTTATTTCAATTCATTGGTACTTTTCCAATTATATTAAATTGGCTATCATTACAATTGTATGTGTTTTTGTTGATAATAGGATAGTTTTTCTGTGTTTGAATTGCCCAACGCAGTTATGTTAATTTGTATAAAAAAATTACTTGTGTAAAGAAAAAAATACACTTATTATTTTAGACAGAGATAACTTACACACACATATACAAGCGCTAAGACACAAATGAAATAATAGAACAACTAACCCTAGAATTAACGAACAAAGCCAAAGAAAAGAGAAAACAGAAAAAAAAATATAATACAAGGTTACAATTATTTGAAGTTAAGTTTTAATTACAAACTTGGCCCCCTTTTTACAAATGCACGTCACAGGAGATACATCCAAAGGCCATATAAGGTAATAAGTGGCAGGTATGTGAGCTCGTCGCCTAAGTGCGGTCGCAGTACACCTGGGACCTGCTTATACAGGGTTGCCAACTAGGTGAAGGGTAAAAATGATGTAATTTTAGGACTTGTATAATTAATTCCTTGGACACAATTGAAATGCCAGTAGTATTATAACTTGTGAAGTGGAAATCCCAACAGCTCGCACCAAACGGTTTAAATAATTATTTCTGTTCTGTACGGCTAAGGAATAGAATTCTCTACCGGTTGAAGGGAACACTATGATTTAAAAAATTATATAGATGGCAGACAAGCAGACCGATCACCTGATAGTAACCTATTGCCGCCGCCTTTAAACGTCTGCAACAATCAGTAGAGTTCAAGAGTCAAAAGTGCGCTGCCAACCTTTCATCCTCTTTCCCTCAAAGGCCTGCAGCCCACTTGTGTGTAACTCCACTTGTGCTAGAGCCCCAATCAGGTGAAAAGGGGGCAAAAATTTGGAACTGCGCTTTTGCCTCCACCGGTCCGTCGGGTGATCTGTCTGCTTGTCTGCCACCTATCACATAATATTTTAATTTTTTAAAGGAAAAAATAGGCTTTCGCTGGCATTATAATTTATATATATTTTAAATAATAACGTTAAAATTTTACCCACTTACGCCCTAGAGTTAGAGACAACCGCCGTTTAAAACGACCCAAAACATTTTTACCCTAATAATGTCAAGGAATTCCGCCGCTATTTCCCTCATTAGCGTGTAAGTGAAGTCCTTTACCCTTGGAGCTGACAACCCTGTATACACGGGTAACACATGTAGAATATGTACATATTTGAAAGCGTTGTCTAAGTGAGATGGACGACTGAACAGTGCTTAAGTGGGAAAGAGATTAAAACACGCTTCTCTTCTCAGCGTGTGATTCCGGATGCGTCCAAAGCTATGATTTCGGAGGTATTTTGATAGGTGGCAGACGAGCATGACGGATCACCTGATGGTAAGCTATTACCGCCGCCCATTGACACCTGCAACACTAGAAGAGTCGCAAGTGCGCTGCCAACATTTAACCTCCTTTCCCCCCAATTAGGCCTCCAGTACCCTCACTCACTCAGCGAAACAGCACAGGCGCTGCTTCACGCCGGTCTTTAGTAAGGCCGTGGTATCACTTCGGTCGAGCCCATTCATGCAAAAGCGTGGCTCTCCCACGGTAACATATCTCTAATTCAAAAACGACACAACTCAACATGTTACATTATTGATCGGAAGGTGTTAACACTGCTGCTGTCATTACTGAATGACACACAAAGTTGTAGTAGGACATTGTAGCGTTGACGCGATTGATCGGCTAATATCGAATCTTCTGTGAGGCCGTGGTATCACTACGGTCAAGCCGGTGCATTCATGCAAGAGCGAGGCTCTCCACGGTAATATATATCTTACTCACTTGAGACAAACGACACAATACATTAAGTTACATTATTGATCGGAGGTGTTAACCCAGCTGCTGTCATTACTCAATGACACACGAAGTTGTAGTAGGACATTATAGCACTGACACGAATGATCGGTTAATATTGAATCTTCTGTAAGGCCGTAGTATCACCGGTCAAGCCAGCCCATTCATGCAAAAGCGTGGCTCCACGGTAACGTGTCTCTAATTTACTTGAAGCACAATACCGCCGTCAAAAACGACATAACTCAACATGTTACATTATTGATCGGAGGTGTGAACCCTGCTGCTGTCATTACTGAATGACACGAAGTTGTAGTAGGACATTGTAGCGTTGACGCAAACGATCGGTTAATATTGAATGAGGTCGTTCGGTTTGGACGTCAGTGGGAAGATGAAAGGGTTAAGTGGCCTGATATTGTAACCTGTTATGTTAGCGTTATGATGTTCTAAAGTTGAGAACTCTTATGGCCTGGGAATAAGGGGTATGTATACTACAGGTACTTTCTGTGATTAAAGCATACAAGGATAATTGAGAGACAAGACAATAGAGGGGAAAAGTTGGTGGAGCATTTGTGACTCCACTGGTGTTGTGTCTATGGGCGGCGCCCATCACTTACCAGGTGATCTATTTCCTCGTCTGCCACTATCACATAATTATATATGCTTACACCTCCACTTGCAACAGTCTTCTACCACAACAACTGATCACACGTCTAGTAAATTGAAGAATAATCAACAATAATCATTCAAAACGAATTTGTCTACTTTTCAAAATAGACAACGGATTCTCTTTCCAAAATACCGGCCATAGATAGCGGCCAACACCGAAATAGTTTACCATCGTTACAGTATACATATACAATATTATTCAAAATCCATTCAGTAGAGACGTTAATGTTAAGATTTCTTTTAAATGATTGTGCCAGCCCCAGATGACGTTTAAAAAAACAACTCATTCTCATCCGTTGATTACTAAATCCGTCACAAACACAAATATCTGCGGTCATAACATTATGCAAATACAACCACAGATTATATACCCTGTTCCAGCATCATCAATCAGTGTCTCCGGTGACCATGCTGCTGACAACCGATTTGTGACTTTATTTGCGAAAGCTTAAGGTCCTGTTTCAATTGGTGATTTGTGTACAGTCAACTCAATCATCTTCCGGTCAAACAAAGGCTGGATTGCATGTTAATTAAATGCCGTTTCGCGGATGCTTACAACATAAATCTTATGGAATGAGCGAATGCGTTTTAGTATAATAATATGTATGTATGGTTTCATATCTGAATTTATGGGGTCGACTGTCACTCATACATAAAATAAGATATAATGGGTTTAATTGACAATACATTTTAATCCTGCTAACATTACGATGAAAGTTTTGAGTATGTCATCATCATATCATCAGCAACCCACACTCGTCCACTGCTGGACATAGGTCTCCCCTAAATCCCTAAAGCACGCCACCGCTCCTGATTTTCAGTCACTCTCATCTAGGCCACTCCAGCCAGCCTTTGAATGTCATCATTCTTTCTCCCGTCCGCGTCCCAACACTACGCTTACCGAATCGCGATCTCCACTCAAGGACTTTACGGCTCCAACGGTTGTCAGTTCTGCGGCTACGGTTTGAATATGTATGGGAAATGAAATAATTATTTTTTAATAATTAGTTTTTGGTGTATATCTCAAGTGTGTACGCCAACTTTGCTTTCGCGATGAGAAAATATCTCTAGTATAGATAAGTGACAAACGAGCAAACAGGTCACTCGATGAATAAAATTTAAATAAAACCTTTTTAAAACAAACACACGAATCTTCAAGCAGCCATTTATCCCCACCTTGAAAACAAGTTAAATTTATCGAGCCACAGATGCTATTCCATTCACAACATTTTAAATTACAATTGCAAGAAGCATTTCCATCGGCCATGTATATGAAACAGATAGGTACACTGAACCATTGAAGTCGTACACGTTATGGCTCTTATATCCCCGGAATAAGATCCATAAATCGTCCAAATGTGCAGCTACCTCTCGGGTTGACTGTACCACCGGTAAGTTCCGGCTATCCATCATCAGAGCGCGGCTCTTGGACGTAATCGGGGGAGGGGGAGCCCCTTTAGGGGGGTGGGGGGATAATTCCGAGCGTGAACGCTATGGTAGAGAAATAAAACAGTTTTCTATAGGTTGGGAGTTTTTCTAGTTGAAATAACTGGTTTTTAACGACTCGTTATTGTTGATGTTGTATGTTATTATGTATTGAAATTATAAATTAAACTGAGAACTGTATAATGTGAAAAGGGAAGCAAAAAAAATCAAAAATATGAACAAGTTATGTCCTGTAGCGCCTAGCATGAACATTCGAAGAGATCGTAACATTATTTTTCCGTACGATTACGATTAGTACTTAGCACGAAGCACTTAATACGACGTATCGTATCGTACCATTTCCTTTAAAAATGCACTGGAATACGTTAATTGTAATAATCTGTGGACGGGGCTAACGTTACGATACTATTCTTCCTGACGTTTGTGCGATCAATTTTGGTTCGCTTACGTAAGGTAGAGGAAGCTCTACAGTTTTCAAACGATACGATTACGAACGTTTTCTACACGCATACGCTACGATTTCTGTAAAAAGGTAGTGCTAGGCTTTTTTTACTGTTAGTGGAGAAGCGCTTACGTTACGATTTACGATACTATCCCTTCTGACGTTTGTGCTGTCAATATTAAATATGCGTACGTACGATTTCTCTATCGTAATTTTTTTTATAAAAATTGTTTACGATTTCCTCGAAAAGTTCGTGATATACCCTCAGTTGAGGAACAATAACGAAATTCCAGAAACCGTAATGACACTGATATCTGAATATCGTTTTCAATTCGACCCCAAGTTTCTGCTGAATAAAACATTCCGCTGTCCTAAGCCGCTGGATAGGGTTGCAAGTTCATATTAATGCACAAATTATAAATTTACAAACCAAAAGATAATTAAGTTTATTAAATTAATTATCTTTTGGCTTGTAAAATTTTAATACTAAACTAAGCAGTTTATTTAATATATTTTCGTTTAGGAGCTAGAGAAATTAATATAAGATACTTACTTCAATAATGCACATGAAACGATTGCATACATTTATGATAAATGGAGGCTGTCGTTTTGACGCAAATATTTATAGATAGATAACGCTATCTATCTAACAATCTATTGTTATCTATTTTCGTATTTGTCTCCAAAAAACGGTATTGGCCATTAAAACAAAAAGGAAAGAACAAAATAATTAACAGCAGCAATACATTTTGCGGCCAACAAGGCCTCAGCATTTGCTGCTGCACTGATTTTCAGGCTGAGCTTTGGGCGACGTAAAAAAAACAAACAAATTATCGTTTAAATAAAAAAAATAACAAAAAAAAATCTTCACATCGCGTTTATAACGCGCGAAGTCTCTTTTAATCTCTGCTCTTGTTATTTTTGCCAGCCCTGCGCAAGACGTAAAGATCAAGTTTACGATTTAACTCGCAAGTTAAAGTAAACGGTGTGACCCTGCGTAAGAGGATCATGCCTTTAGTCAACAAAACTTTAACTATTGATTAGTAGGACTTACTTGTTGATAACGCTGACTCTTTAGTTAAGCAGATAACCAAAGTAACAATGGGTCATATCTTAGGATACCGCCCTGCTAAAATATCAACGGAGCGTGGGAAAGAGAGGACGCCAACTTATGTACTGCTTAAGTAGGTATGTCAAAAAGAGGCAGATGATAATGTACCGGCGTGTCAATAATTATCATCATAATCATCAAAGTCCAAAATTCGCGAAATACTTATTTAAATAAGAGAAAATCCTTTTATGATGTTTATCTTTACTAAAATATAGGCATAAGATCAAATTCTGAGTGTCTGTCTTCTTCGAAACTCCTCGAAAATTTTTTCGACTCCCATTCAAATTGGCCCAATTACGTGACCGACTATGTATGGGATTTTAAATTGTTTTAAGCGAATCTTAGTCATAGTACAGTCAGCCACACATCAGGGACCACAACCTGTCAAATTTCCTCAATCGATATTCAACCTAATGTGTTTGACAGTAAGATAAGAGTCGATTGAAGAAATTTGACAGTTCTGTATACTTTGATGTGTCGCTGTACGTACAAAGGTAGTTCAGAATGGTTGGTAGAATACGTGATTAAAGGGATGTAAATGTTCACAGATACACACTGTATTTTTGGTACTAATTCGTCCGAATATAAAGGACTGCCTCCATTGTTGAAATGTTATTCTAATGTTGTATATTTGAATACCAACCGTAAAAAACACAAAAAAAGAACTTCAACATCTCTATGATAATAACATCGTCATACCGGGTGAAGCCCGTAACTAATCGGCTTAATGACTTAATTGTGATGTCTACGCATGGATTTAGACCTGTATAAGAGAATGCACCAATGGCGTCTGTAACTAATTTGAATTATTTCTCTTTACAGGTAATTTGAGATACTGGCTGTTGGTTGAAGCGTCATTGTGCGTAAGTTAAAGATTTTTTTTCGGGAAGTATATTTCTAATATTCCTGCTGTCCACCCCGGGTAAACAGTGATACAAAACGTGTTTAAAACATTCCCATTCACCCCTTGTTAGTACCAAGAGCGGGTAGACGACGGGAATATTTAAAACATTTTTTCACTGTCCACCCAAGGTAGACTAACAGAGGGAGGACAGCGGGAATAAGTCGTTTATTTTGCTTAGCTATAAGTTAACCATCAGCATGTATTTATTAAAGTGCACCTATGGATTTCTCAAATCTATTGTGCATATTTCTACCATTAGCTCGGTGGCGAGGGAAAACATCGTGAGTTAACCTGCTTAGTTTTTTTTATATAGGATAGGGGGCAGACGAGCAGACGTATCACCTGATGTTAAGCGATTACCGTCGCCCATGAACACCTGCAACACCAGGGGCTTCACAGGTGCGCTGCCGGCCTTTTAGTATAGTATCTGAATCAAACGTTCGAAAGTAAGGTGATCTGGTTCCGCTGTTAAAGGGTTGCTAAGGAAAGCAGTCGACCCATTGTAATTACCAGACTGCCTGAATCACAGTCTAATCTAACCTTGGGCCAGGCTCCAAAGCGACAGCTCTAGACGCAACTGGGAATCACATTCCTCCCTCCCCTAATATAACCCCCCATGATATAAAAAGACCTTTTGACACAAAATTCACGTTCAAATTCATCAAATCAAATATTTCTCCATTATTTCATTACAAGCGTTGTATCGTCCAACGCGGAAATGTCCCCATTTCGAATTGTCGCTACAAGACATTTTGACAGGTGCGAAATTAAACTTTATTATATTATTAATTTGATAGCCCAACCTTGATTGCTTGGTATATTAATTTTTGCCCCAATGCCGGCGAGACAATGAAGGCTCGTACTGAATATATTTATCAACTGCGCCATCCTATATTACGCTTTAATTAATTTTGTAATAAATAAACGAATTTCATTAACCCTGTTTTTGAAATGGGCCAACTACTCAACGAGTTTTGTTTGATGATAATAGAAAACGTAAAGCTAAAGAAAATACGTTTATATAAAGAACAATTGAGTGCACGTGCACTTAAATGTCAATGTGTGGGTATGATAAGCTTGTTTAGTAGGCAGTTAACGTACTGTTTGAGATGTAGAACTCTAATCATCGTTACTACATACTTTTATCAAAAGCCGTAGAATACGTTTTGATGTTTTTATTGTGAGCAATATTAGTTCCAATCTTTGCCATTAGATGGCGTTGAGTGTCGATTTTACCGCGCAAGTAAGTATTTCGTCTTTTCGGGTTACATAATAAGCCTTGTGATGGTCAATAAAAGCCTCTTTTGCGTGGTAATCTTGCTATGTCTCTGATTGTACTTCTCTTACTTAAAACTGCGTTTAATCCGAGTAATTTAACTTTTATAGACACTTCCACACTCCTCATAATATGACTTTAATCAAGTCAGCTCTATAACTATAAAACACACGCTATAACTATTACATAAATTAGCTAATGAACACATTAAAGCTGAATATTCATTGCTTTAAAAGGTCTTTTAACGGTTTTATAAGAAAATGGAACAGAGACCCATCAATCGGGCGAGTAATTAAATATTAAAATATCGCGAATCGCATTAATACTAAGTTCTTTAAGTCTAGTCTGAGTGACGGCTGACACAAGTGCTGTAACTAAAATCGAGTCTTAAAAAAAATCTATCGAGATTCATATTGCAATTGGTTTTTGTCAAAAAACGACAAGTTTACAGGAGAGAGAAGACAACATAGTATGTCGTTGATACTGGCAAAAAACTTTTGAGACTCCAATTTTTTTTGAACTATTTAAAAATCTCCATAAGCTATTAATATCTTGTTAGAAATCGTAACCCTTGCGTCTCTAACTACGATGGCAAACCACTGCGCTAAACAGGTCATCTACAACGTCGTAACGCGTTTTACATCACTTTTGAGCTAATGGTAGACAATAGGCACATAATTTTAAAATTCCAAACGACCTCCCGAGTAGAAGGCGTCCACTGAGTTGCGAGCGACCACCTGCAATGGTTTAATAATTAGGTCGCAAGACCAGCAGACGAATCACCTGATGGTAGCCATTGACGCCGCCCATAGACACCTGCAAAACCAAATAAATAAATTATAATTAATATTTTTTGAAACCGAAACACTTTTGCAATGTAACATAACAAATGACATCCAGCGCCATCTATTGACTTGGTTTATAACTAATCTCCCGAAATCAAGTGACGGCAGGCCACTAGCGCAAAATAATTCGAGTCTCAAAATGCAAGAATCGAGCCTAAGTATTTTACTACACTACCCTACACTTCCTTTTACATTATAATTTCTGTTCCAAATGCTTAGGCAGACAGCCAGTCGCCGGATATTAAAAAATCTACTTAGGTTTCCTTCTGCAGATTTGATAGTGATACTAAACGCAGATTGGATGTGGAAATTCAAAGGAACTGTTTGTGACAGTTTGATTTGTAATGAGTTTTAATGCTCTTTTACTTTTTAAAAGTACTTTTAATTAAACATTTGTGTCGTTAATTCAATACTGAAAGGGTTTGCTAAGGGTACCTCGGGCTATCGCTTTGGATGCAACTGGGATTTTTTTATGTGAAAGATGGCAAAGCGAGCGAACAGATCACCTCATGGTAAGCGATTGCCGCCGTCCATAGACATCTGCAATACCAGTAGAGTCACAAGTGCGCTGCCAACCTTTCACTCCCTTGCCCCTCAATTGGGCCTCCGGTACCCTCGATCAATTGGCAAAATACAGCGGCATACACACACATCACAACGCTGCTTCCGCGTCGGTCTTCTGGCAGAGCTGTTCGATGTAGCTAAAGCGGTGTGCGAGGAAAAAATCCACCAATAGAATCACTTCATTCATGAAGAGAGAGAATAATGTTACTTTCCATGTTTACCAGCCCTCTGCCTATAAAAGAGTCATCCGTCCAATTAGTTCAACTTTTAGTAGATTTCATGCGTTTGTTAATAGTGCTTCGTGTGAAAATTTAATTCGGTTTTAGACATGGTCGTTACAATTTGTTATGGTCGTTAGGTATGTTGGTCTGAGTCAGGCAACGTTGATGGTGGTAACAAAAGAATGACTTAAGTGTTGGCATTTTAAATAGTTTTCCTTAAAAACGACGTATCTTGAAGCATGTCTTTTTATGTGATAAGTGACTAACGAGCGATCTCACACCTCGCTTTGGGTTTCCGGTACTTGGTAAAACACAGATTTTCTATGAATTCATGGTATCGTTATCGAAACAGGTCCTTCGTGCCGACGCATAGCTCTGCCACGGTAGCAACTAACTTTAAGACTCCTGACAATTAAATAAGATAAATAAATATATGATCTTGTTTTACCCACACATGTACAGGGTTAAAGAGTTTTTTATAGCCTCATAATATCCAATAAAGACAGAACAAAAAGTCGTAATCCATCCCATCACATAGTGACTTAACGACTTATAGTGACTTAATTATCTCTTTATTGTATTCAAAACCGAAGAGAAACGGAACAATCTGTCTTTAAACGTTCGTCCCTCATTACCAAGAGAAAATATACACTCCGGTCCCAAGATTGACTTACGTACAAAAAAACAGCCATATGTCAATCTTTTTGTCGTTAAAAACCGACCAAAATATATTATTCCCCCACTCAAAAAAAGTTAACTCCTGTTTTCTACGGCGTAGGGTTGGCAATTGCTTGAATTTTAAATTTTGAGTGGAGCTGCGCAGGATTCGCCCCACAACGAATGTCTCGGTCAATTAAAAAGAGACAGACAGACACATGTAGGATCTACGATTAAACTAAAAATAGTACATGCAAGTTCGTTTTAAATCTAGATTGCGGCGTTGGAAATGTTTTTTTACGAAGTAAATAAACTAAAGAGCAAAATTTCTCTATCATTAATTTATTAGATAAATGAAGTAACGTGGTAAGTCACTTAAATTTATTATTCTCGTCTGATTTGTATTGCTTAACGAACCTTAACGTCGTGAATTATTTACACCAGCGGTTTTTAAAGCTTTTATAAAAAGTAAAAATAAAATTATTTATCGTTAATTTCTTACGTAGAATGCCAAACTCGTTACAACGTCGAAAAATATTATGATAATTGATGATAGATACTGTCTTTTAAAAGATAAATTAAACAATTTAAATACATACGTACATTATTAAAAGTACTCTTGTTATGATGTAAGATTTGTTTCAAATGGGGGGGGTTATCCGTTAGATTAGATGGGTGTTTACTTAGATATTTCAACTTCAATAGTATTGGTTGTGACAATTTCATCAAGTTTTCTTTCATTTTGACATAACACATTCTAAAATGTTTATTTTTAGATAGTTGGTAATAAGTAATTTATTTGTAAATAGACGTAAGACTTATGCGTAGTACGCCATCTAGCGGAATTTTCACTCATGATAAAGTGACACATTGAAGAATTGAATCCTTGGTTATTTTTACGTTTTAACTCAACCAACGAGGATTAAATAGGTCGTCAACTCAACACATACATAAATCAACAGCTACTTAAATACTTACACAAATGTTTCAATCTACCTTTAAAAGTTTGCTTTGCAAAGTTGGCTACATCGCAAAAGCTATAAATTTTCTTCCGTCTCATTTTGCTGCCTAAAAGAGCCTTAAAATTGTCAAGACAGTGTACAGGCAACGGCAGAAGTAGTTACATTTTTCACTTTGTAGCTCTTATTTCGTGAGGCGTAAGAGTCAAGTAGCAGAATTGTGCATCAGCTTTTGTCACTGTACGCTCTTAAAGAAGTCACCAATTGTTTTCTGTAATTTTATTTGCCGATGGGTGTAAATGTACCCGCAAGCCAAGTGTTGGTGGACGAAAATTGTTATAAATTCCTTAAAATTAATATGAATACACTAGAGTGACCTTTTGGGAAAATTACATTCTATTCCATTTGTAATTGTGGGGATTGTCCAAAATATGACGGTAAGTGTCAATAATTAACTCCACGCGTACGAAGTCGCGGGCGGCCGCTAGTTATTAAATATTTCTATGATGAAGGTTACCTGACAGTCCCAAAAATACGCAACAGTCTAAAACCAATTTTCAATGGGTTACATAGCTTGATAAGAATTTCAGTCTTTACGTCAATTATCTGAAGACCGGAAAATATTGGCTAATTCTTTTTGATTCTGCATTTTAACTTTGTAATATTCGCTTACCTACAAAGTGAAAAGCATACGTTGAAAACCATTTCAACAAAAATATACATGCGATTTTTCAGAAAAAAAATTTTTTTACACATAAAATTGTGTTTCGTTAGGTACTGATTAAAACGTGTGTATGCTGGGCGATGAAGGATTTAAATATACTTTTTGTTTACTTCCTTATTTCGAGATAGACAGAAAAGGATAACTGCGAATTTAATAAATGTATTCAAATAATTTATTGGTAAGCTCCGCATTTTTAAACTATATGCAGACGAACTATGTAAAACAAAAACCGCCAAGTGCGAGTCGGGCTCGCGCACAAAGGGTTCCGTAGCAGCAAATATAATAAATCAACCTATCTCAAAACTATAAGAGATACTTTGATCAAACCAAAATCGTTGAAAGAGTTAATTAGCATGCATCACCTCTATTTTTTTTAGAATTTTATACCCCGTAGTTATAAAAATAGAGGGGGGGGACATACTTTTTACGATTTTGAGAGCTGATATCTCAAAAACCGTTCACTTTAAGAAAAATGTTTTTTAGAAAACTTTATATCATTTTAAAAGACCTTTCCATTGATACCCCACACGGGTATGTACATCGAAAAAAAAATTTCATCCCTCAGTTACATGTATGGGGGGCCCCACCCCCAATTCTTTTTTTTACTATTTAGTGTCATATTTTTGTAGCGGTTCATACAACACATATTCCCATCAAATTTCATCACTGTAGTACTTATAGTTCCGAGTAAAACGACTACATGTGAGGTGGTTTCACTGTAGGCCTAGTGCAAAAATTGCATTTGTCTCTACAGCATAAAGACAGTCCAACAAACCTCGTTACGACGGGTCCCTACTTATGTAATTTTGTATCAGTGAGTCGCATATATAAAAAAAAGTGATTTAGAATATCTTTGTCTACTCTTTGCATGCTCTGCAGTTCATCACATGGTTTCCACCTAAGCACAAATCTGTAATCAGCTACCAAAATACCCCTTACTACTAACAAGCTGCCTCACCCCTAATTACTAGGTCTATAATAATCGCCAACCCTAGCTGTAGCAATTTGGCGGTAAATTCGGCGTCGGCAAACATCAAAGGCACAGGGCTGGCACGCTATTGAGCTGTCGATGGAAAAGGAAATATCGGGCTAACGAATAAAGCTACCACTTAAGGTCAGTTCATACGTGAGCTTTTTCAATGAATAAATAAAAAAATAAATATAAAGTGCCAGAAACTTCACACCAATCTCAAGCCTCAAATTGGGGCCATAAAATGATTATGAGGCTCTAGCTGACAATGATCGTTGACCTACGCGCTATGTTTGTGTAGCACGCGATACAGACAGCCGACGTTCTGTGTCTATTTATCATTTAGGCTAAGATATTCCTCCATAATGCAATGGTTAAGAGCATTGTCTCAAACCCGGAGGACGTGGGTTCAAATCTCAACGTGCAACCATTCATTTTGACCTAGTCATAATATCTACTCATAGACTTTTTGCACACTTAACAACTTCATCACCAAGATTTAGTGTACAATATAGTATTGTCTATTAGCACAGAGCACTCCTAAAAGACCTTCAGGTTAATCAGGCTTTTAAACCTTATGGTAAGAAATCACACCTAATGGTACGTAATCACGTGAAAATCCTATGAACATCCGTAAAATCAGATGAGTTGCTGACCTTTTAAATAGTAAATACTCACGTCGTTAGGTAGTAGTCTTATAGATAGTAGGTTAAAGGTTATATAAAATACGCTTTATATTCTTGCCTTTAGAAACTTTGATCCAATGTATTTTTCCATTGTGGCAACACCTTTACCCTTTTTAACTGTTTTCCGAAACTGCTGACTTTTCATCGGTTATTGTAAGACTCTGTCATGTACAGGTATTTATATCCGAAGGCAAGACAATCGTAAATAATTTATATTGGCTAAGAAAGAATGGCCGTCGAAATTATTTATTTTTTCAAAATTATTGGCCGTATTTTTGTGGTCGAAACATGGTGCGATTGAATGACAGTGTCTTTTAAGTTGATAAAAAACTTGATTGAAAAATTCAATTCAGGGTCGTTTGATGCGGGTTAAATTCACACGTCAGAACATGTGGCGGTCATACACTCATTGTGGTGGCATGCTCCTGGCTACCGTGGAAGAAAAACCCCTTTTAAACCTCTTGTCAGAGCAATCCGATGAGCTCAGCTCATTCCAATAATTAATCAGATCAGCTCATTCCAGATTTTACATGAACTTGAGCGAAATGAGCGTTGAAAACGTAGCGTTTTGAAAGAGATGGTTTCCAGATAATATGGATAGAAATTACCGCAACTGTCGCGTCTTAACAGTGGTCGTAAGTCTCAACTCTAACGACCAATTACTTATTTACCATAAGACCGAAGGGATTAAGTACTCCCAAGATAAAAACGGTTAAACTTATCAAGCCTTTTTAAGCAAAGCTCCAACACAACCCAATTCTTTAAGTGTCAGGGTGCTGCGATAAATCTCAAGAACAATTGGAGCTACGGAGTCGGTACGGGGCTAGGTTGTAGAAATGTGCTTGGGATAAGCAAAACTCAAGTTGAAATTCATGTAACTAAAGTGAATTTCCTTTCCTTCGTCTATATTTTTTTAGATCTCATAGCCAATTTCAACTAGCTAGCTAAAGGCGCAAAAGTTAATGGTCAAACCCAAATGCACCATTAATTCCGATGGGAAATGTTAAAATGTACTTTTTGAGGCATAGGGTACTAGACCGCTTATTTCAAGCCTAAGGGCTAACAAGGAGAATTTCTTAGAAAAAATCTCTAGCGATTCAAAATATGTACGAATGTGGCCTGACCAGAATTCAAAATGAAGCTGGCGTGTTGGAGTTCAATCTAACAAAGTTAAATTTAACTTGAGTAAGAGAGTTACTTGAGTGTAACGCGGGTTGACACATCACTACTAGGTTGCTTCTATTTTCTTTTTAAGAGCTAAGAACTGGCTACTGCAAATTGAATGTCAACCTAAATTACGGTAGAATAGGTTAGAATTTTAAGTAAATTAAATGGGGTTAACCATTATAAGAGCATTTGAATTTTTTGAAACAAGTTTACATAGTTAATATTAAGGTGTAGAGACATAGGCGAAATGTTATGATTTGTATATTGTTTTTTTTTTTGTTATAGAGAGTTTGATTTCTTGGTAAGTTTTCTCTAGTAGTTTAGTCTAGATTTTTTACATTGATAACTCAAAAAATGAAATTACAACGTTTGTCTGTTCGTCCGACGCAATCCATACTATACCGGTACGGTAACGGGTTGCCGTACCGGTACTGAGCACAGTCGGTCTCTTTATTCCCAATAATGATATACGGTAGCCGGTTCGATGCCGGGGGGCACAATTACGTGTATCGAAGGCAAATTTCCTCTAACGCTGACCTAATGCGTGGAGGTGGGAAGGTTTTTGGATGTGGCTTTGCGTATGCGAACAGTTACTTGCTCAAAAATTACATTCCATTTTCAAAAACGAATATAATCGAGTGATGGATTATGGAATTAACTGTAGAAATTATCTGTTTGGAGGCATTAGATAGCTGACAAAGATATTCATGGGGGCATAAATGGGACATTGGAACAAAATGCAAATGACGGTAAATATTATCGACCGGTAAAATATGCTTGTCTGTATGTGTCTAACTATTCGAGGTGTTAAAAAACTGAGGTCAACTTATTTATCTTACCTACCTATCAGATCATTAACATAACCTTATGACATAATATGATATAAATAACCTTTCTGTAAAAATTAGGTACAATACTTTTAGGTATTAAAAGAAAGTATATTGGCTGTGACATCTTTTAATAAATAAATGAAACTTTGTTTCGATTCATTAATGCTTGAGGCGGTAAAGTGAGTTATCTGAGAGTAACTAATGAGAAACGCCCACAATTGTATTATATTTCAGGGGAGTTGATTCAATTCTGAAGTAGTTTTCTAGGTACCTTAAAAAAACAAGATCAGATCTTGTTTTTTTAAGGTACCTAATTCATAATCGTCAGGAAATGCCGAGTTTTCGTTTTGTTCATAAGATTTCCAACTTAACCTACGTCATATTAATGGTTTTATTATTGCATGGTGCGCAATATAGACTGTCTATCAATATATCTTCGATATCCTATTGGCGCGTCCCCTCGGAATCGCCAATACGTAGTGAAAATCAAAATTACCTTCAATCGCCAACCAATTTCACTGCCTAACCCTAGCTTGATTTGGGCATATCCGTCATTTTAATAACTCTATTTTATGAAAGTTTCAAAGGTAAAGAAAACTAATGACGTATGACTCATAATACAAGTTGCAATGAAAAGAATAAACATTAATTCGCACAGGCAAATATTCAACCCATTGATACCACGGGCTCACAAAAAATTGGCATAAAGTAAAGTATTACATTTCCCATACATCCTCAAAACTTTCGCGTTAATAATATTATTTTATTCTTTATTTAGGTACAAAATTTCATATAGCAGTTAGTATGGTATTATTCCTGAAATCCTGACTGAATATTTCAGTCCACACGTAATTAGAAATAGCGTATCAACATTCAATTACGGATCTGTGTACTATGCAATAGCAACATACAAGTTCCATCTGGTACAGGAATTCACTGAAATATTTGTCACAACTCGTACTAAGCGACAAGTACAGTCAACAGCATGCTTCCCATTTTGTGGCTTCTATTCCGATGGGCATAAGTTAACAGCAGCTAATATTGTGCATCAACTTTAGCTGTTGACTGTACAGGCGTTTGGAAAACATGTGCACATGGCTCTTACGTCAATGACATAAAGGCTATGTTTGAGGTTATACCCATGTTTTCGCAGGTTTATAGTCTATTATACCCGGTGTCCATTATCGAATCCATAATTAGTAGTTTAATAAACGTTCCCTGTTCATTTTGCGGATTGGGAAATTAATTATAAAATTAATTTCGTATGCGCTAGTGAAATACGATTGTCCAGTTAGGATGAGTTTTGATATTGTAACCTGATTCACTATTCATGGATTGATAATGGGGAAAGAACAAAAGAAGTACAGATTGCTCGTGTGATTCGGTAGGAAATAGGCAACTATTATAATATGGTCCCAATTAAAATATTTTAGTAAAGTATCTTTATGATTAACGAAAATCCCTTACTCTACGTTATAATATTGATAAATATTTGGAATATTGTGTATTTTAAA
Organism: Cnaphalocrocis medinalis; assembly: GCA_014851415.1. NCBI lineage: Eukaryota > Metazoa > Arthropoda > Insecta > Lepidoptera > Crambidae > Cnaphalocrocis > Cnaphalocrocis medinalis. The sequence continues at coordinate 11,321,147 of CM026299.1, read as the reverse complement.
AGTATATAATTTTCCTTCGTTGTTAAAGGAATGAGAGATATATTTTTGATTCATTCGCTTGGAGGCGAGTAGGTACACGATTTGTACTGCCTTTAGTTTGACATCCGAAATTCAGCATTTTGAATCACTTGACCGCAACAAGCGACTTCACCCACTCGTTGCTAACCGAGTGATTCCAAGCGAGCGATACATAATATACCTATCAAAGTGTATATCATCAGCCTATTGCAGTCCACTGCTAGGCATAGGCCTCTCCTAATATTCGCCACTCCAAACAAATTTTGCTACTCGCATCCAGCTCTTTCCCAGTCATCCTGCACAGATCGTCACTCTATCTGGCCTGAGGGTGTCTTACGGTACATTACGTTTACTGAGACGTGGTCTCCAGTCCAGAACACGTGTTCCCCAAATGTTACAAAGTTGTCTAAATAAATAAATTTTCTTTGTCCTCTCTGAACAGAACATTTTTGATTTCTTGATGAAAGAAGCTAAGTTAGAATTTCGGATTGCGGTCTTTAACTTAGTGACGCGATTGAAACTTAGCTGTCTGAATAAGTTCCTGATTTCAAATGTATGCAAATTGCTACGCACCCACTCCCGTTTGACTTGCTATTCATGTCGTCAGTAAATAATGTGGCTGACATCCCCTTTGTAGAGTTGTTGGTAAAGATTTTTTGCTACTTGCGTGTGAGGAGATATTAGATGAAAGAGATAAAAATCAAGGCGACGGAGTAGGGTTTGGAACTGGTACTGAAAATGCTTCGTGAACGCCCGGGAAACTGCAAACCCTATTTAAATTAACTTTCACTTTTCAATGGTAAGGAACATGCGATTTAAGTAACCTTTTATGTATTAAGACATTATAGGTCTAAAAACCGTGTTAAAATTGTGCAAAAGCTTTAAGTACCGTCAGCAGCACATATACATAAAAATTTAGACAATATCACATATTGTCCTGGTCTCAAACTTAGGTTTCCCCTTGGTGCTTTGGAAACCAGAAACAACGAAGGAACCATAAAAACCCAAACCCAACACAAATATCTGTTTCATCAACAAACATTTGTTTATTGAGAGTGAGTGTAATTTTTTTGTACTTTTCCTAAATTCAGTGGATTTCGCTTGACTTTTCAAATACTTAAATACTAAATTGGTCTGTTTTGTGACTTTTTTTTTATGTGATAGGTAGCAGACGAGCAGGCGGATCACCTGATGGTAAGCAATTGCCGCCGCTCATGGACACTTGCAACACCAGTGGAGTTACAAGTGCGCTGCCAACCTTTTATCCCCTTCCCCCCCGGGTGGGCCTCCGGTACCCTCACTCACTCAGCGAAACACAGCACAGGGGCTGCTTCACGCCGGTTTTCTGTGAGGCAGTGGTATCACTCCGGTCGAGCCGACCCATTCATGCCGAAGCGTGGCTCTCCCACAGTTGACTTCTCCTTTAGAATGGGTTTCACCGTTACCGGTACAGCGTTTCCGTATTACTAAATCCAGTTTCAAGGCATAATCGCCTGGTTAATGCGATTCTGTGATATTAATTAAGATATTGACGCTTAATATGGTGTAAGACGTAGAAACCATTAGGGTTCCGTCTACGTTTGCGTTGCAAAATTGTCCTTTATTTTCTAAGTCATAAAGCATTGTTCTAAGTGCTATTTTAAAATATGTCGCCGTCAGATTAAACAGTTTCCTTTGATCGTTTCCACTGTAATGCATACTTGAAAATTCAGCTAATACTTCAAAAATAAGACGTTAAAATCATTTGAATCGGAGACATGTGCTACTTCTGTTAAGGTTGAAATTGTTTTGGCAAAGTTGTGTTTTAAAGTTCATTGAACCTTGTAACCCCAGTTATTATAATAAGGGTGTTAGCTATTGTTTGTCCCTGTGATATTGGTACAGTCGACTGCAATAAGATGTGAACACTTTTACATCGTATGCTATTAGAATAAGGTTCATATTTGAGTGAAGTTGTATACCTATTAGTTAACGTGACTGTACATGTTGAGTTTTATATCGACTGTATTGTTTAGTAGATTAGACACCTCAGAACAAAGTGACGGGGTAATTTTGTTAAAACGAGGTGTTATTGTGAACATTTAGATAGTAACAGAAGAGGGTTAAAGTAGACAATACAAAATGCAAGCTTGGAGTAGACTAATATTAATGTACAAGGGAAGACAATGCAGTTTTAAGTGCATTACACAAAATGCACGTCTCATCATTTATACAATTTCTGTTGTTGAAAAGGTCGTTATATTTGAAAGACAGAACATTAAAGCTTTATTTACGCTTAATTACGTAGCATGCTTGTTAAAGTAACTGTTGAAACTAAAAATTGTTATAACCATTTTCACCGAGGGAGAGCCACTCTTCGGCATGAATCGCAGTTTGGCAACGCACTTGTGACCCTTCTGGCGTCGCAGATGTCTACGGGCGGCGGCAATCGCTTACCATCAGGTAATCTGTCAGCTCTGCCACCTATCACATAAGTAAAATATCGGCCTATATGCTGTCCCACTGGAGGACAAAGGCCTCCCATAGAAATCAAGTAATCACTACCATGATGGGATATGCTTAATCACCACGCTTGCCTGTAAAAAAATTGATCACAAGTCGATCGCTATAGTACAGTCAACCACACACCTGGTTACCATAATCTGTCAAGTTTCTTCAATTGATATTCAACCTAATGTGTTCGACAGTAAAATGAGAGTCAATCGAAGAAATTTGACAGTTTTGTATACTTTGTTGTGTAGCTGTACGTACCTAAAGCGTGAATCGAAATCTCAACGCATTTTCCTCGACAGAGAACATTACCATAACCGCAAAATGGAGTACGCAGATTTAAAATATTACCTCAAAACTCGCGCCGAAATAACAAGTCTGAAAGACTAATGCGTTCCACCATTGCCGCATAAATTCCTCATTCAAGGTTCTATTTGTTACAGTCAGTTCTGAATTCAAGTCTAGACATTTGCAGGAATCTAGGAGATTGATCCAGGCATTAGCATAACATTAGTGATAGCACCTAGAGAGCTCCTGGCTTTCCAGATTCCTAGTCCATTTATTTTTGCGGATTAACATTGTGTACGTGGCTTGTTATGGGCGCCATTTGTCATCTTAAACGGAGTTTTCTTGGCCAGGCGGAGTTTCGAGTGATAATTTAGCTCTTGAGAAACTCATTTTAGGTGCTGTTATTTAATTTAATGTTGGAGATGTTGTGGCGGAATGATGATGTCGATTTTATCTCTTAGTTTGGACTTCTAAAGTAATGGCTTGAAAGAGAGACGGTATTTCATTCTGGCTTAAAAGAGAGAGGCAGATGAACAGACGGATTGGTTGCCGCCGCCCATGTCTAAGTACAATACCAGCAGTGGAGTTAAACGTGCGCTGCGAAACTTTATACTCCTCTTCCCCCCAGAATAAGCTTTCAGTACCACTGACTCACTCAGAGAAACACCGCAGGCGCTGCTTATCGCTGATTTTGTGAGGCCATGGTCTCACTCCAGTCGAGCTGGTCCATTTCCACCAAAACGTAACTATTCCATTTATGCAGGCACATTGATTGATGTACAAGGAAATTTAATCCTTACATAAGTATTGCGTAAATACTTTAAGCTTCAATAAAGCTAATGTAGGTAATAACATTACAAACCTGCCTCTAGGAAACGCGTTTGCTTTACGAGCCAACGTAATCATTGACTTTCTCTAACCTTATCATTAGATGGACATCTTTATAATATTGACGAAGCACTTCAATTGTTTATCATTCTGCAAAAATGAAATCAAAAAAATCCGTAATTGAATAGATACCACTTAAATCAGAATAAGGGCAGCCCTGCTTGCACAATGACCAAAATGCTTGAAAGAAGGTAGCTGGTTGGATGCAAGTTGCAATATTACTAAGATGGGGCTCATTACAAGATACATTTACTAGAGGATTTTTCAAAAATCAATTAAGAGATTGTACCTCACAAAGACAAAAGAATAAGCATCATCTAGTTAAACAACAAAACCCCTGATTTCTATTCACAAAATCAGCCTGACGGCATCACGTGGTTTATTCAAGTCGCACCTACGGAAGTACATCATAACCGCTTGGAGGAGCACACTTAAGCCTCCAGAAGCTCGTATTCCACGTAAAGAGACGGTAAATCGGACGCCATGGAACCAATAAAAATATAACGCCTCTTATTTTAGGTGCGAACTGTGACCCGGCGGATTTAAGGTACACGAATTGAGTTTGGGAGAGGAAATACGACCAAGTTACGGGTAGTTTTCGATGGATCTATGAATGATAAGGTGACTTTGAACTTCAATCTCCACAAATACATGCGCTTGGGCTTCAAAATCGCCTATAGGTACACATTACAGAACTTAATGCTAATAGTAATTTACAAGTACAATATCGGCGGCCTTATCGCTAATAGCGATCTCTATAGCTATTGTAAGAAATGTTTGTAAGGTAGGTAGGTTAATGACTTAAAAGTTTTAAAATAAATACAGAGTTACCCTCATCAGATGACTAATTAATTAGTCGCCTGCTAAACAGACTTTTAGGATATCATTTTTGATACAGGTGTTTTACTAGGTACAGGTATCCTACTTATTAAGTGTTATGCTATAATACCGTTGACCGCGTATGGTTGTTATTGTTTTCAGTCTTATCAATAAAATTTATAAGATTTTCAATCCTATATATTAGTTATGAGATTTTCAATCTAGTAAAATATTTCTTACTTATACGATTTTCAATCTTAGCTATAAATATTACTTGAAACTCATCTCAATAGCGCAGCAAAATTCAGTTCGAACAATGGGAGTTAATGTAACATTTGGAAAGTCACCTTCAAATACGAGTCTGTCTACCTCTGTCTTTAAGTTAGTGGTCTAAAAGACGAAATCTATTACTATTTATAAAGAGATAACATCTATAGACAACGAAAAGGCTTATAGGTAAACCGAAAACACGAAACGCTTGCGCGATGTAATTGAGCACAACGCCATCTATTGGGTCATTTCTGAATTAGATTCCCGAAGCGAAGTGAGGGCGGGCCACTATATGTACATAAATTGCAAAAATCATAACTATTCTTTTTTTCCTTTGCCTTGGTTGGGTAAAAAGTACAATCTTATTCATAAGCACAAAAGATAACGTAGCCCCAGAAGTGTAAACAACAAAATTCATTTCGAAGTTTGTTCCACGGCATCCTCCGCAGTACAATTAGACCTCACATTTTCGCGGACAATTTTTGAATTTAACATACAAACGAAGCTCCTTAAAAGCCTTCAGCGGGGGTTAACATTCGCCGGGTCGTAACGGGCCCTTCCGGCCGCCATGTTTAGTCGTTAACGGCACACGTGAATTCACCCAGATCCGTTTCCGGTGCGTTTGTATCGTATAAATCGTTCTGGTAAATTCTGTCGCTTTGGATGTGGAGTATTTGCATAGGTACTGTTCGTATATCAAAATGTTTACCCTGTATAAATGTTGGGGTGTAAGTGACATTGCTCATTCAGACGGGAGCGTTGCACTTTATGGGGTGTGCTAAAGTTTTTTTAACCACTTAGGTATATCTACAGTCTGATGGAGATAGATTGAAAAGCATAAACTTTAAAAGAAAAAAATATAGGTTATATCCACAAAAAATACAGTAGAAATCGACTCTGTTTAACCTTAAGCTACGCTTTAGCATGAATCTGCTCTGATTGTCCGATATCTGTAACAAAACTGCATAAGCTACTAAGTATGGAATCAGGTCAATCCTTACTAATATTATAAATGCGAAAGTAGCTCTGTCTGTCTGTTTGTTACTCTTTCACGCCACAACCACTGAACGGATTTGAATGAAATTTGGAATACACGTGGTCTAGACCCTGAGAAAGAACATAGGCTACTTTTTATTGTGAAAAAGGCTTAAAAGGGGGGGTGCGGATGAAGTCGAGAGTAACATCTTATGATGTGTGAAATTATATTACTGTTGCTCGTATAAACTATAATGAACTCTACGATATCAGAAGTGGATATAGCTTTTTCTTTGTTTACTTATTTTATGGCTTGCTGCTGGCTATTTTCAAACCATAGGCTTAGGATGCCACTCTGCTATTCAAACTGTGCCATCATAAGTAAGGACCCTTCACATTTCCAAATCTCTTGGGAAGGACAAAGCTTAGAACAGACCAGAGGGGGAGCACAAAGACCAAATAGGTAAATAAAGATTTCATTGATCTCGTATTCTCTGTTTGCGGTGGATACGAGGATTAATTTTTATTATTTTTGATGTATTTTTTATACATTTGTGATTATTTTAAAGATTTTTAAATTCTATGTTGACACTTATGATAGGTTTGAGTCATTTGACAAAATGACAATGATTAGTATGCGACCCACGCTTCAGCTCAACCGATGTGATACCACCGTCTCGTCGAAAACCGCAAGAAGCAGCGGAGGCCCAAACGGAGGGGATGGAGAGTTTAATGTCGTAAGGTCCCAGACAGCAGACACAATAAAAAAACAATTGTAATTGCTTTTTATAAGACTTTTGGGTCTTACGACGTCAAAGTTTTGCTGGGCGATTGACACTGCTAGTGTTACGGCTGTCCTATAGTTGGGGACTGTTGATTACCATTAAGTTATATGTCTGCTCGTTTGTCATCTATCACATTAAAAAAATATTTCCTTTTCAACCAGATTCTACAAATTATCTTACGCAAATGGTCACTCCAATCTGGCCTGACACGTTTAATGATATACATTCGTCAGATCTAAACTAGTCTACTAAAACGTTTGTCGGTTCTACAACTCTATCGTTTCACTTTATTGACACCACATTAACTTAAGTACATAGTAATTCCAACCAACCAATTACAGAATAAAAAAACAGTGCAACATTTCCTTCGTATTATCTACTTAATTTTAATTACAGGCAATCGTATCATTTCCTGGGGGCTTTTTCACACGTCCCAATCAATAGGAGTATTAATAATGCAACTGAAGACTAACCTACTTAAATGACAAAACAAGAGGCCGGGAGAACCCAAATCGATATAGACGCAAGTGAGGAATCGATACATCGGAACGGGTTGAGAAAATTTATTGATTTAGGTTCGGGAGTGTTTCTTTGTCTATAGTTATGTAAGTCGAAAAATCTAAACGGTGGTACTAGGATCCCGGTAAACCTCGTTCCACCCTATTTATGCTTGGTCCTTTGCTTGAAGATTTATTTTTTTGAATACAAGACTAGAACTCTGCCATGTTATAGCTATAAAGCTGTTACATGCGTTTAACGACATTTTACACACGACAATATTCAAACCACGTTTTAGAAAAAAAATAGAACAAAAGCGAATAAGACAAATAGAAATTTCATTTCTGTATTGTCAGATTTCAACCATACAACTTATAAGAATGACGAAGAATACTTTACATTAAAACTAATAGTTAAAAACAATCCATGCATTTGAAAATCAGAAGACCAAGGAAGCGTATCAAATATTAATCTTTAACAGAATAACCCTAACTCAACTCAGCCATTCAAATTTGACTCCTAAGTCTAGTCCTTTAAGAGTCTCTCAGGATGTATTCCCACTATGGTGGATGATCAGTATGCAGAGACTGTACGGTCTGTCTGATTGGTCGAACGTTCATTGTAGGGTTGGAGTAAAGACTCGTCCTTTATCGTTACACGCGAATGCTTTAGTTAAAATTTAATTTTGAACTGTTTTAACCACCGATTTCGTGTAATAAAGGTCGTGATGTTTTGGGTTCGTCTCATATGGGAAACTGTGGATTAAAATATTGTATTGAACAGCAAATAACTGCAAATGTTTATTAAGTAATGTTTGCTGTACAGCAAATGTTTACTGCAGTAGTAATGTTTGCTTTGTTGTTTGTACAAGTTTTTTGCTGAGCAATCGTTTATTTAGGTCCAGTTAATTTTAAATTAGGTTACGTTATGTATATGTTAATATATTTCACGGACTTGTTAAATACCACTCCAAATATTTTGTTAGGTGAGTTTATGACCTCAACACAAAGAAGTGGTATTTTAAGATTAAAGTTAGCCTGTTAATGTATCTTAGTTGTAATTGTACCGTCGTCTTTTTAAATAAAAAGCATTCACGTAGGTAGAGATAGAATTGTTAAGGAATTTTTTAATTTTTTATTAAACATAGTAAATTCATGAAAAATTTCTTACTTACTCATCCAATAGATCGCCAAAAACTTTGTAGACCATCCCAAGGGGATATTATATTATCTAGTCTGAATACGATCTGGATTTTTTGGATTCTCTACTTTTGAAGTTATGCCTTTGGGCTTAGGAGATGTATGAAAAAGTTGCTATTTCTAGAATGCTTTAAAAGATTTCTTTAATCGACGAAATTTTTGAGCAAGATTTTGAAGTTTTTTCATGATTCTAATATTTCTAATATCAAAGTAATGTATCACAGGATTAGCAAGCTAATCGTTGGATTCAAGCTTCCCAGGACTTAACATTTCGTCACTATCAGTTGTTTTTAATTACTAACCCTTTGTTAGCTCAGTGGTTAGCACATTCACTCGCTTAGTAAAATTGGGTTTGAACCTGAAGACGGCCGAAGAATTTCTAAGACAAAAAAATACTTGATACCTACCTACAATGAGGTTATTGACACCTTTTAGAGTTATAACCTCAACTCTATTCTGATAGGCTTACGAGGGCCAAATTAAACAATTAGGGTTGCCACCCCGTGACGAATTATCGAATTATGTCAGTCTTAATTGATTTACGGGACCCTTGTTAAATAGAAGGAAGAGAAGTCTGGAGCCTACACGATGTTATACTGTTAATATTTATTAAGTTATTTCTATGACTCCCTTGTGTAGATAGAAGGGCTTTATTGCACAAATCGAACCATTAATAAATGTAAGACAGAATGGTACACAAATCGATGGTAGATTAATAAAAAGATCATGCGTTTTTTTAACATCAAAGATGATGATAATATTGTATTCACTCAAACTTTAAAAATAGAAGTTTTAGTCATTCAACAAAAGGTTGTTTCTTCTTTCTACGTTTTCCAGCAATCTTTTCCATCATAATAGGCAGGAGAAAGTGGTATTGTGTTTAAACCTAATTCCTACCCTATAAATCCAATCCTTTCCCCATTTCCCTTACACAAATGAATTGAAACCACAATAGTGTCAAGTCGGTTCAGTAACAACAGGATCGATGGAATGAAACGCTGGGCCGACCTTCATATTTAATCAATTGCGTCAACGACCCGTAGTATTCATACGAACCAAAACAACTACTGTCCTATTTAAATTAGTGGCGGTGATTAATCAAAATAACTAGGGGTGGAAGGCTGGGGCTTGTTTGTGAGCGGAAACCTTCAGTCATCAAATCTGTAGATAGACAATTCCATGTCGAAAGCGTTTTTAAAAAGTGATCCTAACAGCTCTGCCTTTAAAAGTTTTGCACCTTTAGATATTTTGAATTTCGAAAAAGTTGCCATGTCGAAAATGAAATGTAGTATTTTATTATCGACCCTAATCCGTAGTAGTAGTTGCATCTTCTTCTTTGCGGAACCACAGAGGATATATTTTAAAGGTTTAGCTGCCAATTTTTTGATCTTCTCTCTATCTTTCGGAAGATTGAAGAGTTGTTCCATATTGATGATTCCAGTCCACTCCCTTAACCACGATTTTTCTCTATCCAGGACGCCTCCCATCATAATGTTGGAGTAAGTAATTGGTTTGAAATTCCAAAAATTTCAAGTAGCGGTGTTTTGTGAATAGAGCCTTTATATTGGCGATGACAATAACACTACAACACTTTTACATCAAGGTTTGAAAAAAATACGCGATAAAAAACTAGTTTTGTTTTTCGTATCGTAAAAATCACTTAACTCCTTTACCGCAGACAGATAGAGAATTCAAACTACAATTTTTTTTATGTCGGTTTGAAAACACGCGAACAGCCAATCAGAGGGCTCTCACTTGATGCACAACGTTACGAACCCGACACCTTCAAGCGTTATGATTGGCCAATTGCATGCTTAGTTGTTAGTTCTTTTTACTGTTTCTTGTTTCGTATTTGGAACAGCGCGCACTTAGGTGGTTTTGAGTACCATTGGTGGTCCGTCGAAGAACACTAAGTGGTCCATACAGAGGACATAACCCACCACCTTTCCATGGTCCTTGCCCGCCTTCTTGGCATACGGACCAAAACGTGGGAGACGCCATCGGTACTTGCACTTAGCAATTTCCCGTGTGGTGTTTGCTTGACTCCCTACAAAAATCTTTACTGTCCTATATCTGTTTCACCTCTCCCCATATGGGGCGTGAACTAATACAGCACATGACAGGCGCTCTGGCAGTACTTTCTCCTTAGTCTAGGTCACGGAGAGGACACTAAAATTGTCAAATGTCAGACTGTGAACTGAAAAAAATAACGTCATTGTATTGTCCTACAGACAGTCTTATAATCCTAACAATCCCACACGAATCTTCGAGACACCCAATAATCTTTTTCCATAAGTGACGATTTTATAAAACTTAACCAATCAGAAAATAATTTTCGTTCCAATTCTTTCGAGCGAGTAATACTCAAATTCCTTCAATAGGCACGTACTATTTTATAACTTTATTCTACGGGGATTTGCATATTTGGAATACATGCTTTCTAAAAATTATAAAATCCTCTGTTTTGTGCCATAGATTCAATTGATAAAAAGATAAGTTCTAGCCGCTCGGTCCTTCTCTTCAATCACGTGTCCAAGCTAACATAATGGGAAAGATTATATCTCCCCCATAATGACGAGTTTGGATATATTTATTTGGAGCAAATAACAGAAACTTAAAACTAATCATCATCATCATCAGCAACCCACACTCGTCCACTGCTGGACATAGGTCTCCCCCAATGCACGCCACCGCTCCCGATTTTCGGCCACTCTCATCCAGCTCACTCCAGCCAGCCTTCGAATGTCGTCATCCCATCTTGTAGCAGGGCGTCCAACACTACGTTTGCCGAGTCGCGGTCTCCACTCAAGGACTTTATGGCTCCAACGGTTGTCAGTTCTGCGGCTAATGTGACCAGCCAACTAATATTAAAATAAAACTTATGCTTATTCTACCAAACATGGTTGCCACTCAGCATTATATCCCAGCTTAACATGCTATGACACTGGTATTCCGTGGCACAGAAGCCTTAGCCTAGGTCTAAAACCCTAACCGCTTTCAACTTGTATTAGGCTTTCAACCTGGCCCTGGGTCTCCTACATCTCTTTACCATCTTCTCCTACTTTGGTTTGGAGCGGAAGAGCTTTATGTGAAAGGTAATGAGGCATTCAAAGTATTGAAAAAAACTAACTGAAACTAAAGCGTGAAACAGCATCTCAGCAGGCCTTCAGGGTGAGGATGACAGACTCGATAGTTAATTAGTTATTTTGTGCCTGTCAACCTCATATTTGGATCTCACGGCCGCTTACCATCAGGCGGAGTGAGCTCATCTTGATTGTCCTGTGTATAAAAAAAAACTGAATTGTTGCGGACCAATAAAAAAAATTGTATGGATATTTTTTGACGTAGAATCATATAATCCGTTTAACATACAATATGTTGTACTCGAATTTGGTTCGTCGTATTACAGTGAAAAATCCCGTATATTTTTACGTAATTTACCTTTGATTTTGTTTAGTTGACACGTTGTCATGTCGGCATCCATTTTTGTATCATCTCGTCGAATATCACAAATATTTTCATGGAATTTTCACAATATTTCATCGTTGGCCTTTGAAATTTCAGGCGTAATTGACTTTTTGACGTTTTTAAACGAAAATTTGTTTGCAATGTGAATTGTGATTTGTTATTAAACACAGCATCTCCGATAAATGGATCCTTTGAGTTCTCCTGAAATTGGCTAGACTTAAATTTTGGGATATTTTAATGACTCTTTGGAAATTAAAAGGACACTTAACAACTTATGCGACCAAGTACCATTTAACGTAGTAAATAAAATAAATAAATTCACAAAGCAAAGCTTAAGCACATGTGTCACAGATATCAGACAACAGAGGATTTACAAATATGATACTTAAATATAATACATTATTACACCCAGACACTGAATAAACATAGGTGTTCTTCACATGAATGTTTGTCCAGGGTGGGGATCGAACCCACGACCTTTGGCGTACGAGGCAGGGTCACTACCAAATGTCCCATCCGGCCAGTCAACTAACAAATACCTTTGACTTAGATCACTCCCAATACATATTGGTTCTGATCGGAAACCTCTATCTCAATTTGCACATTATGATTTATGATTGAAAGAATGAGACAAACATCATATCATACCTCATTCATACACAAAGGGGCCTTTCAATACATGCATATGTATCTCTTGTTCTCTCAAAATGTAACACCGAAACCATTATCTTCCATTCAAAAAACAATTTACCCTCCTTCTTTGTTTCCTTATATTTTCATGCCCAATAAATGGCCCAGAAATAATTGAATTGTGAGCATTAACATGGGGTCGTACAATCGTATCTGCAAATGTCAAAGTCTGTCAAACTAATGACAGTCGATATAGCATGGATGGTAATGACTTTACTGGCCGCCGGAGTGGAAATGATAGTACGAAATATTCGTCATCCTCACTCTCATTCCCGATTCTATTTGTAAAAGGTTACGGTTCATTTTCGTTTGGTTGGGAATGGATAGTTTACAGTAGCTCTTGTCAATTGATTCGGCCGGAGGCAATCTCTCCCGCTGATTCTTTCGGAATACGTTTCTTTCCACTGTATTTGCATTTACTTGAGTGTGTACGAAAAGGGGAAATTTGCCGCTTTGTTCGATATTCTTTGGTTGGATCGAACAACAAAACTTGGAGGGTATTTATGCGGAACAACTTGCTTAAAGACTCGATGCTGAGCTATGGAGATGTAAAGTTATATATTTGATGACTTTCGTTTATGTCTTTCAGTTTTTCTAGGTTTATGCGTCATTAATAATAAGTATCAAATGTAATTTTCTTTTTTATGTCTTTAAAGAAAGTTTGGAAATGACGAATAAATAAATAGATAGACAAACACGTTTACTCACTAAACACAATACACAACATAAAAAATAATACGAACAGATTAACAATAAATACAAGTAACTTATTAAAACAAACAATAACGATTATGTCGTCCTAATCGATAATTCGGCTATGGTGGTCAATCTTAACGATCAGCCGACACAGGAAATGTACAGTGCACAACTGTGTGCGCAGACACAAGTGCACTATCTACTTCCCTAACCCTCATATTCCGATGGCACACCAGTGTGACACAACCGAAGAGGAATCAGGCGCAATAACAACAGCGTAAAGTGTTTCCCGAGGTACGGGGGAACATGATCCGCCATCTTCCAGACTTCATGCTGACACTGAGAATTTCTCAATAGAACAACTCAGGTAATAATGTGTGGCCATAGCTGGGGGTCGGTCGCCTTTAAGTCGTAAGACCCAAAAAAAAAAGGAAAAAACCGTTGATTTTCCATTATATCTGCTGTCTGGGCCTTACAACGTTAAATTACGACCCACTACCTACTGCGCCACCGAGTTAGCAATATGGTAGGTATATATCCGTCTAACTGACTTAAACTTCGTTGTAATATGCGATCTGTATGTTACAAATTTAAATATTAAAAACATAAAAAATACTTCGAATAACGATATCGTCGGATGAAGATTTTAATATTAACGGTAATGACAATTCAAGTTATTACCTCATTTAATTCGTCAGGGCAGACGAGAAATTCCGTCACATTAACGCTTTATGATCACTAATAATCACCTATTCGGGCACAATTAGGAAATTAATATACGAAAATCGATTTTACGCTACCCGTATCGTTTCGGGTTTATTAAGTGATTTAAAATTGATTGGGATATCATTCACACGTTGGAACGGTAATGAGGGAGAGGAATGACGGTTAATGGATGGTAATGAGCTCTGTCATGTCAATTTTGTTGGATGGCAGTGAATGAAATGAATGGGTGTCGTGGTGAAATTTGTGGATAAGAATACAAAATTCGTGAATTGAGATGATGGTCTGTTGGATTTTAAACTTTGTGCCACCTGTCTTTAGACTGGTTTACATAGTGCAAGTTGGCGTACGAGTCAGCCCACTGAGTAGCTGCACTACAGTAACTTGTACGGTGTGGACATCTCTTACGAGTAACTCGCGCTAGAAAGTAGCTAGCATGACAAGCCGAGTAACAATAATAGCTAGGTATCTCCAGCGCATAAGGATCAAAGTATGGTGAAGAATATATGGACAGAGCCTCATAAAGGTGAATAAAACCTGAATTCGGGGGTCTTTCGGGGAACATATGGGGAGAACGTGAAAGAGTCCAGCAACACTGTCTCAAGGCAACCACACCACCTCAAGGCGCTAACTCCAAAATCGAAGCACATGCGCGATGTAATCGACACCCAGCGCCATCTATTGGCAACGATTGAAACTAATAGCAAAACTAGGTCCCGAAACCAATTCCTTCACAGATTGGTTTCCCAGTTGTTCCCAGTTTAGGTGTTACGATCGTCTATCTCCAATTTATAGATGCGCGAGAGTAACCTAGCAACATGCCGTTTATGTTTACAGACATCATAAATAGATTCAATTTTATGTCAGCCCAGAGACAATAAAAATAAATTGCCTCGCGTTCATTTTATTATACGTCAATACGCAACAAATAAAATCGCAATAACGGGACCCTTACACACATTTACAGGTTTGTATGAAGTTATGTGTTTCTGTTTTGGTTGCAGTTGTATGAGAAGGTTTGATTTAAATGGTTACATCGATATCTATTCTGTCATCATTCATCAGTTGTAGCCAATAGACGTCCACAGCTGGACAATAGGCCTTCCCCAATGTTCTCGACAGATAAGTCTTCTACAGACACGGAAGGAATAAGCACTTAAGTCATATCTCAGTACGAATTGACTTAAGTGCTTTTGGTCGCAGTGTCTATAGATTCTCGATCGGTCTTATATTAAGCATTCTGAACAACATATTTTGGGCTATGAGTTTTTGAAAATGTCACGTATGAAATGTTGATTTTTTTATGTAAGTGTCCAAAAGTGTTGTTTAGAATGGTTGGTAGAACATGTGGTTAAAAGGATGTAAACGTTTAAAGATACACCCTGCATAGCATAGGGTATAATTTGTTAGAAATAAGCATGGTGATTAAGCCTAACTCCATCATAGCAGCGTTGACTCGATTTCTATGATGAAGGCCTTTGCCCTGCAGTGGGAAAGTATATAGGCTGATACTTACTTTTAGTGACAAACCGACCTCTACTGGACTTGCGGGCGACAACTAGTTTTTAAATAAACATTGATTGAATTGATTCTATTACTTAGTTACCACCGGACCTTACCACTTCGGTACCTTCGGTGTTGACCGTTTCAAGTACGGATTGACTCACATCAGTGTACCTATTCAAATCTGTCAAATTGCTGTCTTCAATCGATTCCCACCTTAATGTCAAACACGCTTTGTTCAATGGCTGTCCCAGTTGAGTGAGCTCCATTTGGAGACTGTAACCTACCTAGTTTGCCTGTATGTTTTGTTAGATGTAGGCCGTTAACGGGATAGAGAAATCCGCATAACTACTATATGTATAAAAATCCTCCAACCGATATTCGGTTACGGCGACCAATCAATCATAAAGTACGCAGAATAATATTAAATATATCCTGCGTAGTGCGAAAATCGTATACTTTTCGTAGATTACTATGCTGCTTTCTTAGCAAGTATTACATGGGTATTCTGATGTAATTTTGGAGAATTAATGTCGGATTTGTGTAATGCTACATTAATGATATCTCTATGCTACACTTTTCAAGATACGAATATCGTCAAATTAATGTAAGTGGTTAAATTTGAAATTCATCTCCCTTAATTTTATTTCCATAGTCGTTTAAAAAACAATAACAATTCATCGACAGATAGCATTGTATAATCTGCAGTACAAAGCGCCGTTTCGTCGAGAGTGCCATTTTGAACTGTCAGCCCCAAGCCAGGAGTCGGCATTTGGCAACCAAGTTGTAATGGCACAATAAATAGTTTGCAGCCCTCAGCCATCTGTCACTTAACTAGTAAAATATACAGACGTCATTCAGCTTGCCACAGTGAAAAATCGCAGTGTGCCACCCCTGATTCTACAAACGACCACCAAACGATTACCAGCCTTAAGCTGCAAGATTTGAGTTTAAATTTGCGCGGTGGGGATTTGGAATAAATTTAAATATTTGTTAACTTAAAATGTAACTCATGTTAACGGAAATACAGTCTAAATTGCAGCACTGAGCTTTTGTTCTCTGCATCGCAGTTTGAAAATGACTTTTATTTGTTAAGGGGGAGTGTTGATATTGGTTCGTCATTTTTTTGTTCGCGAGGGTTGTTTAACTTTGAAGTAGTTCAAAAGACCCCGTTTCGCGATTCTGGTGGATTTCTTTATGGATTAAAGACCCCATGAATTTAATGATAATGTATTTGGGGGTTATTACGGGTAAGATTTTGTCACGTGTCGATGTTTTAATAAGTTCTTTTTGCGCTGTAATAAGCACTTTGGGTTCTTTCATCTCGGCACAATGCTTTTCGTTGAATTTAATTTTTAGTTATTATGCAAATTAAGACTTACTTACCTACAATATTTTTGCATGAACTTGAATTGATCTTGTTTCTCAGACCAAAGGTTGGTGCAGAGTCCTAATAGATGGCGCTAGGCGTCAATTATATCGCACATGTATTTCGTCTTTTTGGATTACTGAAAAGGCTTGTGGTTATCTGTAGAATTTACCTTTTTAAAAATTACTAGTGGCCCGCCCTCACTTTGTTTTGGGACTTAGTATTGCTATTAGTTCCAATAATTGCTAATAGATAGCGCTGGTTGTCGATTACATCGCGCAAGTGTTTCGTTTTCGATGCGTACCTATAAGCTTTGTGGTTATCTATTGAAGTTATCTCTTTATAAATAGTATAGAAAGTAGTGTATTACTTTTACATTTACGTGTCCCTGATTTAAAGAATACTCGAAAGAGTAAATAGTTTAACTTGCCAAGGTAAGGGCACATGAGAACTCATTATTTACGTATCGTCCCATTCCATACAGTACAATTAATAAAAAATTTTTAGATTACCTCTTATTCAAATTCCCAGATGTTTGCTACAAAGCAAAATTAAACCTTATTAATCCTACCGAGCAAAACAACTTTGATCCTCTAGTCTAATTTTTTTGGTCGCTGTACACTTTATTAACCCGGCATGGATAGGGCGGTTGATCAAATATTTGTGTGTGTGTCGTGTATACAAATATTTGCGTCGCATGTAGAGATGTGCCATTTTGAATGAGAAGTCGATTAATTAACAGACTTTTATGGTTTAGGCATTTAGGGCTGTACAATCGTGAACACTTGAGACGATATTTTTTTATCATTTTGGTTCATTAAGAAAAAGATTTGTTTTAATAATTTCAAGTTGGTAGAACATGTGGTTAAAAGGATGTAAACGTTTAAAGATACACCCTGCATAGCATAGGGTATAATTTGTTAGAAATAAGCATGGTGATAATGCCTAATTCCATCATAGCAGCGATGACTCGATTTCTATGATGAAGGCCTTTGCCCTGCAGTGGGAAAGTATATAGGCTGATACTTACTTTTAGTGACAAACCGACCTCCACACGAGTGGACTTGCGGGCGACAACTAGTTTTTAAATAAACATGATTGAATTGATTCTATTACTTAGTTACCACCGGACCTTACCACTTCGGTCACCTTCGGTGTTGACCGTTTCAAGTACGGATTGCCTCACATCGGTGTGCCTATTCAAATCTGTCAAATTGCTTTCTTCAATCGATTCCCACCTTAATGTCAAACACGCTTTGTTCAATGGCTGACCCAGTTGAGCTCCATTTGAAGACTGTAACCTATACAGTAAACTACCTAGTTTGCCTGTATGTTTTGTTAGATGTGGGCGTTAACGGGATAGACCAGGGGATAGAGAAATCCGCGTAACTACTATATTATGTACTAGTGGCCCGCCCTCAATTCGCTTCGGATTTGTGTAATACTACATTAAAGATATCTCTATGCTACACTTTCCAAGATGGGAGTATCATCAAATTAATATTAAGTTAAACTTTTAAATTCATCACCCACAATTTTATTTCCATAGCCGTTTAAAAAAACGATAACAATTAATCGACAGATAGCATTGTATACTATAATCTGTAGTACAAAGCGCCGTTTCGTCGAGAGTGCCATTTTGAACTGTCAGCCCCAAGCCAGGAGTCGGCATTTGGCAACCAAGTTGTAATGGCACAATAAATAGTTTGCAGCCCTCAGCCATCTGTCACTTAACTAGTAAAATATACAGACGTCATTCAGCTTGCCACAGTGAAAAATCGCAGTGTGCCACCCCTGATTCTACAAACGACCACCAAACGATTACCAGCCTTAAGCTGCAAGATTTGAGTTTAAATTTGCGCGGTGGGGATTTGGAATAAATTTAAATATTTGTTAACTTAAAATGTAACTCATGTTAACGGAAATACAGTCTAAATTGCAGCACTGAGCTTTTGTTCTCTGCATCGCAGTTTGAAAATGACTTTTATTTGTTAAGGGGGAGTGTTGATATTGGTTCGTCATTTTTTTTGTTCGCAGGGGTTGTTTAACTTTGAAGTAGTTCAAAAGACCCCGTTTCGCGATTCTGGTGGATTTCTTTATGGATTAAAGACCCCATGAATTTAATGATAATGTATTTGGGGGTTATTACGGGTAAGATTTTGTCACGTGTCGATGTTTTAATAAGTTCTTTTTGCGCTGTAATAAGCACTTTGGGTTCTTTCATCTCGGCACAATGCTTTTCGTTGAATTTAATTTTTAGTTATTATGCAAATTAAGACTTACTTACCTACAATATTTTTGCATGAACTTGAATTGATCTTGTTTCTCAGACCAAAGGATAGTGCAGAGTCCTAATAGATGGCGCTAGGCGTCAATTATATCGCACATGTATTTCGTCTTTTTAGACTACTGAAAAGGCTTGTGGTTATCTGTAGAATTTACCTTTTTAAAAATTACTAGTGGCCCGCCCTCACTTTGTTTTGGGACTTAGTATTGCTATTAGTTCCAATAATTGCTAATAGATAGCGCTGGTTGTCGATTACATCGCGCAAGTGTTTCGTTTTTCGATGCATACCTATAAGCTTTGTGGTTATCTATTGAAGTTATCTCTTTATAAATAGTATAGAAGATAGTGTAGTACTTCTACATTTACGTGTCCTGATTTAAAGAATACTCGAAAGAAGTAAATAGTTACTTGCTAAGGTAAGGGCACATGAGAACTCATTATTTACGTATCTCCATTCCATACATACAATTAACACAATTTTTTCGATTACTCTTATTCAAATTCCCAGATGTTTGCTACAAGCAAAATTAAACCTTATTAATCCTACCGAGCAAACAACTTTGATCCTCTAGTCTATTTTTTGGTCGCTGTACACTTTATTAACCCGGCATGGATAGGGCGGTTGATCAAATATTTGTGTGTGTGTCGTGTATACAAATATTTGCGTCGCATGTAGAGATGTGCCATTTTGAATGAGAAGTCGATTAATTAACAGACTTTTATGGTTTTAGGCATTTAGGGCTGTACACCGTGAACACTTGCGACGATATTTTTTTAATTATTTTAGTTCATTTAGGATATTTGTTTTATAAATTTCAAGTAAGATTTTTTTTTTAGAGTTGAGTTACTTAAGAATTGATTTTACCCATACTGTAAAAGTGGTCACTTTTAGCAATAATATGATTCCTAAAAGCGGCCACTTTAACAATTTTCATTGTGCCTCTTATACGTGCAAGACCCCTCTCCCACTTCATCTAGGTACGTGTAAACTTGATTAGCGAATTATGATTTTTTTGCGCACAATTGTGCATATTTTGTAAAACCAAAAACCGGATAAGTTAACATTAGTTTTCGAGTATTTTTTTTTTCAACTTGGAATAATCAACGATTTTCATTCATTTACAAAGATTAATTATTATTATCGAATATTTTTCACATCACTAGTCGTACGCGTCGTTTGCTGCCGAATTATTAATAAGGATCACTTTTTTGTTGCAGGTATGGGAGAGAGAAAATATTTAATATTGCCAGATAAATGGCAAAAAGGATTTATTTGTAAGTAACAATTTACAGCAAGCTATCGAAGTAGACAGGATCAAAGTGCCGAGTGCACGCGCACTCGCGCTTTGTATGTGTGCGAATGACTAACTATAAATTACTTTACTTACATGTATCACAAACTAGTAAATTCGACAAACATTCAACACACAATACAAGTTCATCACACCAATGTTTGTCCAGGGTGAGGATCGAACCCACGACTTTTGTCTTATGGCAAGGTCACTACCATACGCACCATTACATCCAGCCAGTCAATACCTATAGATATAACACGGCAGAAATATGCAAAATGGTAAATAGCTTCATTCAGGGCTGTACCACAAAAGATAGCTTTTACCACTGTTGGTAATGAGAAAGTTATTTCCAAAGTCAACCCCGGCTAGCCCGACACTGTGTCTACAGCCTTGGCTACAAGCGTTGTAAGAAACACTCAAGGTGTGAAAGTTATTTACATAAATTTCACATTTAAATTACGGATACACCCTCCCCTATTCAGTAGTCTGCTTTAGGCTTATTCGGGGAAATCGGAAAGATTGAAGGGAAATGTACTTGGGAATTCTGGGACACGTCCCGAAGAGAATTGGTTTGTAGAGTTTTGACTATCTTTTGTTCAAGATGCGTCTCTATTCTTGAAGAACTAGGCGTCAAATAACGATGACCATCTCTAATTGGAACGCGCATACTTAAATTTTTAAGTAAATCTTCTTCATCGTAGTCGTACACTTTTGCCAGAAAGGTCATCATTGTGGATCATGATGAGTAATGATGCCTTGGTGATTCGAAGCCACTTGTCGCGAACTGGCTTAATTAGAGCAAATATTGACAGACCAGACTTTCCATCTCATTGGTGATCTACCACTTGTCCCTGTGCCCTCATTGGTATATCTTGTATTTGACTAGTTTCTAGCTCAACTTTCGAAACTAAAAATATTGCTACAAAAATCCCTACTACATCTTTGACTATATTAACGTTTTCATGTATATTGTCATTCTTTACAATCAACGCACCCGTACAGTCAAAACGAGCCCCGTTCTCTATTAAACGATCACCATAGCTAATACAAAATTAACATCAAATTTATCAGCCGCCATCGTTAGGCTCTATCGTGGACATTATCAATTATTCATGATGCTATACTGTCTACTAAATGAATTTATTACTATATTATTGAGCCAATTGTCCTGTCACCATTTTCTTTACATTCGTTTGGTGTCCCATTGAAATTTATTATTTCTTGTGCGTATCTCTCTGTCCTCTTAACTCAGCTAATAATTTGTGATTAGAGCACGTGAAATGTTATTAGCAGTTTATGTTTGTTCTTAAAAGGCCGGCAACGCATCAGCGACTTGAGCAGGTGAACCGCTTGCTCGTTTGTCACCTAGCATAGTATATTAAAAAAGTTTTCAACATGTATAAACCTTAAGGAAGATCCTTGACCGTGCTTAAGTCGAAATACTCGATATACTAGCAACCAACCACTTAAATTTTAAATCCAAGAGTAGTATTGCACACCTATCACTTAAAACCTCAACCCGTTTGATCCCAATCTGTAGTGCCAATATTTACGAATAAACTACCTTGAGAAACCCACCTCACAGTATCACAATTGTCTTAACGAACAACAATACTTGCAAGTTGGTTAATCTTAACTCAAATAGTCTGTAATATCGAGATATAAACTTTAACTATCAACTGGTAGGCTAAGTAAATCTTGTATGTAAATTCGACAATTTTGCTTTTGTGGTCCAAGTTTCGAACGTTTTAATGCAAATTGAGTAGTTTAAGCTTGTTAAAGGAATGTTTAATGTGGCCGATTGTGGTATATCTTTGAACATTTATTTAGAAAGGTTTAAGTTCTTATGTGCCTAACATTTCTTAAGATCTTAAAATCTTATAACATGATTAGAGTAAGACTCTTTAAGTTAACTTCTAGTTAATGATGACGGGGTCACCGTTAAATACGCCAAGGTTATGGGTCAAGAATCTTAATAAAAAACTTCCACGTAAGTTTCGTGGAATTTTTAGAAGCATCTCTTGTATCTAAATATATTTTCGAAACGAGATACCCTCTAAAAGTTTCTTACCGCCCGCAACCAGAATGATTCCACACAATTACCTGAAGTTCGCGCGGAACTCTGCAACTTGTGTATTGCACCAACTAGCGCCGCGCCGTGCAGATCCGCGCCCGACGATTATGCATATTACTTGCCGAGTGTGGCCAAGTTTAGAGGTGTTTTTGGTGGAGCTGTGACTAAGCACTTACAGAAATCTGCAATAAGCTGACGGTGATGTGTACAGGATTTCGCTAAGTCAGGCTAAAAAAGTATGTCAACCGTGTTTATTACTTATCATCTTCTTATGTAGATTGCATGACTTGATTTTTTTTGCAGTACCTCCATTAAAACCTTCTCCAAGCTATACCATGCTTGATCTCATATCTTGATGTTGATATTTCAAATTAATTATCATTTACAATAAAAAAGGTAATTTAATAAAATATTGGTTCAAGTAGACATCCCTGCAAAACTCCAAGCATTTTCCGGTCTGTAACTGTTGACTGGGGTTAATTAGGAAGAAAAACTTTCAGATAGAAGGGAACTTAAACAAGTTAAAGCTTTAGACAGTCTTTCGCTGGAAACGTAAACAAAAAATACAGTCAAAACGACCTAGCCCACGAAATCGAATGCCTTTTCAAATTCAAATCTATCAAAATTCAAAACAATTTTCGGTGCCACGGCTTCACTTCTTCAACTTTTGTCAATAACAACCTCAGATAAATTAACACCAGGCTTAAATTTTAACTTGCCACTTTAACTTACTTTAGACACCATTAATTAACCATTATATTGAATTACTGGTTCGTCGAGTAACTGTTTGTTTGAAGACCTTTGAGAGAAATAATTTGAAAATTTCTACGGGCCACGTTTCAATTTGAAAGTGGAAACTGTGTTTTATAAAATAGAAAGTTCAGTTTACATCGGTGAGTTTCACTTAATTCATACTTTACCTCATCGAAAAGTAACTAAGATGGGAATTTGAGACTTATAATAGAAACACAAGTTCAGAATATTTTGTTTGAACGAAGTTATTTAATTATTTGAACTAGTTTTTGAAACTGGTATGAATTATATTATCATAATTCAATTTTAAAAGTTAATTAAAAGTCTAAATGCGTCCTACGTAATATAAACGTAAGAATACTTAGTCTAAAACGTTTGAGATATTTTAACCACCATCTAAATACTAACTAGTACTACCGACCGACAGTTTACGTATTTCTAAGCAACAATCAACTTAGAATCTATCCTTACTACACAGTTAGTAGTAGAACTAAGTATGGCATTTGAAATAAATTGTATGCCATTAATAATCAGGTAACTACGCTGTAACCATAACATTTATATCATTAATGTTGTGAATTGAGGCATAAGCTATTATTATACCAACTATATAACTAAAGCTCAAAAGTAGGACAAATATAAACCAAGTTACATTTCCGAGCAAGACAAGCAAACATTATGTATATTTAAGGAAACATGTAATACAACACATAAAATAGGTAAGTCACTGACTAAAGAATATGCATACCAATAGGTAATGTATGCAAAATAGTAAAAGTACGATAAGTATACGATATCACGCGAAACCGACATTTTGTTAGCATTTATATAAGGCTGGAAACACGACGCCGCGATCCGAAACGTCAGAAACGTGCTGGTGCAAGTAAGAAATATAAAGCTTACGCAAATGGAATAGAGTTCAGTTTTCTGAGAGCTGTATAATGAGATATGGTCTTTTGAATTATGGGGAGGGAACAGCTAATAATAACAGATGATGGGTCAAGGGTGAATGTAGGCGAAGGAATCAAAGAAATTAAGAGTCGCCCGGAAAATGTGTCGGAATTACAGTTGTAAGTCAAAATATGAATTTGGAATGGTATTTTCATGTTTTTATTGCCTCCTTGTCCTTTATTGACCGTCGTTTAATTTGGGTTCGGGATTGTAATGACCTCGGTGAAATTGATGATGATGAATTGTTGGAGGGAGAAATGTTTTCAACTGATTCGTATTTAGGTTAAATTGTGGAGAAAGTTGGAGCCGTAATAAGGACTGGTAAGCCCGTAACATAACATTATATTCAATCAATACACGTGGCTTCATTTGGTATTTTTGTCTGGTTTGCTTAATTTGATATTCTTCTGAGATCTTACAAGTAACCTTGACTTGAATTATTTGATTATTATTGAGTATGCCATGAACTGATTTCACATTCTCATCATGAGGTTATTATGAACGATACTTTTATGAATGGGATCCTAAGTATTCATAATTACTTCGTCAAATAAATTGATCGTCAACCATATGATAGTCATACTTGAGTAGAAAACCACCTTTATATAAATTCACACGCCTACTTACTTTGCTTTGTTGTAAGCTATTTAAATATCGCCTCTTTACTTGAATAACGTGGCAAGTCTCAAAAAACTTCGTTTGGACTTGCCACGTTATTGAAATAAATATGCAATATCTTTCGTAGCAATAATTTTCTTAATCAAAACTGCTGTCCGTGTGCGGAAACTGGCTAATCTTGTTAATATATTTTTATGGTCATTGAATTAAATAGAGCACTTAAACTTTTATGACATGTCCTACTTGTTTAACATGTCAATAAAACGTTTATTGATACTTAACCGATATTGTCTTTATCAGCGAATTTTGCATTAAATGCTGATTTATATACCTAACGTCCAACTTGATTTCAATAACGGCATTTCTAAATGTTCGAAAAGACCCTCGGATATTTGGACTTTTTGATGTCTCCTAGTAATCCGTCAAAAGGTTTCATCCGGTCTTATAGGCTTAAAGATAGAGTTCAAAATTGTTTCTTACTTGCATACACCTGGGCGAGTATTGCGTTTAACGTCCTTGTATCTAGTGACGTGTCAACATACGACTCGAGTAAACGGAATTTAAATTTCATGTAAATCGAATAAGTCAACCGAAAAAAATAATAATTACTGGTGTTATTGAAAAAACCAGCTTTTAAAAATATAAAATTTTAAAAAACAAACAACACAAAACAAAAAAATAACGCTGCATTTTTCATTCAATTCACAATGGTGAGATTTGTAACTCATGTTATGTATTCTATTTCTGTGCAATATCGCAGAATACTTAATAGTTGGCAATATGTAAAGAAATTATTATCTAGCAATTTTTTTATTAAGGATAGATTCTTTTTGGCGTCACGCAGAACCTTACAGTTATGCAGAACCTAGGATAAACTAGCACTCTAGCTTTCCCGAGGGATAACAATATTGAGGTTCTTCAAAACAAGGAGTGTTAAGGTTCTTAAATGGTCGGCAACACACATACCTCTGGAGTTGCAGGCGTCTATAAGCTGCGGTGGTTACTTACCAATAAGTGAGCCGCTCGGAAATTAGCCAGTTGCATAAAAAAAATCAAATCGATTCGACTCGCGCAGTCACATCACTACTTGTATCGTAGGGCTCACATTATCATAAGTTTGGGTCTTTTGAGCACTTTCACCGAGATCCTCTAAGCCTGGATCAACGCTGAGCCAGAGGGCCTACTACAAAACGGAATTCACTGCCAAATCTTTATCTTCATCCCTTTCACACGTGTGTGTTCCTATTCGGATGCGACGGATTCTCGTTCGTTGGGACAGTTTCGTAGTAGGCTCTGGGCCGGATATTTTGGAGGTGCGATCGATAAAGGCCTTTTTAATTACGGGAAGCTTGGAAATTTCAAGCTGCCTTTCATAATGCCAGGGTATTAATGTCCACTTGAGAGTGGAAATCTGTTTAGCGGATTATATTTTGTTTAAGGAATTTGTTTTTAAAACAATGCTATATAGGTATCTTAAAATATTCTCATACAATATCTCATACATTGATCTGACTCTAAAATAATAGCTTCAATTGTGTTTCGGATACCAGTTCAGAGACAACAGATACAAAGCCAAAGGCATTAAGTAATTATATTTATATAAAAACTAGTGGCCCGCCCTCACTTCGCTTCGGGACCCTAATTCAGAAATGAACCAATAGATGGCGCTGTGACCAATTACATCGCGCAACCGTTTCGTGTTTTCGGTTTACCTATAAGCCTTGTCGTTGTCTATACCTACAAGTTATCTCTTTATAAATAGTATAGATAAAACAAAATCAAATCGTTCTGCAAAACTGAGGTATTTAATAGGCACACGAGAAATTCGTAGTAAAGTAAATTACATTAATATTTGACATTCGTAGATGATATGAATGGGCTAAAACTGAATAAAGATTATTTCTTTTCCTATTATAAAGCCTAATAAAAGAACAATATTTAGTTATTTTATTAGGAACTAGTGGCCCGCCCTCACTTCGCTTCGGGACCGTAATTCAGAAATGAACCAATAGATGGCGCTGTGCTAAATTACATCGCGCAAGCGTTTCGTGTTTTCGGTTTACCTATAAGCCTTGTCGTTGTCTATAGGAGTTATCTCTTTATAAATAGTATAGAAGAAGAAGAAGAAGATGGTTCTATTATTGTAGCCTATTGGCTATGCTCACACATTTATGTGTGAAAGAGACAAACCGTTTGCAGCGTGTGCGGGAAAACATCGATACGACATACCTAAAATACTTCCTTACTGCGCAGGTCAACGAACTCTTCGATAGAAATGTCAACTAAAGCCAATTTTCTATGCCCATAATATAAATTTTGTGTTAAATCTGTCAACCTTGATGGTTTTATCACCCCTAGCACTTTCGTTTCCCCAAAAAATAAAGTTACTACAAAGATTTCCTCTTGCTTCATAATAATTCAGCCCCAACCGTTTTCGAATTTGAATCCCAAAACCATGATCAGCCATCAGAAAGTCGCGAAGAATACCTCCATTGTCAGATACCGAATCTACTTACCTCCGGCGACGCCCTCTCAATGCAATCATTGCTTTGCCACGAAGGGACGTGTATTAGCATTTTTATCGATAGAATATCGCGGTTCGGAAATTGGCGGGCGATTATCGATTTCTCAACCGTCTAGTGGCAAGTTGGCAACCCTAGGGAAATATTTTAGATTTAGTGGTGAGTTTACGAGATAAAACCGTTTTGAGGGTTTAGGTGAAATCTTTGGGATGCTTTTTAGGGTTCCGAAGCCATTGGGACTAACGCGTGTGAAATATCCGCTAGATGGCGTACTGTTAGACTGAGGTCCAACTTCAGCGTCATTGGTTGTTAAGTATTTTGACATCTCAGAACAAAAATAACCTATCACCGTGTTGATGAACCTCAGTTCTACAAAACGCCATCTAGCGCAGTTTTCACACGAGATAGTTATTGGTAAAAAATCGTAGCAAATTTCCATAAAAACATATAACTGTTTACCATGGGAGCTTAAGCCTCGTTTGGTCTAGTGCTTTATGTACCTACCACGCCGTGATCTTGGGACCCTAGGTCAAGCAAAAAGTATGTTTCGAATTTTTCTCAAAAATCGAGTTTGAGATTACAAATTCGCATTAGACAAGCGTGGTGTTTAAGCCTAATCCTATCACAGTAGCGATGACTTGATTTCTATGATGGAGACCTTTGCCCTGCAGTGGGACAGTACCTCTATATAGTTAGGCTATGATACACAACACACAACAACAACACAACGCACAACTGCCAAATCGCGCACTGAAAAATCGAGTTTCTACGCGCGTATTAAACGCTTGTCTGAAACCACACTTAAAAACACGAGCTTAGATTTATTTTCTGAAATGTTTGCAAAAA
Source organism: Cnaphalocrocis medinalis (assembly GCA_014851415.1). NCBI lineage: Eukaryota > Metazoa > Arthropoda > Insecta > Lepidoptera > Crambidae > Cnaphalocrocis > Cnaphalocrocis medinalis. Next base: position 11,293,122 of record CM026299.1, on the reverse strand, counting down.
ATGTTTATTCATGACTTTGCAATGACATCGTTATACCTAGAACCCCAGTCCAATATCTTCAAATGTAGAATTAAATCAGAGCCAGTATTGTAACTGAAATCAACGAACTGAATAAATATCTATCAAAATAAATGCGACGATTCGATTCAAAATTGGATCACGAACAAGTTTAATCTTTTAACAATTATTTGGGATTAGATATTTTCGATTTTTTTATTTCGGTATTTAATTTGTTCTTCAATAGTTCTAGAGATGACAATGACTCCAAAAATCGATCAAATCGATCGAAGTTTTAGTGGCCATATTATTATGATAACGCTTTGGCTATAGAAAAGAAAGAAAGAAAATACATGTATTAATCTGGACACCACAACACAAGTTTTCCCCTGTGCTATGGAAACTAGATAGGTACCACAGACACTCAGACACATCAGAATTTAATTAACAAGCATTTGAGTTGGTGTGGGAATCGAATCCTTGCTTCTTTACCGGCGCTCAAAGCCATTCCGCTAAACGGGTCGTTGAAAATAACAATTGATATCTTATATGATAATTAAGTTGTTCAAAATGGTCAAGTTATTTTTACATTATAGCGGACAAACGAGCAGACGGCTTACCTGATGGTAAGTGATCACCGCCGCCCATGGAGATCTGCAACACCTGAGGCATCAGACATGCGTTGCCAGCTCTTTAAAGTTTAAGTTAAGTTTGCTTAACTTCGTAGGGCCCATAAGCCTTTTAAAAGGCATAAAACAATTGATTTTCCATTGTGTCTGCTGTCTGGGCGATACGACGTTAATGTTAACTACAAAGATGGTAGCAGCTGGTTTCATATTTTATTAAAACTAAATAAAATATCCTCCTAGTAAACGGCACGTTTTATAATTTCTCTCAAAACATATCGACGTCTGCCATCCCTACAGGCCACGCACCCGCCATTTCCATACGTACACAGCACTGAAAATCCGAGTTGAATTATTGGCCATCCCTCGGGTGCTGGATATATTCCACTATTTTTATTTACTTGAAAAGAGACCGGTGACTAGAAGAGATTCAAGACGGTCTTGGAATACGTTATTTTTAGTCAGGGTCGGTTGTACCCTTTTTATTAAGATCTCATCTTGTTGCTGAAGTAAGCGAAAAAGTCTTTCAATTGATATTAAATTTAATGAAGATAAATGGGGAAAAAATAGTTTTAATCATCATAAAAATCATGTGAGGAAAGTGACTAGAAAACAAAATGGCGTCAAACATCAGCGCAGTCAAAAATGGAAGCGCACTTGTGATTTTATTGGTGTAGCAAGTGTCTATGGGCGGCGGCAACCGCTTACCATCAGGTGATCCGTCTGCTCATTTACCTTCTATTACATTAAAAAAATAATTGAAAAGTCTGCGTCCTACCTCTTCATAACCTTCCATCCAAAAAATCTAACCACAAAATTGTCGGCCCGTCAAATCTACATAGCAAACATTAAGATAACTTTCAAACAATTGGGCGAAGGGAAAAAAGCCACGTTTTAATTAACAAAATGGCGTCGGCAATATGGCGGCAACTCAAACACGCGGTCTCGGCCAATGGGAGCCGAGCTTTATGTACATATGCTAATGATGACAGCCCTGCGAATGGAAATGTCGTGTAAGTCCTGTCATTATGTTATTCTGACGACGCGATGAGTTCTATGTTATTTTTGCATTTGGTTTTTAGAGAATTTTTAAGTTCGTTTTGACAGGCCGCGGCGCGTAAGTTTGGCGCTCGGCGTAAGTAGTGGGGTTGTTTGCGCTCTTGTAAAATAATTCACTTTATATGTACTAAAATTGATATCTGCGCACTCAAGGACACCAAAAGACTTATTTGCCGTGACCTTTTTTTTGTTTTCCTAGGGGAAACCATCATGGCCTTCACCTTGCCACATGTGGGGGGCAATATCAACTTAAATCTGTCAGTCTACAATTCTGATACTTACCATGTAGGTACAGCTCGTAAATTTGTAAGCCATACTATCATCATCATCATCATTTCAGCCAATTTAATTGCTGGACATAGGCCGCCCCCAACGTTCTCCACATACATCGGTCTTGTGCCACCCGCATCCAAGGGACTCCCGCGACCTTGTCACCAGATCGTCGGTCCACCTGGTGGGAGGCCTGCCACGGCTGCGACCTCCTGCACGCGGCCTCCACTCAAGGACCTTTCCACCCCAACGGCCGTCTGTTCTCCTCGCAATGTGCCCTGCCCATTGCCACTTGAGCCGCGCAATGCTTTGAGCTATGTCTGCGACCTTAGATCAGGAGATCCGCAGGAGCGGATCTCATCATTTCTGACACAATCACGCAAGGAGATTCCGAGCATAGCCCTCTCCATTACGCTCTGAGTGACTTTGACCCTTCGGCCCATTCCGAGCATGGGGACTTTAACCCCCTTTTCCCCCAAATGGGCCTCCGGTACCCTCACTCACTCGACGAAACACATTTATTCACACACAGACACAAAAAACTTCTTATTGTGCTTCTGAGACTAATGGGCAGATTTTTGTAAGAACCATAGAACCTGCCAAGTAGATTTTATCAATACACTTTCAACGCAAAGTAAAGGGGTCACTTCTTAACTCAAATATATATAAGCTTTGAATGTAATTAAATTGTAATTTAGATAGCATTATATCTATTTTGATATGTATCTTGTAAGGTAGCTGACTCATTAGTGAGATATACCCATTTATCACATCTGTTACTTGGCTGTCAGTTTGGTTACTTCACTTTAAGCTCTATGCTAAGCCTCATAAAGTTCATAATGGTTTAAAGTTGTGAGCTTAATTTGACAGTTTCCAAAAGAACTTTATGTAAAGGAACTCGGTAAGAACTTGTGTGTTACTTGAGATACGGGTTTCGAGGTAATATGTCTTTACAAAACATTCCAATGTTTTTGTTATAGTAAAGTAAAGTATTGGCCTATATACTGTCCCACTGCAGGGCAAAGGCCTTCATCATAGAAAGTCATAGCTACTATGATGGGATTAGGCTTAATCACCACGTTTGGCTAATGCGGATTGGTGATCAGTGATCACAAACCCGAGCTATGTTCGAAAAATTCGATACTTTTGCTCGACCCGGGGATCGAACCCGGGACCCCGAGATCACAGACCGGTACTTTAACCACTAGACCAAACGGGGCATTTTAGTTATAGTATTTTAATAATGATGTAAAATAATGTCCTCCAAAGCGATATTCACCAATCTCAACAATCAGCCATCAACGTAGGACGTATAGTGCACAAGTATGTGCGCAGACACAAGTGCACCCTCTATTCCCTTACCCTCATATTTCGATGGGATACCAGTGTATCAAGACCGAAGAGGACCAATGGCTTAACGTGCTTTATGATATAGGAAGCAGGCGGACGTATAACCTGATGGTAAGCGATTACCTTAGCTCATAGACTCAGTAGAAAGAACGTCTGCAGTCCACTGGCAGGTTGTAGGTTCAAACCCGAGCATAAATAAAATAAAAAATAAAATAATCTTGTAGCTCAAAAATATGAAAAATCCATTAGTGCATGCTCGGTGGAAGGCGCGTTCTTATCAACTTAGCTACCATCCATCGCTCCTAATGAGTAGGAACTCAGCATGGTAGAAAAGAAATAACAATTTCCTCCCTCTCCCCCCTTGCTTCCACAAAATACCCACAAATCGCCCCAGGTGTGAACCGTAAGAATGCTGCCGTACAAAGCATGAATCGAGTTTGCATTTTAAAAGCCTATTTACAACACAAATTCGTCGTAAATAAAAAAGAGAACTTTTATCCTAGCATAAAATCCGGTAGACGCCCGGGTGTTACAAATCGTTTATACTTTCTCTGGAGTTAGTTATGGACTCAACACGTGGAGTATTACAATTTATGGGATCTGTAACGTCTATCGTCTTGGGTTGCTGAAGGGGTATACTTATTGTAGTTGTAGTTGGAACACGGTGGAAAACGATACGGTTATGGAATCTACAATAGTTAGATAGATAGATACTTTAACCTCGAAACACCCAAAAGCCTTTTAAAAGGCATAAAACAAATGATTTTCCTCTGTGTTTGCTGTCTGGGCCTTACAACGTTAATGCAGATTGAGCAATGAAAGCTCAGTAGATAGATAGATGCTCTTTATTGCACAAAATATTACAGAACTTAATGCTAATGGTAATTTACAAATACAATCACGGCGGTCTTATCGCTAATAGCTCTTCCAGACAACCTTGAGTTAGAGGGAATAATACAATACATTATTTTTATTTTTGTTGCAGGTAATAATTGACATCACCAGGAAATTCAGTCAATTTGTTTCTTCATGAAGACCTGCAGCAATCTTGAAGTAAGATACAAATATTGTGCTTCAAATTAATACATTAATTCCGTGATAGTTATTTAGGTAGCTAATCTAGCACCCCAGGTGTCAAAGTGCTAATCCGAAATCGCGCAAATAATTAAAAAAATTAGTACCGTATTAACGGATAATTCAAGATTAAAGTGCTTAATCCTGACATGTGCAAGTGAACCTAAAGACACTAACTCTTGCCACAGACATTTTTACTTTTCAATGGCACTTACCTTCCCAATGTGTTTGATATAAATTTGAAAGTCGTTTGAAGAAGTTTTTTTTACAAGACAGACAATAACCGCCATCTTACCTAAGCTGATATTAGTAATGATCCGAGGGCGGATCATTTCTGTTCAGCAGCTGTCATTCCCTCTTCAGTTACTTCACACTCTCAAAGTTCAGCCATAGATTTGGATTACCTAACATGTGGGTGTTTGTACTTACCTTTTCACTAATGTCTTGGCTCAGTGGACTGTGCCATCCATAAATGGTTCAACTACCGCTATTCCACTCACGCCAAGAAGCGGTTAAATCGATATACGACGTTTCTTTTATTTATTGGTTACAAAGATAAAGGTAACAAGAAGACTTAGGCAAAATAGTTCATTCAAGTGAAAAGATTTTAGTTCACTTAAGTTTCAGTCATAATTGTGTGTCGGTTTCCCCGTGCCTCGGAAAGTCCTGCGCCCAATCCTTCTTCGGTGGTGGTCACATTGGTGTCCCATCCAATTAATAGGGTAAGGAAATGGAGAGTGCATTTGTGTTTGCGCACAAACTTGAGCACTGTAATATATCCTGCGTGGCTGATCGTATCGGCCGCCTTAGCCGAATCGGTTGTAGGATATTATTTATTACTAGCGGCCGCCCGCGACTTCGTACGCGTGGAGTTAATTATTGACACTTACCGTCATATTTTGGACAATCCACACAATATATTTTTATAAATTGTAGCCTATGTGTTATTCTGATGTATAAGCTATATTGTGGTAAAGTTTCATTCAAATCCATTCAGTAGTTTTTACGTGAAAGAGTAACAACCATCCATACATCTATACATCCATACTTACAAACTTTCGCCTTTATAATAGTAGTAGGATTAAGTAACATAAACATTTTGACTATGTCGTGGTCAGATAAAAATCATTGAGTGAGCGAATCATTCGTATTATTTTACATGTTAGCGGTAGAGTGAACTATTCCACATTTCACAGGATAGGACACTGTTCTAGTAACAAGGCACTTTGTAAGTATTTTGTAGCGTAAGTGTGGGAAAATGTTTAGCACTAGAAATATACGCGAAAACGATTTTTAAAAGCACTACAGCAATATATTTTGCTGCGCTCCTGCGGAATGTTTTTAAGTGTTTCAGTTGGAACTATTAATTTTGTATCTAAGAGGGGTTTAAGAACAGATAAGCGTGAAAATTCGCTTGTAGAGGATTGTGGTTTTCGAGTATTTTTTTTTGCAAATCTGTTCCAATCTTAACTTGCCTTTTCTAGTTGTGTCCAAAGCATTAGCTTCGGAGTACGCTAAGACGAAGGTTGTGTCTTATGAATTACAATGATACGACTGCCGTCTGACCTTCGCAACCTTTAGACAGGGGTAGCAAACCAACTGCATCAATCTCAGTTTTCATTTAGAATCAGGTACTTCGGGTACCCGACTCGAAATGAAAACTGAACCCCCAACGCAAAAACGATAAGATGTTATAAGTTTGATGTGTCCATCTGTCTGTATGCTGGTCTTTGGCTCCAGAACGCATGAAGCGGTTTAGATTTTTTTTTTATATAATGAGCTCTAGCTTACTTAAAGATTATGTCTGTCTTATATTTCCGTTTGCTAGAAAATGCCAGATGGACCGCCGCGCCGGCGTCGTGGACTGCCATGTAGTTTGGCAATAAAGGGACAACCCATTGTTGACAAATTCTGGATTATAGTTTCTGACGCCGAAAATATCACATTTAAGTATTCTATTCCTGGTGACACAAATACCACGACACCGAATACACTTTGTACACATCAATTCAAATACAGGACAATATCATGCGAAAACTTCACAGCCGTCATCAAAGGATTTTCCGAGGGGCAACATTTTTGACGGGATACCTTCCTTTTCTTAAAGGATAAAAGAAATACGTCATATCATTTCCTTCCCATTTTTTTGGAGATTCTTAGGATTATTTCTTAACCTTCTTGAAAGGCAAGCGACGTCGGTGCTCCGTTATGTGTGACCAATCGATCAAAAGTTGATCGAAGTCGATCGATTGGATATCTAATCTTTGATTTATTTAGTATTGATTTTTCTATCAAACATCGACTGACGAATCGATAGTTTGATGGAAGTCGGTCAATTCATGATCGATATCTTTGAATTATTTATGATTATTTATTTTACATAAAACATTATTGTCGAATCGATTGTCGGTGATCGAAGTCATCCGAATTGAGATCGACATGTTTGATTTATTTACAATAGATTTATTTTCCATAAAACATCGATTACGGAATCGATTGACGTTCATAGAAGTCGATCGATTGGTGAGGTAGGTTCCATAAAACGTCGACTGACGTTCGATGATAGCATCGGTCATCGTTGATCGATCGTATATTTTAGCATAAATGTGTATCATAGGTATCTTATTAAATTTGATCAAGATCAACACGATTAATGACAAATTTTGGAAATGAAAAAAATGGCCAAGTCCAATTCAAAAAAATAACACCGCCATGACAAGATCCCATGTTTTTCTAACCCCGACACCTCAAAGCCAAGTATTTGCGTACTTTTGCAATATTTCCCTTCCTTCCGCGAACGGCAAACATTCGGCGGGTTTAATCAATATTGAAAAAAAAAGCTGTTTGTGTACCCGGCGACAAACAACTGAAATTGAATGTGCCTGTAGATATTACGATGTTTGTCTGTCTATTTAGAAAGCAATGTTTGACCTGGAGAGAAAATTAAACGACTTTGAACTCTATTTCTAAAGTACTTAGTCGTGACCATTTCGAGGCCCATTCGAAAACATGAAGGAATTTGAACTTTAATGACATGTAATAGGAGCCTGTACCATGTTTGGATAGTGGTGTTAACAAAATCATAACAGTAGTTGAGATTTATCGATGCACATCTTGCGTTCAAATACATGAATTATGGATCGATTGGTGACTGTGGGAATCAATGATTTGTTTGTGATTGATTTTGTAATATGAATTTAATTGAACTTGGCCTACTTTCTTTTAACGGTGAGGACTCCTTTCTGATTTCCATTTAGAATTTTAGTCATCTATGTTTTATATGACCCGAAACCATATCTTGCTAGGCTTTTTTAATTGGTAGGTTTTAAGTAGAGTTCGCTGCCAACCGTTAACCCCCTTTGAGGGAAAGTCTCACTCTCACTCACTTATTATGTGACTTTGTTTCGGGACATTAGTTTCAGACAGTACTAATAGATAGCGCAGGGCGTTCATTACATTATACAAAATACAAACTGCCAACTCCTTCTCTCCCGGATTGGGCCTCCGGTACTCTCATTTGTTCTTTTTGTAAAGAGCTCTTTTAATACGAGAAACGAGCTCCTTCAAGAAACGAGCGTACTCCTTTTTAAAAGGCCGGCAACGCATCAGCGACCTCTCTGATCTCGCAGATGTTCATGGGCAGCGGTGACTTACCAGCAGGTGACCCGTTTGCTCGTTTGCCGCCTCTAGTATAAAAAAAAATAGGCCACTCTCCAGTTCTCTTTGACAAGACTGGAATATATTAAAACTCAGATAACGTTTATCACTCACTAACACAAACATCACTCAAATAAGCAATATATCCCTTTTAAAATTCTCAAGAACAACACCGCGGCAGTTTCCAATAAAAATATTTTTTGACGACTTTGACAAATTATTTTATGCCCACGGAACATAAGAAAGTCAATATCATGTAATATATTCCGGCAAGTCATTAGAAAATGTCAGCAAAAAGTAATATTCCGCGAACCATCGATTCGGAAACGGGCTTATGGCCTGGACCCTACCTAAAATCGGTTTTACCGACGTAAAAATATCAGCATACCTCTAATATGCCAATGCTGCCAGTGCAAAAAACGACCCCGAAGATAAAACATGATAGCAGTTTAGGGTTGGCTAACCCGCCGAATTAAAAAATAGCACCCGAAAATAGTAAATGACTTTGTGCAAGACGAAAAGAAACGATCGATTTTAGGAGCAAAAAGATAAAAGAAAAGAGAAGAGAAGGAGGTAAAAGATAGGTAAAATGTATTACAATACAAAAATATAAAAACTAGAATCACTTAACAGGCAAACAGAAGTGCAAAACTGCTGTAGATAGCCGGCGTTCTGGGTCTAATTATTTTGTGTTACAGTCAGCTCGACATTAGTGCTCTTAATTGAGCGGAGGGAATCAGAATCGTTTATTGCTTCAAAACTGTGTAATTGTGTCTTGCCAGTCATACACAGCCTTGCCAATAGTTTGCGCAAACTCTTTTCGACCTCATATTTCTATCTTTTCTCAGTGGTGTCTTGAACGGCCAACTGGTCTTCGCTAGCTGGCTAGTCACCAACCAGTAGTCCGATAAAGACACCACTAGCGCAGAAAAGATAGCTGATTTAGGAAAGTCAGCTATCTTGTCAGTTCAAAGTCTTTCCTCATACCCTCACGTTGGTCAAGCCAGCGCTACTTTCTGAAAGTTAATTACAAGAACCGGACTTAATTCGATTGCCAACCCTAAGCCCATACGTCTTTTTTCCATACATATTTGAAACAGATCCGATTTCTCGTCATTGCAAGGTTGACATATTTTGTTTTCTTCCTGTACATTTTTTATGAAGTCTTCAGGCTAAGTAAGAGGATTATACCATTGGACCTCAAAGGTACAAGTAATAGATGGTTTTCGATTGAATCAATTATCATTATTGCTTGACAATATTTGCTTTTGATCTTTTAATAACGACAAAGCTGCTTTCTGTTTGTTTTGTTCGGAAATTCTTTTGAAGTATTTCCTCTGTACTGGAATATTGTTCCTATATGATACGCTTGTACTGTTATCCATAATTTGAAATGTCTGTTAATTAAATTAAATATTTGGGGTTTGACAGAAATCCTAGACAAACTTGATCAGTAACACCAATCCAATCTATCAACATTGTGAGAACCTATCCTAGTCTGGATTTCCTCACTATGTGTTCCCCCATCGACGAGGTTTCTGCATTTTTTTTTAATTATGTGTTTTTTTTTTTTATACTAGAGGCGGCAAACGAGCAAGCGGGTCACCTGCTGGTAAGTAATCACCGCCGCCCATGAACATCTGCGAGATCAGAGAGGTCGCTGATGCGTTGCCGGCCTTTTAAGAAGGAGTACGCTCGTCATAAGTACGTCGTGGTACGTCTGTCATAAGTATGTCGTCTTTTAATAGCAAATTGCATACTGAAGTGTTTGGAAATGTGATGCTAAAACCATGTCATTAGCAAAGATATTGGATGTAAAATCTTTGGTCATTAGTAGTTACAGCTATAGATACCTATTTGGAATTTCAAAAATGACGTTTAAGTATTTTTTTTTTCATCCTGATCTATTGTAATTAGTTTGTAATTCCGAAAATGCTTTATGTTTTTTGCGAATGGAGCCTTTTTGGTGGCGACACTTTTAGCGCGTTCACGCTGTATCTAGGGTTTGTATCGCGGGCTTAAAACCATAAGAGCGTATAAACATTAGCGGTACTAAGGTTTGTACGCCCTTATGGTTTGAAGCCCGCGATATAATCGGAAGATGAGTGTCTTATGCTTACATGTACACTAGATCCAGCATTAACCATATTATGTACTTATTTTTTACCGTAACTAAGTAACCATCATTCGGTTGGTTTTCGATGCATCTGCAAAAAGATACAGTATCATATTTTACATCAAAAAGCTTTCCTGACGATCACACGGTTATAATTTTTAACTAATTAGTATTCAACGTATCAATCGTATCATTTATACCATTCACGCTATAATAGCTTTTGTCCTTCGCTTAATTACTTTATAAATATTTCAATACAAAGGAGAAATAATTAATATATTTTTAACCAATGAAAACAATGTGATGAATTTATTCTGCTCTCGTCCATGTTTTCATTGAATGGTGAATGTGGGTTTTCTCAATGTATAATTAATTTAATTGCAAGAGAAATATGTTTTAACATTCGTTTTTTTTTTGGAATCACCTGGTTTCCGACATCCTTCCCTTTAGGTTTTCCATTTCATACGTTTTTTTTTATGTGATAGGTAGCAGGCGAGCAGGCGGATCACCTGATGGTAAGCAATTGCCGCCGCCCATGGACACTTGCAACACCAGTGGAGTTACAAGTGCGCTGCCAACCTTTTATCCCCTTTCTCCCCGAGTGGGCCGTACCCTCACTCACTCGGCGAAACACAGCACAGGGGCTGCTTCACGCCGGTTTTCTGTGAGTCAGTGGTATCACTCCGGTCGAGCCGGCCCATTCATGCCGAAGCGTGGCTCTCCCTCAGTTAACCCAGAGTTAGTTAATTATGAACTAGTTAAAGAATAAATTAATCATCTACGTTTTCTATTCCTATAGTGTTTAATATTCCTATGGAGCATGCACCTAAGATTTTTTTAAATGTATTTATTTATACATGAATTTAACTGATCATTAACCACTTTTCCCCTAGACATAAACACGTCGTTCAAAATTTTAAAACAACGCTCTGAATCGTGAATATAGCCAGGATCGTTTTATGTTGAAATTGTATCATTATTAAACACTTACCCCTATGGCAGAAAAGTGTAACTTTCACGTATAAAGAAAACAATTCCCATTCAAAACATTTCACGCCTCCACCTGTCCAAATATTGCACAATTTGTTTAAAAGCATTACATTTGGGATTTCTTAGCGTTAGGGTAGCTCTGATCGTCGGGGTCTCAGGTGCTACCCTGCAACAACCCGCAAAATTTCCGCGTCAGACTGCAATCCAGTTTTTACGGCAAACAATGTATTTTCTAACATTTGTACGAGTTCCAGCGGAATGCAGAAATATAAATTTTGCTTTTTATCAACGTAATATAACAATGTAAGGTTTACATCCTTTAAGAATGGCGCTGGCCTTTTATTGTTGCAAGTTTTTGTGTGGAGTTTTCTTTTTTTTACTTTCGAGTTTTTTGAAATTGTGGTCACGGGTTGGGGTGTAAAAACTTCCTTTACGTTGATAACTTTTGGTTGGAAACGTGTTGGAGTTTTTGGAACAATTATAAGAAATACAAGGAGGCTTCTTAATGGTGCACAAACATGAGAAAGAAAAACAGTCTTTCAATTACATAATTATACAGAAAAAAACTGTTACTTAATGATTAAATTATTTGACTTTCACATATATATCTACAATACTTTATAAAGAGGTGACTTCCAGAAACAACGACAAAGCTTGTAAACCGAAAATACGAAACACAAGTGCGATATAGTCGACGCCCAGCGCCATCTATTGGTTTGGTTTGTAAGTACTGTCCCGAAGCAAAGTGAGGGCGGGCCACTATAAATAAATAAATTCACTAGACAATCACACCAATCAACCTGGTCTCAAACTAAGTAGGGTAGCCCCTGTACTTTGAGTACCATGACGATAATTAACTGGATAAATTTGTACTATCCCTGTATTGTTTGTGGCTAATTACTGTATTTTCTTCCTTTCTTTTTTAAAATATCGACTCTTTTGTCCCTATTTTTGCCCTAATTTCCATTAAACTCCAATTAAGTTTCCTGCGGATGAGTTATAGTTTTATTTCCTTTTAACCTTAATTTGGGGCAATTAATTTATTCTAAGGTGTTAATGGGTGTATCATTACAGCCATTTATATCCAAACCTCTTTATGCCCGGGTCGGAAATTTTAATGAATATCAACAATGTTAAATAGGATCTTTGGGTTTATTTAAAATATTAAATGGTTAATATTGTATTTATGCTTATGAAATTCCATGTCCTCAAAACAAGTTAAAAATTCACTTTAGAAAAACCGCTACCGTGAAATCGTGGGAGAGCCACGCTTCGGCATGAATGGGCTGCCTCGACCGGAGTGATAATGATGACTCCGCGGCCTCACAGAACGAGGCGACAGCCTCGACGTTAAGTAGCGTTTCTGATCTTAGATCCTAGTACTTAAACCACTAGACCAACGGGGTGTATTGATGTAAAAAACATAAATTTAGGAGTATATTTTTTATATTATGTAAAGTTCAGTAAGTAATAAATGAATGAATGAATATGCTTTTTATTGCACACAAAACAGGTATAAAACTTAAAACTAGTTATAACAGGAGTAATGTACAATAAAGGCGGCCTTATCACTATGAGCGATCTCTTCCAGGCAACCTTTGGGTAAAGGACACTTGATCAAGGTGTAAGGCGGTGCAATGATACAATACTTATATACTTAGGTACTCGTATAAACACTAATACATACATTAATTAAATTAAATATGAATACACTAATACATATCATATACTAACAAATATAAAGTATATAGACATACTAAGTAATATGTTTACAGTGCACGTATCATTTTGATTTACCGTAAGTTTTAGGTAATTTTTATCGCACATCGCTATATTTTAGGTTTTGAAACTCATAAATTAGGTTTAAGACGTGTTTTGCAGATTAAATTTATTCTTGGTATAAGTACCAACAATAAATTCAATTGCAAGATAAGTCTCTGATCGTTTTTTTTTTGCGTTAATTTATATTTTTGATTTGTTTCTAAAAAAGAAAAAATGTAAGGACCAGATTTTCGCTCACAGTTGTCTCTATAATAGAAATCAAGTCATCACTACTATAATGGGATTAGGCTTAATCACCACGCTTGCCTAATGCAGGCGGATCAAAAACCCGAGGTACGTTCGAATAATTCGAAACATACTTTTTCTCGATATGGGAATCGACCTAAGATCACACCCCAAAGGTATAATAGGCTAAAATAAACCATCGGAAAAATCTCTTCTCTAACTCACAATTGAATACGATAAAGGCTTTATCACCCATAAAGGTTTACTATATCACCTCTTCACCAACGGTAGGTAAATCCTAATTCACTCTTCATGCTTTATGCCTCCGATATATGGCGTCTTAAATAGTGATGGCGAAATGTTAGGGTAAGAAAGTATCGATATTTTGATTGGCTAGCTGGATGGCGCATTTGGTCCATGCAGGCAGGGTCATGCCTCTTACTCCAAAGGTCGTGGGTCCGATCCGCATCCTGGATAAACATCGTGTGATGAACACTTGTGTTTGTTCAGTGTCTGGGTGTAATATAATGTATTTAAGTATGTTTCCTCTGTCATCTTATATCTAAACACAAGTGCTGAAGTTACTTAGTTCGAGATCAATGTATGAAATGTTTTGTGAACTGTGTGTGATACTTCAGTTTAAGACTGCATATCGCTAGTTTATTCCTGACTTCGTTTTGTAACATAATTTTGCTATTAGTTCTAAACCATACCAACAGATGTCATTCGATATCGATTGCATAGCGCTAGTGTTTTTTCTTTTTTCGATATTTGTCCATAAACTAATGGCTTGACCTCAGTTCGTTCCCCTCTATACCAATAGATGTCGTTGGGCGTTGATTACTTTTTTGTTAATATTTGTCAAAGTCTATCGAATTTACCCTTTCATAAAGAGTAAAGAAGATAGATAGTCGATAAACTTCAAACACGACACTACTCCATAACACTTCAGAATTTAACAAAACACGCCTCCAGTAACTTATGGCCTTTGCTAACACTATAAGAGGGCTTTCAGTGGAGCACGATGCCAAGAATTCCCTTAACAAGACGCCATGCAAATCGGCACTTAGGGTATGAAAATTTCACGGCACACTCAGTATTGAACGGTTCAGAAATGCATTCGGAAATTGTGCTTGACGTATCTACTTAGACAATTGCTTTAAGGTACTATCGGATTGTCTGATTTTAGGTCCACTTTCGATATAGAGTGTGAAAAAGTATACAGCTTTTCAGAAATCTGACGAGTTTGTAAAAAATGAAATAAATTGAGACAACTTCACAAACTAAGGGCTGAATCCTACGGTGTTTCCTTGATATTGAAACTAGGAAAAAAGATTTTAATTAATATATCGAATTATCGATATTTAATATGTAGATGATTCAAATCTTTGATATATTAGTACATCCTTAAATTAAGGATATAAAATTTTGGTTACGACTTGCATATGGATATAGGAATAACGGTTATACTGGACGGTTACAGTTAAGGTTTGAAATTATTTCAGATTATGCGTTAGTTTTGGGTAATTTCGGTTAAGGATGTAAGTAATTTAAGATAGATATTGAAAGTAAATTACAATTTTACTTTAGGAATTCGCGGATCCATATTGGGATACGATTAAGTCAACTAGTTATAACGTGTAGGTAGGTACAGTCGAGTTCAAAAATATGTATACACTTTACGACCTTGTCACAATACATATTTATAAGAAAGTGGAAGTCGTTTTCTTATGCATATGTACTGTGACAAGGTCCTAAAGTGTATACATATTTTTGAACTCGACTGTACCTATTTTCCTACGCGTGTGCCTTTTGGGTATACACTAAAAAGTGACATGGCTACTAGTGAAAGAAACATTAAAATCGGGTGTCCGTTTTATATGCCGTGCCCTTTGGGACTAAGTGACCATGTTAATGTTAATTTGTAAGGTTAATCTTTTAATGCAAAATTAATTGGTTTTTCATGTTGATTATGAGTGAAAAAATTAATTATCTTTGTTTCCCATTTCATGTTTTAATTGGTTCAAAAAATACTCGGGTAATTGTTTTAAGCTTTTTGGAAAGGGTCAATGTTTGGGGGTAATTCTCGAGTATTTGATATTGATGTCACATTGAAGTTAAATACTTCAATGTCGTGTGCACGAGAATCGTCCCCCAGGAATATCTTTGTTGAAGTAGGTATAGGTTTGTAGTTTTGTACTGATCGTGAGCGTGAAAGAGGAACGCCTCGGAATGCATGGGCCATTGTGACTGGAGAGATACTACGGCTTGCCAGAGATGGCGCTGGGTGTAGGTTACATCGCGCTGATGTTTCGCTTTTTCCGTTTAGCTAAAAGCGATGTCGTTGTTTTTTTTTTGTTGTAGCAGACGGATCACCTGATGGTAAGCGACCCTCATCGACTAAACACAGCACAGGCACTGCTTCACGTCAGTCTTCTGTGAGGCCGTGGTATCAATCCGGTCGTTTTCTAAAGACATTACCTCTTAATAAATATCACAGACTAGCGGCCGCCCGCGACTTCGTCCGCGTGGAAAAGTAACTTTTTACCCCCCTTTTAACCCCTTACAACCCCCTTAATATTATTATGTTGATAGCCTATAGCCTTCCTCGATAAATGGACTATCCAACAAAAAAAGAATTATTCAAATCGCACCAGTAGTTTCGGAGATTAGCGCGTTCAAACAAACAACAAACAAACAAACAAACTCTTCAGCTTTATTATATTATTATATTAATTATAATAATTATAATTATTATAAATATTATATTAATTAAAATTATAGTATAGAAGATAATTGTGAAAACTGAATGACACAAAATTTAAAACTAAAAAATAGTTATCCACAAAGAAATTTTACTATTTAAGGCAAGTTTTCACAATTCCTTTAGTAAAATAGCCGCCGCAGCCTCATTGGCTAGTCCATTTACTCGTTACTTACAAGAGCAGAGTACATATTCCACTGGAAAAGGCCCGGGCTGAGTTGCCAGAGGGTCTAACGAACTTTCCCTCCCTTTCATGAGCACTGTGTGTCACCTTTGTTTGGATGCGACAGGTATATATTCTCATTCATTACGTCATCGATATCAAGCTCGGATGAATCGGGAGTTTAATCTGGGGCGATTCAGATGTTTTACCGTTAAACGTTGAGATCCATGCAATTACTAGTCGATTACTACTTTGTCAAGTCTTTACTTATGGGACCTTCTGGCTTATGTTGTAGATGAATAATTAAGTACCTATATTGACTTGGTCATATATTTAGTACGTACAGCCACACATTAAAGTATACAAAACTGTCAAATTTCTTCATTCGACTTAGGTCTTCTAGAGGTCTTACGATCATACTAGAGGTACTGTCATAAACATAAGGTTGAATATCAATTGAGGAAATGTGTCAGGTTGTGGTAACCTGATGTGTACTTGACTGTATGTATATGTCCCATTCTAGGATGGGCAGACAGATCCCCTTACACCTGCAACACGAGTAGGTCACAAGTGCGTTGCCAACCTTTAACCTCCTTTTCCCCCAATTGGGCCTCTAGTCCCCACGCACTAGACGAAACATAGCGTAGGCGCTGCTTCACGCCGGTCTTCTGTGACGCCTTGGTATCTCTTCGGTCGAGCCGGCCTATACATGCTGAAGCGTGGCTCTCCCACGGTCAACCCAGACACAGGTTCCAGGAACACCTCCTCGAGATCACTCATCATCATCATCATTTCAGCCAATAGACGTCCACTGCTGGACATAGGCCTCTCCCAAAGTTCTCCACATAGATCGGTCCTGTGCCACCCGCATCCGAGGGACTCCCGCGACCTTTACCAGATCGTCGGTCCACCTGGTGGGAGGCCTGCCACGGCTGCGGCCTCCTGCGCGTGGCCTCCACTCAAGGACCTTTCCATCCCAACGGCCGTCTGTTCTCCTCGCAATGTGCCCTGCCCATTGCCACTTCAGCCACGCAATTCTTTGGGCTATGTCTGTGACCTTAGATCTCCTGCTCCCACGGTAAAAGTATTTAAATTTAACCTTAAGGTCACAAAAGTGTACTAAGCTTACATTCTGGCAACAAGACTAGAATCTAGATACATATCGGGGTTAGGGAAATCAGGTGGAGCGCAACCGGCGCACACTCGCCTCTATTCTTGGCCTAAATCACCGTTATCTCGATCCGACTGTACCTATTTAAGGAGTAGTGTGATCAAATTTATCTGTTTTCAACAACAAAGCGGGAGCAAGACTGTATTTCGAGAAATTCGAGATGCAAGAGTCATGTTAGTTCAGTGGAAAAGGAATTGCCTTTAGACCGTGGGAGAGACACGCTTCGGCATAAATGGCCAGCTCCACCGTAGTGATACACTGGCGTGAAGCAGCGCCTGTTGTGTGTTTCGTCGCGTTAGTGAGGGTACCAGAGACCCAATCCGGGGGAAAAGTTAAAGTTTGGCAGCGCACTTGTAAGTCCAATCATGTTGCATGTATGTGTCAATGAGCGGCGGTAACCGCTTACCATCAGGTGATTCGTTTTCTCGTCTGCTAACTATCTCATAAAAAACAGACGCGGTGATAGTTCAGTGTTCAGTGGAAGTTCGAAACAAGGGCCCCCTAAAATTAACCCTCTGAAAACGAACGAAAACGTCAGTATGGCAATGCCAACGGATGTGACTCCATGCCGTCGCGTCTGTTGTAACTATAATATGGGCTCTCCTTTTGCTTACTATTAGGGTGAGGTGAGCCAATATACTGAAAACAAAGATGATATACTTAGTAACACTTGGTAAAATACCTGTTTAAACCGACAGAAACCAACGTTATTCCTCTCATTCACACATAACTACCTCCATAACTCAGACTTTAGAATGCTTCCTCTACAACCCATTTAGGCATACGGTAAACCTAAAAAACAAGAATGTCTTGAAGATTTAGCGTAATTACATTAACAGCGTCATTACTCTGCCAGCCATCTTTCTCCTGCGTAACAATTTCCTGACATGTCCTCGGTAAGTGCGGGTATTAGCGACAAAAACGCAACCAGGTTTACACTAGCATAATAAAGATTGGGACAGTGATGCAAGTGTTTGCGCCAAACCATTTGGCTCAAAGTGGCGAGCGCGATTAGCGGTACGGTCCAGTCCCGGCTGTGGGGTATCCGACCGCGATTGCGCTGAGATGGACACCCCAGGGGTTTTGGTTAGGGTTAGAGTCCCACACACCACCTTGTCCCCCACATGTGGTAAGGTGAAGGCCATGATGTTTTCCCCTGGGAAAACAAAAAAAAAGTGATGCAAAAATCGTCACAGAGTAAAATAAAAGAAGAACATACACGGAAATTTCAACCCCGTATAGGAGTTAACAGCCATTAGCGCAAATTTAATGGCATCACAACGCATGATACTGCCTTAAATGACTTATTCCGGCTAACCACCCTCTGTTGGTGGACAGTGACACTATTGTTTAAAACATTCCCGCTGTCCACCCCTTGTCTTCAAACAGAGAGAATAAGTCCCTGTAAATGTCTCCAACAGATGTAAATGCTTATTTCGATGAATTAAATACAAACCAATACGAAATCTTGTAGTGAAATAAATGTTTAATGATATCGATCGGACGTATAAGTGAACCAAAGATGTGAAACATTTGCGCGATGCAACCGACATGCACCGCCATCTATTGGCACAGACTGGAACTTATAATACTCGTATCTCGAAACGAAGTAGTAGTACCTATGTCTATATGGGTCATTCGCAAAAATGAAATTACCGTGGCAGTCTTCAAACCCACATACCTCCAAATATGACATCAGAATCTTTAAATTTACCAAATACTCGTATTTAACTAGAAGATGAAGCCTCTTGTTTTTCTAATAAAATATTCCAAGACTCTGATGTGAATTTCGAAGGGATATGGATTAAAAAAGACTGGAACGGTAATGACATCTCGATTAGAAGCATCCATTGCGTTTCAAACGTGTATGATACAGGTGGTAAAGACAGTACGGTAAAGATAACATGAAATCTTCACCATCTAATATATTTATCTTTACCATCAGGTGATCATAACATCTTTTCCATCACCAATGTGCTAGTGAAACAAATGATGTTGCTGTACCCATTTCACGACTCACTGTCAATACACACAGTGTTCTTTACTATGTAGTAATGCATTATATGCGCATGCGCCGGAATAGGGCTGCGACAGCCAGAGCCGTTTAAGGCCATGAAATTTTAACCCTGCTTCCCGACAACGCTAGGATTGCCGATTAACTGTGGTCTAAGTGATGAGGGTTACTGTCCCTATAGTCTTGTGCCTTAAGGATGTATGGGAAGGACTCTGTGGCATGGTAAAATTTATAGTTAAGGACAAGTTTACCAATGGTGAACTCGGACGCCGGATTTTAGGGGTTGCTGAGAGATGCTCACAGAGCTTCTCCCTCTCTTAAAGACTTACAAAAAAAGAGCGTTATCATCATCATTTGAGCCAATAGACGTCCACTGATGGACAAAGGCCTCCCCCCAATGTTCTCTACACAGATCGGTCATGTGCCACCCGCATCCAAGGGATTCCCGCGATCCTCCATCAGCAGTCCACCCTGTTGGGGAAGGAGGGTACTCGTTTCTAAAAGGCCAGCAACGCATCAGCGACCTCTCTGATCTCACAGATGTTCATGGGCAGCTGTGATTGATTACAGAACAGGTGACCAGCATATGTCGCCTCCAGTATAACGTCGTATGGCCCAGGCAGCAGACACAATGGAAATTCAATAGTTTCATAGCTTTTAAAAGGCTTTTGGGACTTACGACGATAAAAGAGGATAAATTTATATGGCTAAAATGGATCGCTATGAAACATTCACCTTAATCGTGTCTAGGGTTAAACTAACCGCTCTGGTCCTGTAACCGGGGCCAAGACATTACTAGGAATGCGCCGACCATTCCGGTCCGCCATTTCTAAATTTAGATTGGACATAACTACCGCTCCCTTTTAAAGAGCAACGCAAGCCATACCGACTTACCGGTAATGAATATGTTCAAATTATTACTTGCAACAGTTTAAACACAGGGAATTATAATTGTTTGATCTCTTACTATGTTATATATATTTTTTAATTTTGTTCTTTATCTCAATTTTTATATTTAACACAAAAAAATAGTATTAGCGTATAATGTGCACCAACACAAATGTTTGTTGATGAAACAGATATTTGTGTTGGGTCTGGGTGTTTGTGGTTCCTTCGTTGTTTCTGGTTTCCATAGTACAAGGGAAAACCTTAGTTTGGGACCAGGACAATGTATGTGATGTTGTCTCAATTTATGAATTTATTTATTTATTTATTAATTATGTCCCAAACTCCCAATGCAGGGCAAAGGCTTTCATCGAAGAAATCAAGTCATCGTTACTATAGGATTAGGCTTAATCACCACGCCTGCCTTATGCGGTTATGACAAACCCGAGCTATGTTCAAAGAATTCGAAACATACTTTATGTGAAGTCAAGAAAATTTAAAAATTTCGACCGAACTTCACTTGCAGATAAGTTTGTTCCATCAGCGGACATGCATCATTTTTGAAAAAACAACAACAGTTGTTATAAAACGGTTCGCATTAGCTATAATCTTACTGCCTTACTCAGAGACGTCATTTAACCTTGATTCTTATTATCTTAATTATGGATAGTCTTAAGTGAAGTTAAATCTGTGAATTATTTAGGGTAATTGCCCCGCTTTTCGGCACCAAAAATACTTTTGATTTACTTGATTCCTCACAACCTAACGAAGCGTTGACGTCTCGGTACGTCTTCGTAAACACAGTTATGTGAGATGACATAATACGCTCGACCTATTTCTATACTTAGCTGGAGATAATCCAATCTAGGAACCACAAAGGCAGGATACCTATTTCACTGGGATTATGTAATCTAGTTGTTATTCAGAAATGTAAGATTGATGGTGCGCAGTGTGTTACAACGTGTGTTTTATTACGGCTATGATGGCGCAGTGGCTAAGCGTGAAAGTCCCGGATTCGATTTCCGGGCAAGTCAATTTAGGCAACTATATTTTATAAATTTTCATGGGTCTGGGTGTTCTGGGTTGACGCTCCCAGTTAATTATCGTCATGTGGTACTCATAGTACAGGGGTTGCCCTAGTTTGAGACCAGGTTGATTGGTGTGATTGTCTGGCGCATTTATTTATTTTTATTTATTAACGGGAGGTTATGTACTCGGATTTGAGCATACACCTCATCATCATTATTTCAGCAAATAGACGTCCACTGCTGGACATAGGCCTCCCTCAATGTTTTCCACACAGATCGAGTCTTGAGTCACCCGCATGCTCCACTGGAATTTCTAAATTTTTGGTCCCATATTTCTACCAATAGGTCAGGAAAAGCTTGGTTAGCAAATCTACATGAATTCAATTAATTTTTGAAACGTATAACCATGATTCAGTTGGTCTGGTTCCCCTTTTTAAAGGGCTGCTAAGGTCAGACAGTTGATTCAATGTTATAGAAAGAAGTTTGACGAAGAAAAAATCTTATCTGGTTTAAAATGTAACACCGATAGATCAACGCATGGCTGTCAAAAGCCCGCCAAATCAATAACAAACCTATTCTTTGACAAAACCATCGAAAGCTGCAACTACAAACTCCAAAACAACCGAAAACCGAGAATCGCAAAACAAACAATCAGTCAAGCCGGGAGGGAGCAAGGCCGCACCTGTGCCCCCCCCCCCCTCCCACCTCTCCATGTCCCGAGGGTTAAAGAGGAATGGACCTCTGGATTGTAACAATAAATGACTGTTTATATTTCTCTTAGTGAGCTGTCAGCGGATACTTATTCAAATGTAATACAATTAAAATATCCTAGTTGTACTTTTTAGGGTAAAAAAACATTAATCTTCACCTTCGGGTCCCCTCAACTTGACTAATTGAAATGTGACAAGTGACATTGATGCCGCTTCTGTGGTAGTTTATTTTTTTCATTTGGTCAGCTGATCTCAATGGTCAATATAAGACTGCTTTTCATTTAAATACAGTATTGTTACCGTTTCAGATAAAATGCAATCTCTCATCTTAGCAAGATTTAGGGAGTCGAGTAATATAAAGCGACTGCCATCTGACCTTCGTACACCTTTAGCAGAGGAACAAACCAACTGAAACATGGTTACGTTTCAGAAATTATGCGAAACGTGAAGGTTTTTTTTTTATGGTATAGGTAGCAGACGAGCAGGCGGATCACCTGATGGTAAGCAATTGCCGCCGCTCATGGACACTTGCAACACCAGTGGAGTTACAAGTGCGCTGCCACCTTTTATCCCCTTCCCCCCCGGGTGGGCCTCCGGTACCCTCACTCACTCGGCGAAACACAGCACAGGGGCTGCTTCACGCCGGTTTTCTGTGAGGCAGTGGTATCACTCCGGTCGAGCCGGCCCATTCATGCCGAAGCGTGGCTCTCCCACAGTTCACACAGTTTCCTCACGATGTTTCCCCTCACCGCCCAGCGAGTGGCAGAAATATTTACGCACATAGAATTCAAAAATCCGTAAACTTATCAAAATCGAACCACAACCTCACCTATGAACGGATTCTTCTTAAACACTGAGCCACCATCGCTCTAAAGAGCATCTATCTCAATATTTCGCTAAGCCTGTTCCCCAACAAAAATGCTACTCCATCTTCGACCCTAATTACACGAATCTCCATCACATTGTTCCAACATAAACACATAGAAAAACGTCCATCCTACGGATGGGATGGGATCTCGGACCGGGAAGATTAATGATGCAGCTCTGAACCAGCCTTGGCCACCTGCGTCTGTTGCAGCGTGCACTTGGTCGGCGAAACGCTAAGGATTAGTGCGGTGGATAAAAAGGCAATTGCATCCTAGTCTGGGATGAGTAATTGCCGGCACTTGGGGAAGACTTTCTGGCGTTAAATGCCAATGGCTTATTATGGCGCCTGCTTTTGCCGTTACATCGATAAAACTTATTATTTTAGTTAAGAATAGTGTAACAACATTTATTACAACTCCTCTATATACAGTCCAAGCGAAATTAAGAAGGTTAAAGAAATAATACTATGAAGTGTTTTTTTATTTGATAGGCGGCAGACGAGCAGACGGATCACTGATGGTAAGCGATTGCCGCTGCCCATAGAACCTACAATACCAGAAGAGTCACAAATGCACTGCCAAGCTTTAACCCCCTTTCCCCTCAATTCGGCCTCCGGTAGCCTCACTCACTCAAAGAAAACCACGCAGGCGCTGCTTTACGCCGGTCTTCTGTGAAGGCTGTGGTATCACTCTAGTCAAGGTGGCGCATCCATGCCAAAGCGTGGCTCTTCCGCGGTTAACGTTTGCACGGCATAATGTTCGAAAGCTCTCAACTAATGAGTTGAGTATTTTAAAATTAGATTGAGTTATTTTTTAAGAATATTTGTGAAGTACCTAATTTAAGCAAATTATGCTTTGTCTAACCACATTTACACAATTCCAATTAACAAAAAATACTTATCTACCTCCTATTACGTCATAGCATTATGTCCACAGAACCAAATAAAAGGCACGAAGTCCCTCATTAAGAACATTTCCAATAATTGATACTTCAACAAACGGGCAACAGCGCAACCTGCCGAAGCCCACGTTCTACAATATTTTTATGCGTAACAACTATCCGATATTTGTTCGCACTTGTCAAACGACAAAGTAGGGGGTCCGGTAAAAGATCGTAACTGAAAATTGTTTTCGGCCCCAAGGGATATCTTGAAGTTGGTGGGGGGACTTGTCCTGAGATCTTTCGCAGGTGTCATGAGTTATTGTGGCGCTGCACCGGTTTTATTGGTCGTGAATAACCGCTTTATCCGTACTCAGGGCGTTATTACTTCCTTCCGGATATTTTAGGAGATTAGCTCAAATATCCGAAGAGTAATATCGCAAAGACTGCGGTCTGGGGATATCTGGATCAGTGTAATATCGGTTGAGCTGAAGTGCGGCTTTCATAGCCCTTTCACAGGAAGCTTTGATTAAGTCTCCCGTGAGAAATGCGTGTTTTAGATTGCAATAAGAAAAACCTAGTAACTTAGACTTTGATAGGCCGGAAACCATTTTTCTTGTTCTTGCCTTTTACCATACTATTTTTTTAGTACCTATTATATTTATTTGTCATAAAGAATTACTCTTAAAAAATTCTGCCATGCACTTCTTAATTCTTAATTTCCGCAGCAGAGCCTATACCTTCCTAAAAGGCCGGCAACGCATCCGCACTCCTTCTAGTGTAGCTGATGTTAATGAGCGGCGGTGCTCACTTACCATCAGGTGACCCAGGTCTTCTTTTATCATAAAAATAATATTACCATCCTTATTACTGAAATACCTACCGTAAAATATATCTTAACTCGTGCCACTATTAATTTTATTCGGTATTTGATAACCAATATTAGTGGTAAATGTTCATTTTGTTATTATAATTTTCGGGGTCCAAACTCTGTTAAATCAAAAGCCACAAAAACAGGAACACAAAATGATACTGTATTTAATATTAACGCAATTCTAAATAAAGCACAAATATTATCTAAAACTAGATACCAGTGGTTTTATAATTCGCCACCTACATTACAATTCAAATGAATTCAAAACGCCAACGTTATAGATGTTTATTAATATGCAGATTTTTGTAAAACTAAAAAGAAATATGGCCTTTTACGGACGCTGTTAAATTACAAGCCTCCAGCCGCCCTTAGGTGGCGCTGCCGTCAATTCTCTATAATTCCCCATCATTATCGATAAAAAGTATCGATAAAAAACGACTGACTGGACTGCCTCATTAGCACAGGTCTAGACAAGTCGTTAATCCGAGTTCTTGAAACAAGTTCATCTTGGGACCTCTTTATCCCCGTCAGTGGGACGCAGGTGTGTTGAATGCAGCCCCCCACTCCCCCTTTACATCGCACGATAACACATACTGTCACATCTCTTGATGAATTGCTTATTAGATTGTCGGCAGCGTTCTGTTTTGTACTTGTTGGCGGTTCGATATCGTCAGCTTTTTTCGATTGCCAATTTATAGGGCGCCGATTATAGGGATGGTTACCTTATTAGCTGTAGCGTTTTTGCATTTTTTTTGTTTTTAGATTAAATCCTTGATATAATCTAAGGTGTTATCTACGTTTTGTGTGTAAAGGACACCGTATAAAGATTTAGGTAGTGTTGCTATTTTGAAGTATGAGGCAAGGCGATACCTACTGTTAACAGTAAACACGTAGGTCATTGAACTCTTCAATAATAATATCTATTAACTGATTCGGACTACGGTGGCCAATCTTAGCGAATAGCCACATGTCATACGCAGGATATAGTGCTCAAGTGTGTGCGCAAACACCTCTACTTATATTTAAAAACTAGTGGCCCACCCTCACTTCGCTTCGGGACCGTAATTCAGAAATGAACCAATAGATGGCGCTGTGCTCAATTACATCGCGCAAGCGTTTCGTGTTTTCGGTTTACCTATAAGCCTTGTCGTTGTCTATAGAAGTTATCTCTTTACAAATAGTATAGAAGATAAATAAAAAAAAAACATCTCTGTATACATTTTTGGGACAATGTCGACCGCTCTTTCGCTGATAGTGATCAACGAAAATATGATTAAGCTATAGATTAAGCGCCAACATGATTACCGAAAACACATCGACACCGAAATAACTTTAATACCCAAAAACCGCATTGAATTATGCCGAATAATTATCGACTTGTTAATTAAATAAAATGTCGTCCATGTTGGAATTTTGGTTGAAAAATAATATTCAGATGATGATGCCAATATTTTGGAAAGTATGAATGCAGTTTTAACATTGTCTCTTAAATATATTGAGGTAATAAATGTTGACAGTTTTGTTGACAAAAAAAAATACCTACATCAATATAAAATATCATATATTAATTAGATTCTGACATTGAATGATTTAATTCTTAAAATGTGGTAGCATTAAGCTGAACATACTTATGCACAATATTAACATGTGCCTTTGACAACTCTATGTCAAAAGCTATGCTATACCTAAGTACATTAATGTGATAAGTAACATCATAGTAGTATATAGCTGGAGGCACGAAAGTATAGCGATGACCGTTATTTTGCGCACTTGTAAAAAAGAAGACTTTCCATCAAAATTAGTTTCTGCGCACTCAAGGTCATAACTACACTTTCTTGCCTCGGACTATACCTACGTATAAGTATTTTCGTTCGGTTACTTATTATTTAACTAGCTTTTGCCCGCGACTTCGTTCGCGTGGACTTCAGGTTCGTAGAACCTCAAAAATTGTAGCCTGTGTGTTATTCTGATGTATAAGCTATATTGTGGTAAAGTTTCATTCAAATCCATTCAGTATTTTTTACGTGAAAGAGTAACAAACATGCCATACATACAAACTTTCGCCTTTATGTTTCCTAATTTTAACCGACTTCACTATTGTGCGAAAACATTATTTAATACATTCATAATACGAATAAAGTTGTTAGTTAAGTACACATTTTTACACTAAAATAGGTATTAATTACCGAGCTAAATATTAAACCACAATGTTATTAAAGCCAGTAGGTAGCTTGCTGTATTTTAAGTACTCAGTACCACAAAATAAATTTATTTTGTGCCGGTACCCTCGTTGGCTTAACACCTAACGGGGGATGCTACGCTACGCCCCATCGCGTCAACCGCGTGTCTGTATTAAGTTTAGTTGGGCCGTCTGTCGCGCGGCGGACGCACGTATATCGCGCTGTCTGCGCACGCGTTCAAAATGTTTGACGTGCTGTGTTTGCAAGCTAAAGTTTTTGTTTACAAGGCGAAAGGAGTGCTCGAAACAAGCTGTCCTGTTACTGTCTGGGATTATACTGGGTATTATTGAATTTCATTGCTTTTCTGATTCTTTTAAGATAGACGTTTCAAATCAAAATTATCAGTGCATTTAAAAGTTACTTAAATGAATATTTTCTGAGTTATCTACCCTAAATCATCAACCTACTAAATCTTTTTCCTTCACTTTCGGAGTTAAAAATGTTTAGTTTCTATCAGTATCTCCAATTTTGGCGTCTTCATTGGTGTCTTTACAATGAATAGAGGCCAAAATCGGAACAAGACCCTTACGCATTTTTTGTTGTTCCTTTTTTGTGTTCGTACCAGATGTGTGTTGAAGCTACTGTGATGCAATGTCCAAAATAATTTATAGTATTCTTATTGCATTTGATATGATATCCAAAACTAAATGTATTTCTAGGAATTGGGCAAGCGTGGTGATTAAGCCTAATCCCATCTTAGCAGCAATGACTTGATTTCTATGATGGCGGCCTTTGCCCTGCAGTGGCACAGTATATCTATAAACAGTACTCGTTTATCTGATACGTTCCTTTATGTATTGTTACTAACACATTTTTTTCCTTGTTACAGATGCGATCAAAAGATGAGCCGGCAATTTGACCACAGTATACACCAACACTAGTGTACCACATCCAAAATGTTCGTCACACGGGACGAACCTTTAGAAAAAACAATATCAGACCAGAGGCGGAGTCTCCAGGATCTCAAATCGTTATTAGAGGACCGAGGAGGCACGAGTAGTAGTGAATGTTCTAGCAATAATAGTTCTTATGGTGTTAATAATAAGATTAGTGATAGCTGGAGGTGTAGAGGACAGTGGTGCTGTAGGTTAAAAACAATAGTGTTTTTGTTGTGTGTGAGCGTGTTTGTGGACTCCCTTCTGTCAGCTGAGGCGAGAAGTTCAGGTGAGTTTTTTTTTATCTTAACCCTAGTTTAAAAAAAACAAACACGCCATGTTTGTATAAAGCGTTAAGAAAGTCTTGAAAATGGATTTTGGGGAACTTACTGAGTTTACATGTTTTATATAACAAATGAGGTGGCCATAATTATATAACTCTGTCAATAAAATCATGAAATTTATTCTTGAGGAACTATTCCGAAGTTCCATAGTAGTAAATCAATGGGGCTACCATACTTAATGACGTAAGCGGCAGTGGCGCCATCATTATTTCATGACTTTCTAGATGCAAAATTGCATTTACCCTATGACATACGGCAGTGGCGCCATCAATTGCCTTATTCCCACTTTCCCAGTGGTCACCTCTAGCCACAAATAAGAAAAAAATCCCATTTGTTGAGTGGCGGCGCATGGGTCATAGCAACAATTTTTTGAGATAATTGGTTCTCATTTTCACGATTTTATTGTCATTTTTTCCTTGCTGTTTGCCGTTGTTTGGCAAACGAGTGGCTGCCCCTTTATATGGACCGGTTTCACAATCCCTAAGTAAAATAATATTATAAATTGTCGATAACATGCGACTTTTTTGCAAACCGTTGGTTTACTAACGGGACTTTTTCTTTTCATTTTTATTTTCGAAATTGGAAAAATACTTTTTACGGTCTCTGGCTTATTTGTATTGATTGGAAACAAAGTAATCGGTACCTACTTTACGCAGGGATGTTGAAAAAGCCCTAAGTGTGTTTAGACTTTAACCTATTTCAGTCGATCTAGGATATTATTATACCTACAAAGAATTAGGTATGTTGCTTAAAAAGACGCTCCAACCACAATTTTCTATATTATTGCGTTTATTCTAGTGTATGTAGACGATGCAAATTACCTATGTACCTACCTACCCTCTTATTATTATAAACGGTTTTTAATAAGGGGATAGGTACTAAAGCAAAGTTAATCATGGTTTAGAAATGATCCTGAATCACTGACTTTTATAAAAAATAACAGAATTTTTATTATAAGTATTTTAGCATCAGTTTTAACCAAGCCTAAATTTTGACCACGTTTTGAAAAATGGGGATAGCCCCAAAGCGTCCGCAAATGTCTTGCTTGCTCTCGCATTGACGGGCGAGAAAGGGAGAGAGATACTAGTAACCGATGCTACCTGCTCTGCTCTTATACCTGTAATTTTAAACAAGGATTAGGGTGTCGATAACATTGTGTGGTGTCAAAGAGCTGTAATATTTTAACATACAAGATGGCTGCTTATCAATGGAAATGGACGATGCTTGTCTGCTATAATCTGTCAATCGTGAAATTTATTCTTGAGGCAACTATTTATGGAGTTCCATGGTATTATAACCAAAGGGGCTATCATACTATAAGGTGTGTAAGCGGCAGTCATGGCGCCATCAATTAATTTCGTGACTTTCTTTATTGAATAAGCTATTACATAAAAAATATTTTAATATATTTTTTTCGCAATACAATGAGGGCTATATTATTAGAACTTGTTAAAATTCACACCCCAAATGAAACTTAGGTAAGTGGGTCATTCTTTAACTTTCGTGGTACCTAGTCTTATAATGCAATTTTTCCCTAAAATTCTTAAGACTTCTCTTACACCGAATCTTAAAACATACCGGTTAAAAAGTAGGCTTATTCCATAAATATTTAACTCTTCTTATATTTTAAGATTTTGATGCAAATTTTACAGACGTAAAAGCAAATTCATTATTTATAAAAAAATTGCAACAAAATCAGGACTGTTACGAAAGTTTACAGATCTCCCAATAACCCAAGTATATCACTTAGTTATCAAGAGATTATTTTAAAATTGTGGTTCCCTTATTTTCTTTAAAGTTGATAAGTTTTCCACGCACTATTAGGTATGAGAGCTATTAACATTTTTGAACAAAAATGCAACGTCTAGCACCGGAAACATCAAAGAGATCAATGGCGGTTGCGCTTGCGCTTCGTTCAGGGTTGACGATTAGCAAAGCAACTAAAAAGTATCAGCCTATATGCTGTCCACTGCAGGGCAAAGACATCCATTGTGGACCATTCAATCAATAATAATTATCTTTATTGCATCCTTATAGTTTGGTAGTGACCCTACCTCATACGCCAATAGGTCGTGGTTTCGATCCCCACCCTGGACAAATATTCGTGTGATGAACACTTGTGTTGGTTCAGTGTCTGGGTGTTATATATGTATTTAAGTACCTATTGTATTTGTGATCCTCTGTTGTCTGATATCTGTAACACAAGTGCTTAAGCTAGTACGGAGTCAGGTCAATGTATGAGTTGTGTGAATTTATTTATTTATAGTTAACTTTGTTTTTACTTTACTAATGTCATTACTGGAACTACAATGCAAAACGTCTGAATTATTCCGAATTATTACGGAATATTTCGCGGAATAGTTCTTAAATTTTTTTCTAAATATTATCTCATCGTCTTTGCGCTAAGACAACAAAAAGTCTTCATAGTTTCGCCAGCCCTATGCGCAAGAGTCACCCGCTGCGCGTATAATTGACGATATCGCGTTCAAATCTACGGGTTCGAATAAATGTTCCGCTGCTAAGGAATTTAGGCACTTTGTGAATGGTTACCAGTTTAAGATTGATACAAAGTGAGTCATTTGTTCTTTCGTCTAAGTTTTCTTCCCATAGATAATAGGTACTCTCTATTGCCACAACACCAGGGGCAGTTACGATGAAACTAAATTAAAAAATAAGTTCGAAAGTAGTTTTATTTCTCTTAAAAAATAAAGGAATGTTACTTAAGAATTTAAAGTAGTTTCTTCCAATGGATTTTTGCACCTGTAGATAGATAGATCTGGTAGAGATCTATAAAAATGTGATTCGTACAACGGGACATGATTTATAACATTTTAGGTGTTTTGAACGTTACCATAATCTTAATATTTTTATGTAATTGATGGCAGACGAACAGACGGATCACCTGATGGTAAGCGATTGCCGCCAACCAAAAACAACTGCAACACCAGTAGAGTCGCAAGTGCGCTGCCAACATTTAACCCTCTTTCCCCAATTGGGCCTCTCCAACGGAGTACACATCACTCTCTCTACTAAACACAGTTTTAGAATTTTAGCTCAATGCTAATTATCAAAACCAATGTTAGCAGTACACATCATTATTTTATCCGCAAACACATCTATGGCCACATTATTTTTACTCATCCGACTTCTTTGTTAAGATTCGCACAAATTAACACTCTACCTACCTATAGCTTGTCTATGACTAACATCTAGTCTTTGTTAATCGGTGAGTAATCTTTTAACCCCGTTGTTTCCACCTAGCGGATTGTCAATTAGCATGAAAAAAAAGGTTGCATTCAAAGAAATGTGTGTAACAGGTAAATTTTATTATTCGAAGGAAAAAATATGCAGTCATACATTTGTACACAAAAATAGATTTTTTTACGGTTTTATCGTAAGTATCATTTCTATGAAAATTGAAATGGTTTTTGTTCGGAAAATGAATTTTCTTATTTTTATTATTGTAGTGAAATAATAGTAATTAAGCCTAATCCCATCATAGTAGCGATGACTCAATTTCTATGATGGCCTTTGCTCTGCATTGGGACAGTATATTGGCTGAAGCTGAAACTTTAAGTAATTTACTTTTCGTTTCCAATCTCTTTAATTCTATTGTTGTGTTTGTAGTTGTACTTAAAGGCATAATAATGATCAGATTTATTCATCCTACACTTTCCACGTGTGCCCTAAACCCCTAACAAAACTTGGGTCGTCCATCATAATTGTAGGTACAACTTTCCTACCAACATCACAACTCCAACTCGTGAGATACAAATAAACTACTAAGAAGAGAAGTTCCTGTCTTTGTCTGTACAATAAAGTGTTATTGTGGAGTTTAGATGTCTTGCTCCTGTATCTTTGGCTACCATCTTAAGTATCACACCACCCCAAAGTGAACCTTGAGGATGCGACTTAAGATTTAGAACGCTTTAACGAAGCTCAATTTGAGTCTAGTGTTATCAGAAGTATCAAATCACTTTATAAGGAATCAAAATTAATTGCAGTCAAAACAAAAACAATTGAGTGACTATCTATTAAGTAAAGCTGGTAATAATGACGTCATTCTAACCTATATTTTTATCTGGCGGCCAATTCCAACGATCAGCCATCGACTTAAGACATATATTGCACAAGTTTGTGCACACACATTAATACACTCTATATTCGTCTTACTCTCATACTTCGACGGGAGACCCATGTTACATAAAAGAAGAATCAGCAGGAGCAAACCGTTTATTATGCTTTCAGAAGCATGGGGGAACAAGACCGCCAAATTTCAGATACCGAGCTGACACTGAGAATTTCTGAACAGAAAAACTCAGGTACTTACAAATGTTTACCCGACATCACCGAACCCGAGACCCTGAGCGCAGTCGTCGCTTTAAAATGTGACCCACAAGCCACTACGCCACCGAGGCAGTCGCAGTAGGGTTCGCAAAAAAAAATCGCAGAAAATTAGCACCTTAAATGGGCACTTAGAGATAAGGGCTGCCTCGCACGTGAGAGTTTCTTACGCGGTCTTTCTGCCTAACTTCACACTTACATCCCCTGCATATTCATCTCTGTGACATGCAACTACTGCTTATGTCACTTAAGAACATACCGAGTATCACTGCCATATAAAAGAACCAATCGACTTAAAAATTTCAACTCAATATATCGACGGAAAACATTTCCAAATCCTCTCTAAAAAACATCGATCCTAATCGATTCTGCAACGAAACAAGCCCGGATGAAAGAGACGATTAAAAAAATGAAACGGTTATTCCTTCTAATTGCTCTCTCAAAGGGACGAAAAGGACCAATCTTGATACTCTACAGAAACCAATCTACGGCGAATTGAAAAACGCGCAAAATATCCCAGGTTAACCGAATGGTCCAATCATACTATAATCCATTAAGATTTCGCCCTGGCTCGCTGAACACACTTCCAAAGTCCCGCGAGGTAAATATTTCACCCCCCTTGGTATAATGTATTCTACACCACCCCCCTCAAACCTCATCTTTCGTTCCCTATTTTGCATGAAGGGGGAATTTAAATTGTGTAATCTAACTTTCAATTCATTCATACATTCAGAGCCATCTCTCGGTGATAAATTGAAACTGGGATCTATCCTTACAGTCATTTAGCTTTTGGACGCGGGACGGGGCGGACGTCCCGATTCCCGGTTGCGGATTCATATGGAAATATGTTTTGAAAGTATTTTACCGATGTTTTCGTGGCGTTTAAGTAGTTTAACATATTTGTGATATAGGTTGACTTGTGAATGTCACAAATAGAAACGGGCTATACTGTTAGGTAATACTAACTTTTCTCATAGTTTATGATCTTTTTCTATTCCTTTGCGTGCCCATTTCAACTTGAAGGTTGGCCGCCAGTTTCTTAAACTTCTCTCTATCTTCTGGAGATAGAAGAGTTGCTCCACGCTGATGATTCCGGTCCACTCCCGTAACCACATTTTTTTTCTCCATCCAGGCCTCTTCCCATCAAATTTCATAAATTTTCTTAACTAAGTATATCTTAGGTTTCTTAGATGAGTATATTTTTTTCATATCTATAGGGAGGTTAATATGACCTAAAATGGGTTTTTCCGAAGTTCCCAATCAAGGCTTTTTTTCTTTATCATCCTATTTGATACTAACACAAAATAATTTAAAAACACTATCACACACACAGATACAATTAAGTGCACGTGTACTCAAAAGTTCGGCCATATTTACGCAATTGGAAAAATAAATTCGACGTTTTTCTAAATTTAAAATCAACTTAATTACGTTCTAATGAAGTCGATATTTCCATGTTTCCCTTTCCTTATGTCTTTCACGTGTAAACTGTCTTTTGTTTTCATTTTGATCTCAATTTTTCTTGTTTATCTGTCTGAGGCGTGCCTTTGAATGTAGGGTAAAGGGGATTTTCATTTGGTAAGTGCATGGTAATATGGTTAGCTGTTTGCGATGCTTTGGTGGTCTTTTTGATCTCTATTCCCATGTGGTTAAGGTGCTGTTTTAAATCAATTTGATTGAACTCTCTGATGTTTCTGAAAGTTAAATTTGTGTCTAGTGTTACCTACTTCAAAATTCCATGTCACTGTTTTTGTTCCTCCAGTCTAAAGGTACCAGATTCTAATTCCTGATCTTAACAATTTATAAAATCTTAGCAACGAAACGACTAGTGTGTGGCTCATTAAAGTGACAATGTACATAGGGTATTTTTTCAGTTCAGTTAGAACAAGTCAAAATGTTAACTTAAATCTCAGTATCAATCCCGGAATCTTTTACTCTCGTTTCTAGAAAGCCGGATGGTAATCTATTGCGGCAGCAGTTAGATTCACAAGTGCGCTGCTAACTTTTGACCCCCCCTCCCTCCAATTGGGCTTCCGGTACCCTCACTCACTCGACGAAATACAGCGCAGGCGCTGCTTCACGCCGCTGTTCTGTAAGGCGCTGGTATCACTCCGGTTAATCTGGTCTCTATACTCGTATACAATTAATAAGGACCGGGCGTTTTAATAATTAGCAAAAACCATTTTTTAATTACTTTATACGGGACTTTGTTATATTCAAAATGTGGGTGTCTACTCAAGTACATTCACGTATCAAGAAACATTATTAAAATCCCGACAAAATCCTCAGTCCGGCAATCAAAAAGTAAATAAAAGAAAGTTCCGTAGGCACGGGAAAAAGAGAAAAAAGTTTCTTCGAGTCCCATCAAACGTAAAATTGCAATCAGGCCTAATGAACTGGGGTGTCCGTTTGTCATCAGGAATTAACGGATGAAAATAGAGGACATTATGTTTGAGGATTACACAGATTTTTAAGTGTTTATACAATTGATTACATCGTCTACGTAGACTTAGAATCTTAGTAGTCTTGCTTAGTAACTTGGACACCAACACCTTCCGAGATACCGCTGAAGGGACGAAGTCGCCAAGGACCTCAAAGCACTCACGTACACGATTGAGCGGAATTGGCACAGGACCACAAAAATGACGAACTTTGACGTCGGAGGCCAAGACCCACTTTGGATCGCTGAGCCAGAGTAGTAAGTAAGTAAGTCTACGTAGACTAGTCCACTGCCATCTCAGTCAGAGATTGATTTCTGGTTGCGACCAAAGCTATCATCTAGGAGCTCTAACAATGCTTGGACCATGACTAGTGTAAAAATTCATCATATCAGCGTTTTATATCTGGTTGCGACCAAAGACGTCGCTTTCCAAAGCTCCAGTTCAGGGAACGCTTGGATTATAGTCCAGTATTTTGAGGATTGGACATTGAACATTGATTCATTGAAGCAACCGGCATCTGCCATTCTCAACCTTTTAACGTAAGTAGTTATGTCTATAGATTACTAACTCTGAACGTGTTACCATAATTCAGTTCGTTTGCCATTTGTGAGAGTTGTGGAATTTCTGACTTGAAGCACTTTTGTTCTGCACTGACCAATCGCTTTATTGTAAGTACCAAAATTGTCTAAGCCTACCCCAAGCTCGATAGTGACAGTTTTGGACACAAGACGGGAATGACACGCTGAGATTAGACTTTAGTCTTCTGCTTATCATTTAGGCTGTTAAGCCCTTAAGGGACTTAAGCCCTCGGGGGCTTAACTGAAGTTTACAACAGCCCTAAGTGCCTTGCCTTACCACTATCAAAGTGACGTGACCCGCTTGTGTGTCTTAGTACCAACACAACACTAAACGCAATCTGTATAACTGTGTTCATACATATTATGTCACTTGCAAACAAGAATATATATCTCCAAAATATTTGCACAGAAAGCATCTGCCATTTCTCGCAAAACTGTAAGTAGCGTTGTCATAGTATGTAAATTTTGTACAAAATACATATTTTTATGCATATTTCACATACTTGAAATGTTAACAGTGTTTTGGGTGTATCCCGGCCATTTTCGGAGCTGGCATCACATCCGCTGTCCTAAATTCATTTTTCAAGCTCAGTCACAGTGTAGCAGAGGGTGGCAGGCCAACGAAAAGCTATGATAATTATGTCTATAGTTTATTTACGTATTTCTGCTTCAAAGGCTTTTTTTTTTCGGGAAAATTGAAGATTTCATTCATTCAGAAGAGATCTTTTCAAGTAAATATTGCACTTAAAAAATCCTCGGAGGGTTCAGGTGGGACTCGAATCCACAACCTTCCACAGACCGGGCAGATATGCTATCCACTTTACACCATCCGCACCCCTTACTAAGCCGACGAATTTCGTAAGTGCTTAACTCGCCATGAGCTGACGATAGTCTCATCAATATTGTATTATTAGTACCTATTGTATTGTAGATCTTTTCAGCCTAAATCGTCCACTGCTGGACATAGGCCTTCCCCAATGTCTCCACATAGAACGCTCCTGTGCCGCATCCAAGGAATAGAGGCTATGGCGTGTAAAGATCCGCTTGAGGGCGTATTGGGCGATTGGTTATTTTTGATGTGAGGTGTCAAAATGTATCTAAAAAACCAATGAAGTTGAAGTTGGACCTTAGTCTATAAGTACGCCAATTGACAATTTAAAAGTGTAGTTGCCATACTGCCACCTATTTCCCCTGTGCCTCCATGTAGCAGGTGTCATATGGGAACTAGACAGGGTTTACGTCCGCTAGCCGCTCTTTGTTCCACTACGTGATGGGTTTTGTCCTAACACAATAGGACAATAGGATTCGGCAGTTTTGTAGGACAGTGGGATGTTGCGAAACTTCGAGTCAATAGGGTGATGTCGGAGATTTGCTTTTTTCTTTGTTCACTGACATTTTGATGACATCTGGAATAATTAGAGTGGTGAGTCGTAAAAGTCGGTCATGAAAAGTGAAATCGTTATTATGTTGAAAGTGACAATGTGATATAATCATACAAGGTTATTGATTACTATCAGACATCAAATGACATCACATACATTCATACATTTGAAAATTACAAATAAGTGCGTAAAATTGTATAGGGGCCGTTGGAGTATTACGTAAGCAGTATTGTTTTTTGGAAATTTTTGGCACTAGTTATTTTCTATGACTATCTATCAACAGATGGCGGTAGGCGTCGTTTACATCGCGCTTTATTATATCTAAAGGATAATTATACGTACTTAATTAATAATTATTGTAGTCATAAGTACTGATCGGATATATATGTGCTGCAATCATTAACGAAATCTTAATATGGACATGCCGACAGCGCTAACAAAATGTATTACAATGTCGACAAAATTTGATTACGCTAATCAAAATATTTTACTTACTTATCGCGACTTGTTTTACTTTATAATTATAAAAGAAAATATGTTCCAAATCGGACGTATCCATATTAAAGTAATGTTTGAGGTCATTGACCTTAATTTTCACTACCTAATCCGATCACTGCTCATTCGTATGAGAACAGCTTTGATTGATGTTCTGCTGAGCGATATTCAACTCTAAGTTCAACCATTATCTAAGACAAAATAACCCATTTTCTTTTAAAACAACAGCCTTACCTGTCAAACCTCCAATTCATTCCATAAACCTTATTGTCTTAAGTTTAATCTAAAAACCGTTTATACAAGGCCCTATTGTCCTGTACATCATAAAATTTATATCCTATACCATAGGCAGAGTAACAATGGATTATTAACTTTAACGTTATCTGAATAGAGTTCAAAATCGTAGTTATGGTGGTTCATTACGGCGTATCTGATTTATAACATGTAACCACAATATTATTGTCAAATGTGAATTATTATTGGCTGCTGAAATGTATGGAATGTCCTGTATTGTGTATGGGTACCTACTATATAAGCTATTTACTGTGGGTATGTCTTCTGAGTATTGGAATGATCTAAATTCTATGCTATACTATTTGTAAAGAGATTAATTCTGTAAACAGTTCACGTCCTTTTTAAATCTGGCATCGGCATCTAAGCAGGCCTTTAGGGTAAGGATGACAGACTCAATAGGTAGGTACTTTGTTTGTTCTTTTGTGCCTCTGCAACTCATATTTTGATCTCACGGCCGCTTACCATCAGGTGGAGTGAGGTCATCTTGATTGTCCTTAATATAAACAACGCGGCAACGTCAATAGTCATAGGACAATATTTTTTCAGAATGATTAGCACAACACCTTACGCCTTACACCTTGATCAAGTGTCCTTTACCCAAAGGTTGCCTAGAAGAGATCGCTCATTGTGATAAGGCCGCCTTTGTTTACATTACTCCTGTTATAACTAGTTTTAATTTGTATACCTCTGTTTTGTGTGCAATAAAAAACATATTCATTCATTCATTCATTCAACACGCCGTTAAAGGATGTAAATGTTCTCAGATACACCCACCACCCAGTATTGTAATAATTTATAATTAGGTCTTTTTCGCTTTGAATAAAGAGTATAATATTTATCTATGGCACAACATACCTATTATAGTTAAACCTTTTTTACACAATTTACTCTTTAAAGTTAACCTTACTTTGGGTCACTGTACTCCCAAATAGTTTAACAAAACAGCCTCGAGGTAATAGTGACCGCATTCAACATTTAACGGATTTTTTAATATCTGTTAATTCATTTAAGTGCATTGAAGTGTTAAAAATAAATTATTTCGATAAATCATAGCCAATGTAGCGAAAGGGAATGTACAATGAGATTCGGTTTTGTTAAGAGCAAGAATGAATTAACTGGTTTTATGTCTTTTCTTTTATTATGCGTTAATTTAATGTCGATTTATTTATCAAGCGAGATAATTTGAGTAGTATAATGCATAAAAATTCAAGCGTTATGCATTACAGACTTTTTTTAAAATACTAGATGCGACAAACGAGCAAGCGGGTCACCTGTTAGTAAGAAATCACCGCCGCCCATGAACATCTGTGAGATCAATAGCACTACCATGAGTTTGAAATACTATCCTCGCTATCGAAAACTATCGCTTTGTCTCTTTCATTGTGATGCATTTGAAAGAGACAGAGCAATAGTTTACGTTATGTCAGTTTTAGATGTCAACTCATGGTTGTTGATGCGTTGTTTTGCGTTGCTATCTAAATGTACAACTTTAGCCGTCCTATCGCTGAAAGCGATTTCTACCTGATAAACTTTAGACAAAAAGAGGTGAAGAGATGCCAATTTAACAAGGTAAATTAACCGTATTTAAATCTAGCTTGAGTCCAGTGATTATAATGAAGTTAGTGTCCCTTAGAACCCTTGGGTAGGAGAACCAGACCAACTGGATTGCGGTGATATGTTTTTGAAACAATTTTTTTATCGTATTGACTTTATCAGCCCGTTTAAATTTATTGTATCCATTAAAAAAACCGCCTATATCTATCTAAAACACTAATCGAAATCTCAACATTTAAATAGCGATCCTACGTGAATAATTTAATAAATATGCAAAATAAAAATTAGCATTTACATTTCGCAAAAGAGCGTCCTAACTAAGAGACCACATTCAAAATGAAGTACCTGAATTCTGCCTAAAACGA
The DNA here is from genome assembly GCA_014851415.1 of Cnaphalocrocis medinalis. Classification (NCBI taxonomy): domain Eukaryota; kingdom Metazoa; phylum Arthropoda; class Insecta; order Lepidoptera; family Crambidae; genus Cnaphalocrocis; species Cnaphalocrocis medinalis. The sequence continues at coordinate 11,253,709 of CM026299.1, read as the reverse complement.
ACCGTAGTTTCCATCCCTTTCATAAACACTATGTTTCACCTATGTTTGTATGCGATAGGTATATACTCATTTGTTACGGGACGGCTATACATTTGTATTTAACGAACAGTGACCCCTTAACATTTAAGAGAGACGCTTAAGCCAATCCTGGTGTACATTACACCTCTTAAGTTTACTTTCAAATTAATTTATTGCCCTATAAATTAATTCCTCACCAACAGCCGGCTACTTAAGACAAACGCCCGACACTATAGCCGTCTCTTTCTTCCCTTCCTAATTCGCGATTTCATAATTGAATGTTATCAAAATGAATGTCCGACGGGTTTCTTCTTAAAAATTTAAGACGTAACCTACAAAAGGTCTTTTTAGTTGAAAATTGCCATTTCATATTATCCTTACAAGCTGAAATAGACCTTTTTGCTGTTAGTTACTAAGATATAAAATTGATTGTATTTGACGAGAGACTTTTTATAATCTTTCATTATTCGGAGACGGCTAGTCAGGTGAAGAGCATAAAATAGAATGTTGTCTAAATTTACTTAAGATTTAACAATTTTAATCTTGAGTTGTTGAAGGTTAAGATTGGTCAAGTGGATGTTTGGAGATTTGTTTCGTTAATTAGGTTAATGGAGTGTTTTTGAAGAGGATTTTGTTCTGTCTGCTTGGTGTTGTGAAGTGTTTGAAAAATGTTAAGATTGGTTTACAAAGTCAGTTTGTAGAGGATCTGTAATGCAGTCATCATCAGCAACCCACGCTCGACCACTGCTGGACATAAGTCTCCCCCAATGCACGCCACCGCTCCCGATTTTCGGTCACTCTCATCCAGCTCACTCCAGCGAGCCTTCGAATGTCGTGTAGCAGGGCGTCTAACACGTCGCGGTCTCCACTCAAGGACTTTACGGCTCCAACGGTTGTCAGTTCTGCGGCTAATGTGACCAGCCCACAGCTACTTCAGTTTGCTGATTCGGCGGGCTATGTCGGTGACTCTGGTTCTCTGTCGGAAACTAATGCAGTAACTGGCATTATTTCGACGTTGCGTTTACCATCAATTCAGCCAATAGACGTTCACTTCTACATCATCTTTCAAAACCCAATGGTAGGAAGGGTAAGAAGTTCAAATATCTTGGGATGGGCTCAAGATTTTTAAACTTCTTAAAGGAGACCCATCAAACCTAATTTCGGGTACATAGCCCGAGCTGACTCCCGTCGGCCGGGTATGCTTAAAGACTTCTGAGATCTTCTTCTGAGTCTGAGATTTCTACAGCGATAACAAAAAAAAGTTCAGCCCCCCTATCTCACCCCGGACTTCTAACCTGTACGGATCCGAATAGGATCTTGACCACGGTACAACGTTGATCTGGTTTCGTCTTCCCCATAATGTTAGGGTCCGCCATCTTCTTCAATTTGAGATAAGATAGGAACTCTAACCAAATTCCAAGGGGTGATAAACAGCTTAAGAGCGTTCTCGGCTAGTGCGGAATGTCATGTTTCGGTTTGATTTGCAAAATTTCACTCACACATAAGCATGTGTTACTGTTTGCATAGAGTTGCCGCGTACGTTTTCTTTATAGTTAGACTGACAAATTTTGATCCTTTCGCTTTATAGCAAAGTAAATTACTGTATTGTTGTAAAATTAAATTGCAAGTTAAATAAAATAAAATAAATCCAACGTTGATTTATTGTTATTCTTTTGATTTTTTGATTTAAGAAAAATAAAAAAATAGGTATATCATTTAGATACCTACCTACCTTTTTTACTCAGGACAGGTAAGCAATTAAATACTTAAAATCATGTTTTGTTTAATAAATCATTTAATAAAAAGAACATTATACATTATAAAACAGTTGTATTTATACATTATAAAACAGTTGCAAACCCTCAATTTGATCCCTTTCTGGGATCAATTCTTTAAGAAACAGCCCCAGAGGAAATGGACGTGGCAGAGCCCAGATACTATGACTAAAAATGAGATCGACTTCATAATATATATCGGACATGAAGAATTCGACCAAGTGGTGGAAATCCTTCGGGACGAGGGCACAAAGTTCTGTGAGTAGCAAGCGGTCTATACTCTGGATTTAATGGACAAGAGGCGGAAAGATCCATCAGTCACTTCGGCAGAACAACGGGCTCTAAATAAGTCCATCTCCAAGCTGTTAAGACGTGACCTCCGAAGCTCCAATTCACTCTCAATACAGAGAGCAATTGAGCAGAACCAGGGGGGTCCAAAGTCTTCGTACAACAGCTTGACAGGAGCCACCTGTCGAAGTTAACCAAAACAAATCGAGGAGTCGTCACATCAAAGCCAGAAACTTTTTGCCTTCTTTTACGCCATGCGACGGAGGATCTACCCGACATCAGCTTGGAGGAGATCGAGGCAGCTCTTGGACAACTTAAAAATGGAAAAGCCCCGGGAAAAGACGGAGTCACACCGAGCTTCTGAAAGTTGCCGGCAAGCCGGTGTTGAAGGAACTTTGACGTATATTTAACTCGGTTATTTTCTTCGGGAGAACTCCTAGGGCGTGGCCGCGGAGCTTGTTCGTATTGTTTTTCAAGAAAGGCGACAAAACCTTACTGAAGAACTATCGACCAAAGTCACGTCATAAGTTGTTCTCAAGAGTCATTTCGAATCGCCTTACACGAAGACTTGACGAAGCTCAACCTGCAGAGCAAGCCGGGTTCCGACGGTTTTAGCACCATAGACCATATTCACACAGTGAGACAGGTTATACAGAAGACCAAAGAATATAACCAGCCCCTGTGCATGGCATTTGTGGACTATGAAAAAGCTTTTAACTCCGTCGAGACCTGGTCTGTTCTCGAGGCCTTGCAGAGGTGCCAAGTCGATTGGCGATATCGACTTGGCACGAGGTGTTGAGGTGTCTGTATAACGTCGCTAATATGTCCGTAGTAATCCAAAATGGCCAAACCGAGCCTGTCCTGCTACGACGTGGTGTGAGACAAAGAGATGTTATATCTTCGAACTCGTCTCCGCTGCGCTGCAGGACTAGTTCAAAACGCTAAACTGGAAAGAGCGTTGAATCAATATTAATGGCGGGTACATGTCACACCTACGATTCGCAGACGACATCGTCATCTTGACGGAAACCTTACATGGCCTACAGGCGAGCAGCCTGGCTGAATCTTCCAATCACTTCGATCTTCGGATGAACTTGGATAAAACCAAGGTCATTTTCAACGAGCTCGTTGATCCGGGACCGGTCGCTGTTAATGGAGTACCTCTCGAAATTGTCCAGGAATATGTCTATCTAAGATAAACGCTCCAATTAGGCAGAAACAACTTCGAGAGAGAAGCCAATAGAAGAATTCAGCTAGGCTGGGCAGCATTTGGTAGGCTTCGTCAAGTCTTCTCGTCATCCATCCCTCAAAGTCTTAAGTCGAAAGTCTTCGACCAGTGCGTCCTCGCGGTCATGACTTACGGTGCCGAGACGTGGACGTGGCTGGACTAATCCACCCGGTTCAAAGTCGCTCAAAAAGCTATGGAAAGGGCTATGCTCGGAGTATCTCTGAAGAACCGCATCAGAAATGATGTAATCCGACAGAGAACCTGAGTCACCGACATAGCCCACCGAATTAGCAAACTGAAGCGGCAGTGGGTTGGTCACATTAGCCGCAGAACTGACAACCGTTGGAGCCGTAAAGTCCTTGAGTGGAGACCGCGACTGGGTTAAGTGTTGGACGCCCTGCGACAAGATGGGATGATGACATTCGAAGGCTGGCTGGTGTGGGCTGGATGAGAGTGGCTGAAAATCGGGAGCAGTGGCGTGCATTAGAGGAGACCTATGTCCAGCATGTTGGAATACATCAAAAATAACTCAAACTCGTCCCATGCTAATCTGCACTTAATTGCATAGTAATAGAGTTCCTCTTGTTGCACTTGTTAATAAGGTTCATTTTACGAATACATATTTCGACCTTGAATCCTGAGGGATCACTCTGTTAGTAAGTCTTGAGATGTTAGTAAGTCTTGAGATGCCAGCGAGTCTTGTCGACTCGGCCGGTTCGTCTTGTGGAGTCTGTTGACTCAGATAGTTAGTCTTGCTCTGTCTGTGAGTCTTGTTACTCTGCTAACTGTACATTTGTAAACATGCGTACTCTCCTATAAAACGATTTAATAAAGATATCGTTTAGTACCAACAAATAAGTTTGTCATTGACTCCCAAAACCCAATACAGCAGTGGACGAGTGTGGGTTGCTGATGATGATGATGATGAAATTCTACTTTAAAATCATAGTCATGTTTCTGTAGTTTGCGATTCAACTATTTCCAATTCTTCGGTGGTATTCTCATGTATTTGACCTTCTCTTTTTCTGCCTTTAGCAATAAACGTAATGAAATCATCGTAAAAGAAAAATGTGAATAGATTATGACCAGCTATGTCATTAAAAGTGGATTCGCGGTAACTTACGTTTTAGCTTCATTAGCTTTGGCCAAATTAAGTACCATAACTTTTCCTTTTCTTCCCCGAATAGCGCCTTTTATATCACATTTTATATTATTATGTAAAATGTAAAGAATATAATATATTAATCTATGGAAGTTACTAGAATTGCATTTCTTTACCTTCGTACTCACCAAAATTTTGTTTGGTTAAAACAAATTAATATTCTTAAAACAAAAAGTATCAATCCGTCTCAGTCGCGTCAAAAAATCTCCAATTTCAAATAAAATTTTACGTAGCACGCGGTGACCGGGAGCGACATAGGTCCTACCTCGGAAAGGCCTCGGCCGGCACTGAGCGCTGGTGCGATTCTGCGCCGATTATATAGTAGTACTAAATGATTCATAATAAAATAAAAAAACAAGTTATTAAAGTTAAAAAAAATACCACGTTTTAAAGCGTAAATTTCTTCATTTATTAGGTTTAAAAAAAATCAAGAATACCTTTTATTTCATCCTAAACTAATACGTGTAATAACTCGAAAAATTACTAACAATGATACTTTTGAGTACACTTTTCTTGTATGAAAACTTACAGTAATCACTATTGTTTTGTAGCCATGCCCTAATATATGTTATTGTTCTTTTAATAGAAATATTGTCATAAGTTTGTCGTTTATAGTTTTACTATTATCGAGCATTTGCGTAGACCTTCGACCACAAGTTTCAAAAAGGGATTGTATTAAAACTGTTCTAACGAGAAAACTAAATGATCATTTGAAAAATATTTTGAAATTATGCATTAGATTATGAAATCTGCAATAATTTGACATCAATATCTTATTTACAAACTGTATAGATTATCATTTTATTCTCCATCGGAAATCAATGATTTTGACTTAAGTGTGACTCTTACGGATAAACGCTCTTAAGAGCAAGAGAGATACAGTAGCAACAATAAATAGCTAATTACAGTTATAAATTTCGCGTGATTTAGAAGCTGGCGTTAAAAGCAGCATAAAATGCTTTTTGGCAAAACGTGTAACGAAGAAAAATGGTGTTTCGCAATTTTATGTGAAACTCCTTTGCTACAGAAAGTAAGCAATACTTTAGTGATAATTTTAGTACGATTTATAACAATTTACTATGGTCAAGTGATTTAAGTACCGGGCCATGATCTTGGAGTCCCAGTTCGAGAAAAAAGGATGTTTCGAATTTTTCGAACATAGCTTGGGTTTGTGATCACCAATCAGCATTAGGCATGCGTGGTGATTAAGCCTAATCCCATCATTAGCAATGATTCTATTTATAAGATGGAGGCTTTTGCCCTGCAGTGTGACAGTATAGGCTGATACTTTACTTTTTTTTTATGTGATAGGTAGCAAACGTGCAGGCGGATCACCTGTAGTGTGTAGCGCACCTCGCCCTTAGGTTAGGCTAGTATATAAGTTAATTAATAAACTAATTAAACGTAGTCATACTGCAACTCGCGTTTGATTCAAACACACCGCCAATCCACACATTGCATGGCGACCCTGCCAGTGCTGCCTTGTGCGGCGCTGCGCACGGGAACAAGATTGTGTCGAATATAGGATTTTTTTTGTGTGCAAATTAGACATTTAACTTAAAAAATAATAAAAATGGATTTTGCCTGAAAATTACAATAAAGTGAAATAAAAGAACAATATGGGAGTACGGGCGTGCGTGCTGTGATGTGAGGAGTGCTGGGCGCAGGGCGTTGATGGAGCCGGATGACGAAGTGATTGCAGGCTGCCGGGAGATGTTGGCGTCAGATGGTTTGTGATTGCCGGCAGCCGGGCGATGATGGAGTCAGATGGTTGGAGAGGAGTAGCAGGGCGCCGGGAGATGTTGGTGACCATGGACTTCGCATGGTCACTACTAAGAAAATAGAAAAGCCGCCGCCGCAGAAACTGTTTTATTTTTTTTATCTTTTTCTTTTTATTATTTTAAGTACCTATATACATTTTACTATTAACATTCGTTGGCAACAAAACCTAAATTTTTAGTCAAGTATTTTTTTTTTTTAATTATGCTCTTGTTTTTCTTATTTAAGAGTACTTTTAGCATCAAGTTACAGAATTGTTACAGTTTTTTTAAGCTTTTAAAGATAATTATGTTGATTGACACCCAGACATAGATATTTTTATGAAATTTAGTTTTTTTAATGAAAATTGATTTTAACATTTTAACATGGATTATCATTTAGGAAACTTGAATAATTTGTTAAAAAAGGTACGTAATTATTTCATAATGTGTTCAAAGTGCACATATCGAAAATGCTGATCAAGCAACACGTGTGGCGTTACAACGCAGCCTTGAAGCGCAGAACTTATCGTATTTAGGTATGCTACTTATGTAAAATTGTTTTGAATCTAAAGTTATCCATAAATTGGGAATAGTTAAAAAACTAAAAGAGTTTATTTAATTTGTAAATTCATGGCCGAGTATGTGTTTGTATTTCATTAAATATTTTTTTAAAGTCGGATTGCGAATTTCATAATTTTTATACCATTTTTTATTACAATTTATTAATTTAAATTACTTCTACCATATCAATTAGTATTTCATAAACTACTTAATTAATAATTTTGAACTGTTCGTTTTATCCATTATGTTTGTCTTTTTAACTTAGCTTTGCACCTAATCTGTTTCATAAGAGTAATTTGGCCTCAGTATAATCTAAAATATTTTTTAAATAATTACTTACAAATAACATAGTTAATCAATATTAGTTTAAATAAAAATGTTGTATCATCCAGGGTTAAAAGTCTAAAGTTCATCGGTTTGATTCAGATTATTATTCAGAGTAGGTACATTTTAGGATTGAAGGTTTCATATAAGGATTGGCTAGAGTAAACATTAGAAGATAGTTTTACAGTATCATTTAGTTGCAGATTTGTATTTCTTTAGCGGTAATGGATATGCGCTGCATACCATAACAACTTGCATCATACATTTAGGTGAAGCGGTAACGTGACGCTTCTAGAAACAACACCACACGCGTTGGCTGGTTTTGCTGATTGTGCACATGGTTGGTACCTTTCCATAAAGTTTTAAAGTAGGTCACATGTATGCTTAGCATTTTTTTTTTTCAAGAAAGTATCAATATGCCACAGTACAATGTAAAACAGTACTAAGTAACGGATTGAAAGGATTTTGCAAATGGAATGGAAGAAAAGTATACTGTATGAAAAATCTTTTTGATACGTTTGTTATTAATTAGGTACAGTATGAATGAGTTTATAGGAAATAGTATGAATGGTATGTTAGCTGTATTAAAAATCTTTTTGTTACGTAAAGTTTTCAATTAGGTACAGCATGGATGAGATTTGGGCAATAGTTTTGATGTTTGATATGAAGGTTTTAGAATGATTGTTAGTTTTTTTTTTTAAATAGAAGATAGGGAATTATTTGGTTATTAAAGCTTCGCATGCAATTGGATTGATCACCCAATAGCTTTCATTTAACCAAATTTTTCAAATAAGGGAATGTTATTAAGTTTGAAAGGATTTGAAAGACATGTAAGCTCAAGTATGCGGTACACAATATATTATGGTACATGGAGGGGCGGATCCTTCCATCGATCATGGTGCGAAACGAGATTTCCTCTGTGAGATGTGTTGGAGTCCAAAGAAGGCTTAAAACACGGTCCCCTAATGGCACTAGTAGTGACCATTTTATGTACATATGAAGTTTACTATAAAATGAATAAATGATGAAGTATAATGTGAAGTGAAATGAATAAATAAAAAACGCCAGGCCTGAGCGAATGAAGCAAATAGGCAAAGTACCTATGTTGCTAAGTGTACCGATACTGTAATGTGAGATGATGATTATGAGAAAAGAAAATAAAAGGATGAGCTAGAATAGGAATGTGTCATGTGAAATGAGGATTTTTAAAAGAATTGTGAATTAGTAGGTACGTAATGATGATGATATTTGGGTCATTCTAAGTTAAGAGGTAACTCGTTGTATGAAACGGCGGCACGGGCTTTTTTTTTTATTTTCTTATTTAAGTATACATTATTTTTATGTAAACTGCTTCGGTAAACACGTTTACAAAGTGGCCAGTCAATTTGTTGGTTTTACCTCGTTTTATAAGTGACCAGGGGAAATACACAATACAGGGGAGATACAAGGTGTACAGGGGAGGATACTTTATGAACATTGAAGACATAAAAAACGAGGTTATTTTTAAGAATCATATTTATTTATTTTAATTATGAGTTATTCATAATCAGGCTTCATTTCTTAGCAGTCTTCTATTCTTATAAAATTATTGTTTCCTATATGCTAGGTACAAAACTTGAAAAACAATAATAAAAAACAACAAAAACTAAACTCTCTGTCGGATTATATCATTTTTGATGCGGTCTTTCAGAGCTACTCCGAGCCCCCCTCCCTCCCTTTCCATAGCTCATTGAGCGACTTTGAACCGGTGGACTAGCCCAGCCGTGAGTATCCACGTCTCGGCATCGTAAGTCATGACCGGGAGGACGCACTGGTCGAAGATTTGCGACATAAGACTTTGAGGGATTGGTGACGAGAAGACTTGACGAAGCTTACCAAATGCTGCCCAGCCTAGCTGAATTATTGTATTGGCTTCTCTCTCGTAGTTGTTTCTGCCTAATTGGAGCGTTTGTCTTAGATAGACATATTCCAGAACAACTTCGAGAGGTACTTAACAGCGACCGGTCCCGGATCAACGAGCTCATTGACCTTGGTTTTATCCAAGTTCATCCGAAGACCGATTTGTTTGGAAGATTCAGCCAGGCTGCTCACTATCTATTGTAAATCTTGTAGTTTTTCCGCCAAGATGACGATGTCATCTGCGAATCGTAGGTGTGACATGTACTCGCCATTAATATTGATTCCACGCTTTTTCCAGTTAAGCGTTCCGAACATGTCCTGTAGTACAGCGGAGAAGAGTTTCGGAGATATAACATCTCCTTGTCTCACACCACTTCGCAGCAGGACAGGCTCGGTTTGGCCATTTTGGAATACTACGGACATATTAGCGGCGTCATACAGACACCTCAACACCTCGATATATCGCCAATCGACACCTCTACAAGGCCTCTAGAACAAAGCAGGTCTCGACGGAGTTAAAAGCTTTTTCATAGTCTACCAATTTTGTCGCCTTTCTTGAAGAACAATACGACCAAGCTCCGCTGCCACGCCCTAGGAGTTCTCCCGGAGAAAGGAGCTGAGTATACGCCGAAGTTCCTTCAGCACCGGCTTGCCAGCTGCTTTCAAAAGCTCGGTTGTGACTCCGTCTTCTTCCGGGGCTTTTCCATTTTTAAGTCGCCCAAGAGCTGCCTCGATCTCTTCCAAGCTGATGTCGGACCTCCTTCGTATGGCAGGTCAATGTGGCTCTTGAATCCTTCTCATCCGGCGAGGGTGGGGTGAGTGCAATGCGTATAACTGACTATAGAAGGTGTAAACTTCCGATAGAACCTCTGGCCTTGACGTGACGACTTCTTCGATTGTTTTGGTCAACTTCGACAGATGGCTCCTTCCAAGCTGTTGTACGAAGGCTTTAGACCCCCGGTTCTGCTCAATTGTTCTCTGTATTGAGATTATATTGGAACTTCAGCGGTCACGTCTTCACGAGCTTGGAGATGGACTAATTCAGAGCCTCAGCCAGAGATAATTATTTTTCAAGGTGCCAATTTTCTTTAAAGAACCGTAATATCGTATTTTAAAGCTAAGATAAACATAAAACCTAGTAAAGGTTTAGAGAAAACTAGAAGTATTAATGGAAACAAGTAAAAATTTATCTCCCCTGGACATTAAACATCTCCCCTGCCATCAAAAGAGCCAGGGGAAATACGCCAGGGGAGATATATTTTCGATAGAAATCTAAAATAGCCGTAAAAGTATTTCACGCACGTAATTCACACACAAACGTAACAATAAACACACTAATTCATAGTAAATATTTAAGCACATGTTAGTATTTTAACGAAAATTCGCCATTTAAAACTAACCAGAGGAAAGACTGCATTCACTCAACACTTCTCTACTCAGCGAGTGGCGTGATCGAAATGGCCGGCAATATGGGCGGCGCAGTTGCTTATGCGCCGCTTAATGCTAACTTCACGCTCCACACTATGCATTCAAGGTCACAACTTCTACAGACTAGAAAAGCAAAACCGATTTTTGAAAGAAAACAAAAGACCAGGGGATGAGACACGAAACTCTTTGGACAAATTTCAGTGTTAATATTTTATTTAAAGAATTGGAATAAAAGCATTTTTACATGGAAGATACTATTACTAAGTTTACTGTCCTTATAAAATTAAAGAATTTAAAATAATTATTGAATTTTAATAGATTCATAATAACTGATTTATAAAAAAAAGTAGGGTTGGGGACAGACCAGGGGAGAGATATTTTTCTTATATTGGGGCTTATTGTGACTTAATTACGTACATTTCTGCAATAAATTTCAGTGACCACGTAGGAAACATTTAGTTTTAAGTGATAAATAGATTATTTATAAAGTTAAAGGCATAAAAAAGGTATTTTTTGTCGTTGCCATCGAAAGTACCTCTTAACTTAGAAAGACCCATTTAATAAATTAGTACAAGTTTTTAAATGGGATAGAAAAGAGTGAACCGTAAGGAGTAAAGATAATGTGGTTTAATTCTTATTTTTGTTGATGGAATATATTTTTATTGATGGAATAAAAGTTTTTTTTTACCAATTTAATGAATAATTATTGTTTTGAGCTATGGGAATGAATAAAACGTGTCAAATTTAATCATGAAATATTGATGAGATGAAATAAGTATAATAAAAGTATTTTTCTTGGAAAAAGCATCATAAGTTAAATTTAAATTTTAATAATGTAATTAAAAACAGGATAGAAATAAATAAGTAGGCTATTTTAATTTCAATATTTTAAGGTGTCAATCACCATGTTAATAATGTAATGTAACGAAATATTTAAAACTTTTGAAACGTTGTTTTTACTTTTAAATTTTGCAAAATAATTTTCCTAATTTTCGTATTATTTTACCATGTAAAATTCAACCGTTGCCAACAGTAGTAGTAAGTTTGTAATTTTATTTAATTTTAATATACAGTTTTATTTTAAAACGTCAAGATGAAAAATGTAGATATTGTTTTGGAACGAAAAAAAAATCTAATCTCTGTATTAAATAAAAATATATAAAAATTTTATTAATGTTAATAAAAATATTTTAGCATAATAAAATATTTTTCAAAAAAAAACGGGGGAGGTGTAGTGTGTAGCGCACCTCGCCCTTAGGTTAGGCTAGTATATAAGTTAATTAATAAACTAATTAAACGTAGTCATACTGCAACTCGCGTTTGATTCAAACACACCGCCAATCCACACATTGCACACCTGATGGTAAGCAATTGCCCGCCCATGAAATGAAATGAAATATTCTTTATTCAATTTAAGTCCATACAGACGTTTATGAATGTCAAATATTATGTAAGCTACCACTGGTTCGGAAAGTAGATGGACATGGACACTTGCAACACCAGTGGAGTTACACGTGCGCTGCTAACCTTCAATCCCCTTCCCCTCCCCGGGTGGGCCTCTACCCTCACTGACTCGGCGAAACACAGCACAGGGGCTGCTTCGCGCCGGTTTTCTCCAGCCGGGCCAAGCTTCAACAACCAATTAATAATAATAAAAATAATAAAAATCATTTATTTCTATAACCATTGTTACAAACTGTGGTCGAGACTACCCAGTAAGTTGTCTAAGACACTTGTGTTGGGTATGACTCGCAACTTCCCTTACGGCTAATCTTAGATTATAGATTTAATTACCTGTTAACAGTAGAATGGGTGAGTGTGTGTGTGTATGTATGCCTGTGTGTGTGTGTGTGTGTGTGTGTATGTGTGTGTGTGTGTGTGTGTGTGTGTGTGTGTGTGTGTGTGTGTGTGTGTGAGTATTTGAGTGTTCAGATGGGTGAATGTTCTTTTCAATTCCCCTTTTCATTTCCCCAAACTACTGTCTCTAAAAAGATACGTTTTTCGAAGAGCTCCCGTTATTGCTGTTTGTCCGGCCCTCGCGTGCGATGTTTCGCGCCCTCCGTCCGTGTTACGTCTACAGCCCCTTTGGGAGTGGTCAGTCGTAGAGAGGTTTTATTCGTAACATAGTACAGACTACTGTTGAATTTTAACGCAAAAATTTTAAATTGGATTAAGTTGTCGAGTATGTTATACAACATTTGCACAAAATAATTACACACAGAAGGTATACCTGATTTTGAATGTAGAAGAGTTTGTTGACATATGCTAGGGTTGTTGCCCGTGATGAGTGCCACTCTCATCCAGCTCACTCCAGCCAGCCTTCGAATGTCGTCATCCCATCTTGTAGCAGGGCGTCCAACACTACGTTTACCGAGTCGCGGTCTCCACTCAAGGACTTTATGGCTCCAACGGTTGTCAGTTCTGCGGCTTATGTGACCAACCCACTGCCACTTCAGTTTGCTTAGAATACTATACAAAAAAGTAAAATATCAGCCCATGTCCCACTGCAGTGCAAAGGCCTCCATCATAGAAATCAAGTCATCGCAACTATGATGGGTTTAGGCTTATCACCACGGTTGCCTAATGCGGATTGGTGAAAACAAACTCGAGCTATGTTCGAAAAATTCGACTAACATTAAATAATATTTTGTACCTACTTTATTGTCTGCCGTGAGATTTTGCGTTTAATACTCGTATTATGTGGCCCGCATTGAATTTATTTGAGGTCAAAATTTTTCAATTAGTTCCAATGTTCACATTTTCAAACATATTATAACACTGTTAAGGCACAAAAATGTAATTAATAAATATGAAAATGAACGAAATTTTGACATCCTTCGGAGGATCATCATCATCATATTCAGCCTGTTGCAGTCCACTGCTGGACAAAAGCCTCTCCAAATGCTCGCCGTTTTGATCGATCTCCAGCCAATACACACTGTATATCCCTGAGCCAGCGTAGTATAGCTGGAGGCACGAAAGTACAGCGATGACCGTTATTTTGCGCACTTGTAAAAAAGAAGACTTTCTATCAAAATTGGTTTCTGCGCACTCAAGGTCATAACTACACTTTCTTGCCTCAGACTATAAGTAAGTAATTAAGTATGGTGTAAGAAAAGATAAGAAGGATTAATTAAAAAGTTAATGTTCCTTCACAAAAGTTCACAAGTTCAAAAAAAAACAAGGTAATCCTCAAATGGCTACCTGAAGACGCATACTAGAAGAAGCAAGTCGTTTCAGAATTCAGGCTCCTAATTAGTGATGCCGATGGATAGACGATCATTTATCGATAGCCTATCGATAGTCTATAGACTGGCCGGTTGGCGCAATGGTAGTGACCCTGCCTCATACGCCTTAGGTCGTGGGTTCGATCCCCACCCTGGACAAATATTCGTGTGATGAACACTTGTGTTTGTTCAGTGTCTGGGTGTTATATATGTATTTACCCCCCCCCCCCCCGCTCGGATTTAACAATTCCCGAATTACAATTCAAGGACCGGCTGTACCCAGCGTGCGTTATTACATGTACGCATTCTTGAAGAACGTGAGGTTGATTTGTTGGATTTGTTGATTTGCCGTCCCTGGGCTATTTACAATTTGCTAACCTTGCCGACCCCTTAATTACCTTATGTTAAACCAGGCCTCAATGGGGGGGGGGGTCCGGACCCCCTAGACCCCCCCCCCCCTTATATATACGTCCATGATCAATAGTATAATCCTAATTTGGACTATCGATATCCTAACGAAACTATCGATAGCTCGGCATCACTTCTCCTAATGCCAGCTATCTATCTTCTCGGCTTACGTAACTGGGATACCTAGAGATGCTTACATACCTCGTTCTCATATTACCCAAGTGACTATAGTACAAGAGGTAACACCTAAAACTCTGACCTAATTTTTAAAGTGACTCAGAAGAGTGTTATTTGCGTTATACGAGTCATTACTACTTTAAAGATCCATTCTTTATTGAGAGAATAGTTTTGAATAAGTAAATGTTGAATAAGTAAATGTTTCTTTTTTGAGAATAACTCAGCATTTTCGTTGTTGTTTATTTTGTTAGTCCAAGCCTTGTATTTTTTGCACCGAATTTGAATCCATGAGTAAAACAACAGCAATATACAGTACGAAACGTTATTAGCGATTTCATCTAGACAACAACCTTTAGTTAGAGGGAAAAACAGCGTTTTGGCAGTCTTTGTAATTTATAAAAAAGAAAGATAGAGTTGAACAATAAGAATCGATATTGTAATACATTTAGCGACGTCGGCACGTTCACGTTAAGATTTCGTCAATAATTGCACATCGAAATCTGATTACTGACAATCAAACAATCAAAATCAATACTTAAATCTATACCCAATATTCAGCGGAGTTTGCGTGAGAACTGTGTGAATTTGACACCATACAGTTCCGACGCAAACTCAACTCATAGTTTTTGATTTTGATAATCTAATGTTGCTGTTGACTGTTCCGTCTGCTTCAATAAAAACCATGAGTCATCGCTTCGCAGTCTCTTACCTCAAGCATTGAATAATCTTCATAGAAATGAGCCTCTCATTATCCCCAAAATTTTGGCGTCACCTCCTGTACCAAGGTATAATGTTTTCAGGTCAACCTAGCTCGTATTTAATTATGAGGGCCCTGTTACCGGTTTAGGCTATTTATCAAGACCTTTGTTCTCACTGTCAACCAGCCCAGGATATTTTGCCACATTTAAGCTGAGCGTGCTTAAATTAAATTAAATAATACTTAAATATTCTTTGCTATTTATAAAGATACCAGTGACCCGCCCTCACATCGTTTCGGGACATTAGTTCCATTTTCTACCTATAGATGGCGTTGGGTGTCGATTAAATCACGCTAATGTTTCGCCTTTTCAGTATAAAAGATCTGTCGATGTCTATAGAATTTACCTTTTTATAAATAGTATGGATGGACAACTTCTTTAGATAACGACAAAGCTTATAGGTAAACCGATACGAAACACTAACGCGATGTAATCGACGACCAACGCCATCTATTGGTTAAATTTAGAACTACTGTCCCGAAACGATGAGAGGACAGGCTAGTTTTTTATGTACACATAAATTCAATAGAAATTGGCATACCTTATATACAAAATGAAAAAACTAAATCGCGCGATGCAATCGACGCACAGCGCCATCTATTGGTTCGGAGTGAAACTAATGTCCCGAAACGAACTGAGAGTGTATTTTTGGGGCCAAATAAATGTTTTCTATTCAATTCGATTTCTTAAAAAGTTCGTGCTAAGTCTACAGTGGCGGACTTAATTAGTCGATCATTCATTAGATATATATATTTTTAAGACGGTTTTTCAAATCAAGAACGAAGGACAAAACAATATCGTCCCGATTTTAATTGTCAACCATTTTTATAAACTAGTAATTATAAAACGTTTTCAAAGCAATCCCACAATTCTTAACAACATAATAACACCGTGTTTTCATAAAATATTTGTGACAATTTCGGCTAGAAACGTGAGCATATACCAATTAAAATGATTTGCTTTAGCGGCCCAGAAACTTAGGCTATAATCATAAAATAAAAGTTACCCTATACAATCAATGTTGCCCAACTTCTAAGGAGTGACCTAAAGGCAATGGAATAAGGTTGGATTTCGTGTGTAAGATTGGGAGTGGTAGATTTGCAGGCCACACTCCGAAAGATATGTTTCTCTTGGGAGCCACTCGTACTCGTATGAGGTAGAAAAAGTGAATGATTGCTACTATCTACTTGAAGATATCAGATAAGACGTAATGTATCTTTTAATGGCTAAATCTAGGGGAGATTAATACCACTTTAAGAATAAGATCCTACGTGTAATATTTCTCACTGACTTAAAAATTGACCTCATGCCAGAAAATAACAATATAAATAAATAAATAAAATAAAAATCATTTATTTCAGGTAACAAATAACCCATATCAATCAAATAAATTAGAATAAATTAAATTAGCACAAAATTATGTCAGATGATATCTAATGTTATTATTTTACCAATTAATTAATTACATTCACATTTCATAAATAAAATAAAAATTAAATTAAATTAAAATCATATTACAAACAAATTAATATCATATTAAAATAAAATTAAAATTTTTAAAATTAAAATAACACCACATACATTTTATATTAATTAATAAATTGCTGCCCTACCCTTAACCGTGGCGACGGGAACGTGCCCGCTACAGCAGCCACGGATGAAGGGGCAATCAACCCTGTCCGCGACCATTCTAAGTACTGCGTTGGAGCTGCCCCAGACCCTGCGCACCAGCGACGCGCGCCTGTTGCGCATGGTGGCGTGAAAGCAGTTAACGTGCGCCGCCGCAAACATGCCCGAAGCGCTGCAGCGGCGGGGCAGCCCCATCACAGCTCTGAATGCGTTGTTGAACTGGACGCGAAGGGAGCTGTACACTTTCTGCGAGTAGTCGGCCCATAGTGCACAGGTGTAGAGGGAAGTGCAGTAAGCTCTGAATAATGTAATCTTTACCTCCTCTGAGCACCGCGCAAACCTACGAGCCACCATGTTCGCTCTTCGCGACAGCGCCCTTCGCTCCCTTTCGATATCAGCATGATCCCTGAGCCCAGTGGTCACCATATGTCCAAGGTATTTAAATTGCGTCACTCGCTCTAGGGGGATACCGTTCAGCATTACGGGTGGTATATCCTCTGGACACCTAGCACCAGTGGTCTCAAACACCATGAACTGGCTTTTCATGACGTTGTATTTTAGGCCATGTCTCAGAACATAGTCCTCACAGGACCCTCAACAGCGCATTCAGTCCGCAGACAGACGCGCTCATCAAGACCATGTCGTCAGCGTAACTCAGATTATTAACACTGACATCGTCTATTTGGCAGCCGACATGTAGGTTGCTGAGCGCGACTATCAGCTCGTTAATGTACAAATTGAACAGCGTAGGTGAGGTCAATCCGCCCTGCCTGACAACCGCATTCCATCCGATACGGCTCCGACATTGCTCCCCGCCCATCGCACATTGTTAATTTGATGCGCATACCAATACTGGAATATGTTAATTATTATAACTTATACTTGTTTACGTAGCTTTAATTAATATTTGATGTATGAGTTTGTACGTAGGTAAATAACCCTCCTTTTGCTTTGCCGTAGTCGGGTAAAAAAGCAAAGTAAAGTATCTTAGTCCGCGGCATGTAAGTATAGCGATGACCTTGAGTACGCAGAAACCAAAGTACTACCCAACCAAAACAATTAGGCGCACGACAGGAGTGCGGTTACCGCGCCCCGTACCACGCACTTCGTCCCGCACATCCCGTATAGACTACAGGCCCGTGTTAAAAAAATGATGGGTCATTTGAACCACCAGATGACCTATGTAGAACGATATAAGAGCATAAAATAATAAAGATTTCAGCATGATGCCGTCACTTGTAAGCTGTCCAACTGAGTGCAGGTGAGAATTCAAAAGTACAGGTAGAGTGAGTATATTTTGGTCATAATATATTTTTGTACGGCATTCTATCGATTGATTAATCACCACGCAGGTTGACAGGCACAAAAGAACAGACTTAGTACCAAATAAGTCTGTCATCCTCACCCTGAAGGCCTGCTGAGATGCCGTTTCGTTAGGTTTATGTATTTTTGATTTACCAATAATATTTTATCTTTAAACCTTTATCCTGCTGTTTCGTTTCGTCTGCCACAACCATCAAATAACTTGAATCCACCAGTATCGCCTATCTCATGAAAGCCTAACCTATTAATTGTTTGTGGTTCAGAGCTATCGCTCATCGGCTTATTGTGTGGAGTCTAATTTGTTTTGTGTCAAGTCACCCCAGTGTGTCGATTCACACGCTTTTGTTATGACCATCAACGTTTCAACATTTTATTTTGTGTGCCACAGAGTAATGAATGTTAGAAATGCTCTTATTCGTTTATTTATGCTATTCGACTAATGTTTGGTAGGTACACATTGATCACGTAGCGCCCTATAAGGGCACTTCATATCGTTGCGAGCACACACTAAGGAGAAGATAGTGTTGCGGGTATGGGGTGCTTTAAATACCTATACACCGATTCATAATCATGTAAAGTAAACTGACAGATGAAAATGACAAGTTTCTATGCATTTTGACATTTTGCATGTGTCAAATTGAGTGATAATGTATGGGGATGACACATTGACATCTGTCAGTTTACTTTACATGATTATGAATCAGAGTATAATATTATTTCCATTGCTGCAACGCGTAGGTTCGATCGACTGTGCGTATGTGATAGACTTGGGATTAAATGTTATTTTTGTTTAACATGTGAATAGTTAATGCTAATTAAAAATAACCGGCTATCTTAACTGTTATTTGTTATAACTTTAGTATGCAGTACGGCAGTGCTCCCGCCAAGTCGAGCAAAAAAAAAAAAAAAAAAAGAAGTGACAAATTTAAGAAACTTTGACCCGTTACCGTTTGCCGAATGCCAACCTTCCTTCCTTTTCCTATCTTCCTGTATCAGTTGTAATTACTGGTTCATTACTCGTTTGTCCTTCTATATCATAAAAAAAACATTGTGGTAGTAGTTATTCGAATTTTAAATTTATTCCTCTAGTCTTCTATTTGTAAAGATATTTTTCAAATCTCTTACAAAAAAAAAAAACAATTTGTTTCTGTATTTCATTGCTCTATGCAGTTACTATTGCGTAGCTAGAACGTGTTGGTACGAAAGTAATGGACTATCTTCTGAGCCGAATAAAGTTCTACAAAGACGGCCATTTTGTTTATTATGATTGCTTCGGAACTCGACATTACTTGCGATGCGCACAAATAGTAGTTTCGACTTAGGTTCCTTGTGAAATTTAGGTTTTGTTAAGATTAATGATGGGGTTAATAGGGACTTTTATGGTTATAAGTGAATTTTGTTTACTTCATCTTATACTCTGTCAATGAAGTCGTAAAATTTATTCTTGTGGAACTATTATGGAGTTTCATAGTATTATAACCAATAAGTTTACCATGTGGTGTCACTTACCATCAGGTGACCCGCTTGCTGGTTGGCCTTCCTATACTATAAAAAAAAGACCATAGACGTAGATGTAAGCGGCAGTGGAGCCATTAATTGATTTCATGACTTTCATGATATATTTTACATGTACCGATCGAATAGCTATATGTAATGGCACAACGATTTAAATGTCTCAACATCAGAGGACCAACAACGAAACGAAATTCACGACCGAATCTTTAACCCCGTCCCGTAAAAAAACATTTTTTTTTGGTTGCGCCAGATGTATTCTCATACTTTACAGTTTCTTCGTTGGCCCGCTACCATACAAATATGAGAAGCTTATACATTTTTGACTTTAAGTAGCGAGAAAGCGGCTAACATAATTAAAATTTAATAACAAAATAAACTCATCAAGTAAAGCATTAGGATTTGAATAAAAATGCGCCGCTAAATCATGCGTGGGCGCGGGATTGATCGTTCAGTATGAGTTATGTGCGCACGATGAAGTTAGAAGAGACAGCCGTCGAAGTTAGGAGGTGGCATTTTTATGTGATAGGCTGACTAGTAAATGGATCAGCTGATGGTATGCAATTGCCGCCGCTTATACACATCCGCAACACAAGCTGAAACACATTTCTTAAAGCCCTTTTTCCCTGACTGGGCGTCCAGTACCCTACTAAATACAGCGGCGCTGCTTCACGGCGTTTTTCTGTGACGCCGTGGTAACACTCCGATGGCTCACTCTACACGTACGTATATAATAGAATAAATTCATACAACATTCTCATTTCCTTGATTTCGTACTAAATATAGCTTTTTTCCACCAATCCATTCTAAAAAATATCTAAAATAATGTCTAGTTCCTAAGTTGTTAAAATTGATAATGTTATTAACTTAAATGTTTTCTGGGATGGGTTTCATTGAAGTTATTCTATTTATAGTTTCTTAAATCTTGATAAGTAACTTAGCACAAATTTAAATTCGCCACCTCATCTGCTATAAATAAAGCATTAGGCAGAATCTGTTATATACCAAATCCTGGTAATGTTCTAAAATTACGAAACCAAACCAAAAAGAGCACCCCTCTTACAATTTCATAAACGTTTTAAAATTTTAATTCACAAATTATTCCCCCATTACAAAGATACGCAAAAAAGCTCATTAACGCCACGCAAAGGTCTAACTACCCCATAAGTTACAAGATGCCACATCCATCCCTGCACATGATTTATAATCTTACCTCCATGACCCATAAACTGTCAACTGTCAACCATAAATTAAAAACTCACTAATGAGTACGATTATGACGTGATTTTAAAAGTATATTAATTTAAATATACGGGTGGTCTTAATATATCGACATTATAAAGTTTTAATAGTCTTTTCTTACATGAAAAAGAAATGTCGTTGTCTTTGGTACATTTTTGATGTATGAGTTTAGTGATTTGGAACTGTTGAAATTTTGTGTATGAGAACACGAGTTTGAGTTATGGGGATCTTTAATGGGGCTATAAATTTAATTGGGCGTTGGTTTCTTTATTAATCAACTTTTTGTTTCATAGATAGATTTAATACTCTTTAATGAAAACAACCGTGGGAGAGCCACGCTTCGGCATGAATGGGCCGACTCGACCGGATACCGCGGCCACATAGGACACAGCGTGATACGGCGCTTGAGCTGTGTTTCGCCGTGCTAGGCCCAATCAGGGGGAAAGGGGGTTTAAAGGTTGGCAGCTCAGTTGTGACACCACTGGTTTCGCAGTTGGCCTTATTGCTAAAAAGATCTCTTCCAGACAACCTCGGAGGCATACGATGATGCTAACAATACGATACGGCTTACAGCTACAAAAAATACTTTTTATCTAACACATCCTACTTAAAAAATCGATATGTGTTTAGTTTAGCTATCACAAACCTGATCTTCGCTACAACAACTAAGCTACCAAAGACTTAGGAATCGTTCACACCAAACGTATTTCTGCCGCAAACTGTACCTAAGTACTAAATCGCCAAGTCGGTTCGGTGTGAACGAAAAGTTCAATATATATGAGAAAGCAGACTGCGTAACGCGCGCTCACTGTCAGCGGCCGGCAAACGTTTGGTCTGAACGATGCCTTAATGGGTTGTGGCGCACTAAAAACTCATATTACAGGAAATGCCCTAGTTAAAGACTAGACCGGGGTGAATAGACTCACGCTCATTTATTAAATTGCATAGCTCATAAAAAGGCTATAATTCCGAGCATCACAATTAAGCTGTCAGTCAGGGTATGAAGGGTATTGACCGGAAGATATGGTAGGTACTAATGAGTTTATCTTATAACTGCTCCACTGTAGTATTAACTACTAAAGTAAAGTATAAGTAAAGTATCAGCCTATAAATACTGTCCCACTGCAGGGCAAAGGCCTCCATCATAGAAATCAAGTTATCGCTACTATGATGGGATTAGGCTTATTCACCACGCTTGCCTAATGCGGATTGGTGATCACAAACCCGAGCTATATTCGAAAAATTCGAAATATACGTTTGCTCGACCCGGGACCCCGAGATCACGGCCCGGTACGTAAACCACTAGACCAACGGGGCGTTAGTAGTATAACTACTACTTTAGGAAAAAAATCAGGTTCCAAAAATTGCCATGTAGGTGCCTAGTATTTTATAAGAGGGCAAGACAAAGACTGACTATTTCTTTTCTTCGGAATTAAGTTAACTAATGTGTGGAAAAATATTTTGCTAATTAAGTTGCATCTTCGTTTATCAGTTTGACATAAGTAAAAAACCTGCTGACTTATGTTTAAATTAATAAAGCATACAAACCTTTACCTTGTTATCCGAAATCCAATTGGATAACAAAATGAAATTAATAAAATAATTGAAGCCCCGTAAAGCTGTTCTGTAGAACCCATTCGAGATTAATAAAAATTTTATTGTCCTCGCCCCGGCCGCCATTTTGTGCGCGAAATTAATTCAAAATGGCCGATGGACGTGTAGCTATGTGCTTAATGAGGGACGATTAAAATTGCTCCAGGAATGGTGGTTGGTATGCATTTTTTGTGTGTGCAGACTAATAAACAGGTTATGCGTACGGAATATTGTACAAAATGAATTTTGAATCCGAGTACCCCCATTAAAATGGATTAAAATGTTTTAAAGTATCATGATACGCGATAATTGATTCTGGTATTCGATGCATTGAAGAGGGCTGAAATAACTCGAATTTAATTTAATTATTCAAATATTTTTGTTCCAATAAAGGAGGAGGGGATCTCTGGGCCCAAAGTTATCAAGATGAAAAGCATCCTCAAAAATCGGTTATATTTTTGTAAAGAAACTCACAAAATACTAGACCATTTTACAATCCAGAATATTAGAAAACTTAAAAACATCGTATTAAACTAACAATCGATATAAAGCGAATTTGATGACAACACAATAATCGTTAAAATGTATGAAAATCGTGTAAGAAATTGATAATCGATATTGTACCTAATCTATGAAGTACTCGGACTAATTAGAACTCTTCGGAGTTGAAGTATGAGTTGATGTATTTTTCTTTTTCATAAAGAAAAATTGATTTGACAAGTGTCAATAAAACGTTTGTCAAGAAAAGATGAATTTCATGTTTTTCAGCGATATAATGTTATTAATTTCAAAGTTATGGATGGCTTTTTATCACGGAGATAAATTATACAATTGGATATAATTTTGGGCTATGTGTCCCGTATAAGTACCTATACTTACCTATTATAGGTAAGTACCTTCTTAACCTCACTTTTACTATTAATTCAAAAATCCCGATTCCTGGATTGCCTAGTTTTCCTAAAATGTTTGTGGCGAATTCTTATTATGAATCTTTCAAATAAGGCATCTTTGATTTGTATAACACTAGAGCCCACAATTATATTAAACCGGTTTCGGTTTCCTTTGCAAATGTTTAGTGTACTTAAAAGTTTTCAAAATAAATTAGAGAGGCAATGCAGCTGTACAACATTAATGCGTTTTGTATTCTGAGCCAACTTGAAATGTAAACTATACTTAGTAATATTTTTTACATAAAATTGTTTTTATTTACAAAAGTTAGGAAATGAAGCTAAGCCGAACGGCATAAATTAGGTCAATATCTCATAAAATTACATTATTTTCATAGATTAGTCTTCAAACCCATCTTCAACCTACTAACAATACCATGCATGACTGCCTAGACTTAAGATTGTAACTAAATTTATTTTATTTTAAGTGTTATCGCGGAGAACAAAATTGTATAATAAAAAAAATAAACTAGCACAAAAAAGTCACGGAACCAGTGTCCGTGGGATTATTATACAAATATTAAAAAAAAAAACCATCTATAAACCCAAAACCTCTTCTATTTTGCGTTTCGTCAAGTGAGTGAGAAGGCTCTATTGGGGGAAATGGGTAAACCCCTTTATGGTCAGTAGGTATAAATACAATTAATCGGTTTTGGACTTTATCTTCAACGTACAAGGTTCAAAATATGGTGTCTAACACATCAACAGAGCCCCATAAAAGGTTAAAATTTGTAGGTTTTGTGTTTAGTAGGTGTGACTCTACTGGTGTTTCAGGTGTCTAGAGGCAGCGGCAATCGCTTACCATCAGGTGATCCGTCTGCATGTCTGCCACACATAAAAACTAATAAAACGTGCATCTGTATACTACGTTATTTTAAAACGTCGCAAAACTCCAGTTTGTGCGTGCATCTCTTGTTTTTGACGTTCCTTGTTAAGGTTTAAAGAAAAAAAACTGATATTTTTACACAATCGCTGTCAGAAGCATCCTTTTCTTTCTAGAGGGGTGGCTAAATATTTAACAAGATCTACTTGTTTTTAAGGGATAAGCGACAGCGTTTTTTGTGGTTTCTACTACCTTTTATTATTTTATCTACCATTGTAACGCCTCTCGCCGTCCTTCCAATCAATCGTACTGAAATAATCCATGTTCTATCATTTCAAAAGTATAATATTATTTATTATATTTGATTATTCGATAAAGTATAAATATATCAGTTTCTTGTATTCATTTATTATAACTATGAATTTATGTATTTATTATTATTTTATAATTATCGTCATCTGGTACTCATAGTAGGGGTTGTCCCTAGTTTGAGACCAGGTTGATTGGTGTGATTGTCTGGCACATTTATTTATTTATTATTTAGTCACTTCATCTGGCTTAAGCATCTTACGTTTTCCGAGACGTGATGTAGGATATTTAGGTCAAACCTAACGCTGTAATCTTTTCACTCAATCCAATCTTATAAGGTATTCATAGTCCAACCACGAGGCTATTCCTTAGTCCAGTCCACTATTATTACCGGACTATTTTACCGTACGAGAATCAGTATTCCCGTCATTATTCAATACTGGAAAGTGTTATCCGTCCGTCTGTCATTATGACGCGCCTAGTGTAGTGGTAGCTAAATGCATTAACATGCAGTAATGAAATGATATTTAAATTGTAAAGTTGCACAGTTTCATTGAAGTCAGTGGTTCATAGTGTGATAGGTTATAAATCATCATCATCAGCAACCCACGCTCGTCCACTGCTGGACATAGGTCTCCCCCAATGCACGCCACCGCTCCCGATTTTCGGCCACTCTCATCCAGCTCACTCCAGCCAGCCTTCGAATGTCGTCATCCCATCTTGTAGCAGGGCGTCCAACACTACGTTTACCGAGTCGCGGTTTCCACTCAAGGACTTTATAGCTCCAACGGTTGTCAGTTCTGCGGCTAATGTGACCAGCCCACTGCCACTTCAGTTTGCTGATTCGGTGGGCTATGTCGGTGGCTCTGGTTCTCTGGTTATAAATACCATCAAGTATCTAATGGAATCACTTGATGGTAAGCAATGGGGGCTATAGCGTGTGAAAAATCCGTTAGATGGCGTACTTGTAGACTGAGGTCCAACTTCAACGTCATTGGTCGTTTAGTGACATTTGGACATCTCACATCAAAAATAACCAATCACCGTATAGTTGGACCTCAGTCTACAAATAAAACTGGCCTTTGATTTCATAAATCAATGGTACGGAACCCTTTGTGTGTGAGTCCGACACGCACTTGACCGGTTTTTTTATATGGTCCGCTCGATCTTTATGTACTGAGCTTCTACCGCTCTGTAATCGACTTGATTGTAATGTAGATAGCCTCGATGGCGAAGTGGCTATGTTTTCGCCCGAAGCGCGAAAGGTTCGATTCCCGGTTAAGTCAATTTAGGAAACTACATTTTCTAAGTTTTCTTGGGTCTCGGTGTTCTGGGTTGACGCCCCCCGTTAATTATCGTCATCTGGTAGGTACTCATAGTACAGGGATTGTCCTAGTTTAAGACCAGGTTGATTGGTGTGATTGTCTGGCGCATTTGTTTAATGCTAGATGCGGCAAACGAGCTAGCGGGTCACCGGACGTTGGTGATTTCTTATTTATTAATGTCGATACTGTCTTTCTTTGTACTGTGATCGCAGAAAAGGTAGGATATTAAAATTGCAAACAACTGGTCATGTTGGAAATGATTTTCTATTAATATAGGTGGACAGCGGTTCCTGTTAGTTGTTCCATTTATTGTACAGGGTTGGTTCGATTTAATATTATATTAATATTCACGTCACTTACCTGTCTGTCTGTTTAATGTTCTCACGTCTATATTAATTTTGATACAGAGTTATATTGGTTCTAAGTATTTAAATATTTAGAACATGTCATTTGATACTAACAATACTCACACTCGCTTAGCATGAGGTACACCGTATGCTCGTATGTAAGCTTAAAAGCTATCTAGTCAGTTTGATGCACATCTGATTAACAAAACAGTAACAGTCTCGCTTCAAAAAGTTTAGCTTTTATAAGCTTTATTACCTACTAATTCAAAATTTGTAAATTTTGTGCAAAAAGCTCTTTATTCTACACCCTTTATCTGCCTAATACCTATCTACTAGGTACGTGATAGGTCCTATCAGTTACCAAGTAGTAACTATCCATGTTTTTAAGATATAGGTTGCAGACGAGCCGACGAATCACCTGATGGTAAGTGATTACCGCCGCCCAGCATGGACACCTGCAACACCTGCAGTGGTGTCACAAGTGCGCTGCTTACTTTTTGACCCCCCGCCCCTGGATTGGGCCTCCGGTACCCTCACACAGCGAATGCACTTCACGCCGGTTTTCAGCGAGGACGTGGTATTACTCAGGTCGAGCCCATACATGCCTAAGCGTGGCTCTCCCACTATTAAAATCTATCAAAGTTTCTGCCCGAGTGCACGTGTACCCACTTTGTAAATGTGTGCGTGTAGAACGCGAACTATGTTCCTAGTTTCATCTCCCCTTTATTCCTCGCCTTGCAATAATAATACAATTTAAATCAAGGCCTCCTAAGGACGGCCGATTAATAAACGTTTTGAGGACAGACAGTTTGCTACGTGACTGGAATGTGCATTATTCCTCCGAATCTGTTCGACTTTGAACCCTATTGCCGTGGAATAAATGTTAGTAAAGTAAGCATGAGGGCCGTATGCGTGGAATGCGTATTTTTACCACAGTAACGTGACTATTATTCGCTCATATAGTGATGTGAAAATTATTTCACTCAAACAATCGGATTAACGTCGTAGGGTCATCGTAGGGTCTCATCAGAGATGAGATGTGTATTTTCAGCAACGTGATGGTACATTTTTACAAGTCTCCGCTCAACACGCAGCTCCCCTTCTGTGGAAACACACCCTAAGACCCAGAGGCGTTTTAAAATGACAAAACAATTGATCTTCTGTTGTGTCCGCTCTCTGGGCCTAACAATGGAATCCAGTTAACTTATTTGAGAAGAACTGTCTCACTGTGTTCAGAAATTGATTCACGTGAACCGATGATAAAAATGATGAAATATTTAACTATGGGAGAGCCACGCTACAGTATGAATGGGCCGGCTCCACCAAATTGATACCACGGCCTCACAGAAGACCGGTGTGATTTAGCGCCGCCGCTGTGTTTCGTCGAGTGAGGATACCGGGCCCAACTGTGGGGAGAAAACGTTAACGGGTCGCAGCTCATTTGTGACTTGACTGGTGTATATGAGCGGAGGCAATCGCTTACCCCTCGCTATCAGGTGATCCATCTGCTTGTGCCAACTTTTACATGAAAAAAAAAATTAACTATTCACTCAGGAACATCACTATTCAACATCAGTGTAACTCGGTCGCGACCGACTTCCACAGATGATATCACACGAGTCCCTCGGGCACTTCGGCAAAATCGATGCTTTGAAAGGCCTTAGAAAAGTTGTCGAAGTAATAAGTAAGCTTATGAATGTGCTGCTAAAATTCTTATAACACTTAAAAGTTAATCTCGAAAAGAGGTTATATCATTCAGGATTTCAAAATAAGAATTTGGAGATGAAAAACGGCTTTTTGGAGTTTCTCATACAAAAAAATCAACTACATGTTATACTTACTTACTCCGATGGCTCAACAATCCAAAATGAGTCTTGGCCTCCGATACGAAATGTCGCCACATGTCTCGGTCTTGTGCAGCTTGTCGCCAATCTCCTGCTTGCAATTCCTGCAGGTCCGCGGCCACTACATCCCGCCAGCGGTAGCGTGGGCGCCCCACTGGCCGACGACCAGTAGGTTGCTCAAGATATGCCCTCTTGGCGCCCCGATCTGATACCATTCTTTCGACGTGGCCGAGCCATCGGAGTCTATGTGCCTTCGTCTCTCCCATTATGTTAGGGCTCGCCATCAGCTCTTCAACCTCGGCATTTTTTAGGATCCTTGAACTGCCATCTGCTTCCTGTTTAGGACCGAACATTTTCCGGAGGATTTTCTGTTCTACATGTTATAAAACACAGATATATGGCAAATAAGAATTTCAAAAATTTGAAAGAATGCATTGGTGGCAAGTGCAACCTTAGGTCTATATCTGTACCTAATAATAGATTTCGATAGAGGATAGTTTTTGAAGTGAATATTAAAGAGTAGTGAAATTGTAAAGAGACAGAATTAAAATCAAATTTCCTTACACACATCACTATTTAAAAAGGCATTTACAGTAACATATTACATAATATAAGCCTTAAAAGACGAGAGTTTTCTAGATGTCTGCCAAACTTTAATAAAAATAACCTCAAATGACTTCTAGGCTCTAACCAAATTACTACTCAGAATATGAAATGTAATTCACAACGAATCCCAAAGCGTCTACCAATCTACAGTTAATTTAGAAAACTTAGTATTCCGAACACAAAACCTCCCATTCTTAATTCAAGAGTTTACGCGACAATCACGTGTCATTACTTTTCTCCTCGCAAGGACATCTTCTCCCGACGAAGGCTGGACAATTAATAAACAATTTAGTGTCTGCAAGCGCCGACGTGAGTTGCATGGTTGGTGGAGAGGGATATACTCGTACTTTGATTATTTGGAGCGGTTTGTCACATAAAGAAATGGCAGTGAGACTTCTTCGCCTTTAATCAAACAATCTAAATGTTGGATACCAAAGATAAAAATGTTTTCTTTTCTGTAAATGTTTCAACTGCATATTTTGTACAGAAAAATTAAGTAGGTATTTAATTTTGATATTTTTATAATGATGTTACAATAAAGATCGATGTGGCTCTCTACCTACATGTTATGAATTCATTCTGCATAACATTAGAAATTGTACATTTAACAGCAAGCAATAATGCATTTTTCACAAGATACTCACAAAATTAGTTTACATTATGGAAGCTTAATGGACCTTACACAATTATGACACTTTTTTTTTTATGTGATAGGTAGCAGACGAGCAGGCGGATCACCTAATGGTAAGCAATTGCCGCCGCTCATAAACACTTGCAACACCAGTGGAGTAACAAGTGCGCTGCCAACCTTTTATCCCCTTCCCCCCGGGTGGGCCTCCGGTACCCTCACTCACTCAGCGAAACACAGCACAGGGGCTGCTTCACGCCGGTTTACACTAAATGCACACAAAAAAAAATAATTGGTTTCCCATTTTGACAATCTTTTTGTGTGAACTATTTCTTTACTGAACACCCGTATACTGTGGATGCTATAGTATTTTTATCACGTATTATTTGAGTGAAAAATGATCGTCAAAGTGGTAACTATCGCCCCCCATCATTGGGGGTGACTTTTTAGTGGGGACACCGGTTCTTTGACATTGTTTTAATTGAAATTTAATGAAAGTGCTCAAAT
Organism: Cnaphalocrocis medinalis; assembly: GCA_014851415.1. Lineage (NCBI taxonomy): Eukaryota > Metazoa > Arthropoda > Insecta > Lepidoptera > Crambidae > Cnaphalocrocis > Cnaphalocrocis medinalis. The sequence goes on along the minus strand of CM026299.1, from coordinate 11,224,061 downwards.
ATACATTTGATTGTCGTCTTGGGGATCGATTTGTAAGTTTCTTTGAAAGTATATTGTTTGGGTTACGAGTTGACCTAGAACTTCTAAACATAAGGGGCTATACGAATGAAACTAGCGCCGCCAACCTATTTACACTGATTGTGGCGAAAATATGATATTTTTGAAGAAAATAAGACATTACAGACTTAGATCCAAGTAAATTAGATTTTTCAAGATGCAGTACAATATTTCTAAATGCGACAAGTAACAATAATGTTAATTTTAGCAGTAATTTACATAATTGTTACTTGTCGCGTGTTTTATAATATTGCACTGCATCTTGAAAAAATAAATTTACTTTTATATAAGTGTGTAATGTTTTGCTTTTTTAAAAAATATCGTATTTTCGCCACAATCAGTGTAAAAATCTTGGCGGCGCTAGTTATTCCTATAGCCCCTTAAAGTTGGCCGCCATAGCTGAAATATTGGTTACGATGACTTAAATTTGTCTAATGTTAAGTTGAATGAGTATGTCTAAATTGCCTTTTTTTGTTTCAGGTAAGCAAGATTCCTGCCCACTTAATCAAATTTTCATACGAGGTAAACTTGTACCATGATCCAGGATTTGGCAAGTCTGGTAATCCGAATAACCCGGTTTGCCAACTATAGTAAGTAACTATAATATATTCACCCCGACCCGTAAACTTTAACACAATTAAATTAATCAAAAGTTATTACATGCCAGTGTTAATTGACAACGAGGAAATTCTCATAGACTTGGCAGACTTAGGGTGGCCGGCATGCCAGGATCGCGTTGACTTATGGGTGAAGATGCTACATTGATTTGTGACGCGTTAAGTCAAACCTTAGTATTTACATTTAGACAGTCACTAGTCAAAATTTCTATTATCGAGTAAATATAATATTTATGTAAGGACGGCGTATTTGGTAGTGCCTCATACGCCAGAGTCGTGGATTCGATTCCCAATATGTAAACACTAGTGGCCCGCCCTCCCTTCGGGACCGTAATTCAGAAATGAACCGATAGATGGTGCTGTGTCCAATTACATCGCGCAAGCGTTTCGTGTTTTCGGTTTACCTATAAGCCTTGTCGTTTTCCATAGAATAATAATAATAATTTCACTACATCACATACATTGATCTGACTCTGAGATAGGTAGTTCAAGCACCTGTGTTACAGATATCAGAACCAACAGTGGAATTACAAATATATACATATAATACTTTTCTTTTGTAAATACATACTTATAATACATAGAAGACACCCAGACCAATACAAACAGACATGTTCATGCACACAAATGTTTGTACTGTGCGGGGATCGAACCCGCAACCATTGGCCCAGACGCCGCATTCACTACCACTGAGCCAACCGGGTCGTCAATAGAATAACTTCTATTCTAAGAGATAAGGCTGCCTGTCCATTTAAGCGGAGCGATGCGGCGGAGCGGAGAAACGGACAAATATTAGCCAATAGTATTTATTTATTTTAGCCAGTAGAATTTTGTGTAATACTATTGGCTAATATTTGTCCGTTTCTCCGCTCCGCCGCATCGCTCCGCTTAAATGGACAGGCAGCCTAACTCTCTTTATAAATAGTATAGAAGAAGATAAATAGTATAGATTTATACAATACCCGGACACTGAACAAACCTAAGTGTTCATCACACCAACGTTTGTCTAGAGTGGGAATCGAACGACCTTTAGCATATGAGGCTGGGTCACTACCAAATGCGCTATCGGGCCATAATAGTTTATGCCTTTTACACATAATAACGAAGACCCCGTTGGTGTGGTTTCGGGGTCCTGTGTTCGACTCCCAGGTCGAGTATAAAAACATAAAACATTTATTTATTTTCTAAAATACACATTGATACATGGTGTTATTTGATTTTGTAGTTATGGTATCCAGCCTGCCAAAAAGTATGTTTTGAATTTTCGAACATAGCGCGGGTCTGTGATCACCAATTGATTAGGCAAGCGTGGTGATTAAGCCTAATCCCATCATAGTAGCGATGACTTGATTTCTATGATGGAGGCCTTTGCCCTGCAGTGGGACAGTATTCTGATACTTTACACATGATAAAATTGTATGCTCATTAGACTGTGTATACGTTTGCCGTCGTCATGACAGTAGGAATTACAATAAATTCAAACAGTTAATACCTTAAACATCGTACGTCTCGGTCGTTACCCTTGCATCAGAGCGAGCTAGCGCCATAAATTAGAGCCACAACTGAAACTAGAAGTGCGTCCACGTTTCTCAGTTTAATTCGTTAAGTTATTCACTAAGGGCTGGCAGAAGCCACAAAAGCTCCTTAAAAGGCCGGCAACGCATCAGCGACCTCTCTGATCTCGCAGATATTCATGGGCGCGGCGGTGATTTATTACTAACTAGTGGCCCGCCCGCACTTCGCTTCGGGACCGTAATTCAGAAATGAACCAATAGATGGCGCTGTGTCCAATTACATCGCGCAAGCGTTTCGTGTTTTCGGTTTACCTATAAGCCTTGTCGTTGTCTATAGAAGTTATCTCTTTATAAATAGTATAGACAAGTAAACCACTTGCTCGTTTGCCGTCTAGTATAAAACAACATGCGCAGCAGTGGTTACTGACCAGCAGGTGACATGTTTGCTACCTCTAGTATAAAAAAAAAACAAAATCATGGGCCAGCACTTTTTTAAGTGGTGGCAGACGAGTAGATGGATCACCTAATGGTAAGCAATTGCCGAAGCCCATAGACACCTGCAACACCAGTGGAGTCACAAGTACGCCGACACCCTGTAACCTCCTTTCTCCTCGATTGGGCCTCCGGTACCCTCACTCACTTGGCGGAATTGGGCCTTGGGTTTTAAGCCCGTACCTAGTTACTTACCTAGTTATCAAATAGTTTCATTTCCTTTCTGCTTTCCTAGTACTTTTAATCAAGCAATAAAGATAATTGCATTATACAGGATGTTCAATGAACCTACAATCTCCGGTGTGACGGCATCTGGATCTAATCTCATTACGTACCAGAAGGCCTACAACGAAACAGCATTTACAACTGAATCTAAATACCGCCCTTTCACACGAGCAGACCATTGCTTTTATTTGGATGCGACAGATATTTAACGACGTGACGGTTTCGTTGTAGGAACTCAGAATTCATCCCCGCCCTTTCACACGAGCTCTCTCTCTTTCACGTCTCTTTGATTTGGATGTGATAGGTATATTCTCGTTTATCACGGTTTGGTTGTAGGCCCTTATTTTTATTCTGAAGGTGATATAGATTAAAAGACAGAAATACTTTATTGTATAAAATACCAACCTAAGTAATATGAATCTTAATGATCAATTTCGCCTGTCTTATCGTTGAAAGTGGTTTATACCAGACAACCTTTGGGCAAAGGACACCTATCTATACCATTTATAAAGAGATAATATCTAGACCACATGGCTTATATTGAAAAGAGGAAAGCCTGCGCGATGTAATCGACACCCAGCGCCATCTATAAGCGAATATTGGAACTAAGAGAAAAATTAAGTCCCGATACGAAGTGAAGGTGGGCTAGATTTAAAAAATAGAGGTAGTTGGTGCAATATTGAAAAAGGGAAAAAATAGCAAGCTACAAACCGCTTGTTGGAACATATTTTTAAAACATCACCAGACAACAGTCATACCAAAAAGTTGCAAATATTTCGTCAAACGTATAAATAGCAACCCTGTATAACTGTATTTCACGTGACTGAGATCAAGTGGGACGCCGTTAGAATAGTTTAGCGAGTCGAAAAACAGTTGGAATAAAGGGTTGTTGTTAACGCATTAGTGTTTTAGGGTTGTTTGTCGCCGTAAAATAATCTTTGTAAGGCTACCTTGTGTGTAAAATCCGCTAGATGGCGCACTTGAGTACTGAAGCACAAAATAATTACACACAGAAGGTAGACTCAGCCTGATTTTGAATTTAGAAGAGTTCGTTGACATATGCTAGGGTTGTTGCCCGGCATGAGTATATGAGCGCGCGGCCTCTACGACAGACCTCGACAGTTTGACAATCTTATGTCATAGGGTAGGATTAATGTGGTCGAAAAGGCGTATTTCCCCGGTAGTGTGCATGCGTGAGTACATGACACGTTGTTAGCTCTTAGTGGGCAGACTACTTTCTGTGTGTAATAATTTTGTGGTTCTACCGCATAATACTGATTAGATAAGCAAAAATTATTAAGAAGAATCTTCCATCTCTCTATTCCCATCGTCAATTTCTTAGCTTAATAAATTCGCAACTAATTTTTGGATTACACTGTACAAGTCTTAAATTAACCGGTGGTTTCCTTCCATACGTCTCGCTCTAACCACGCGTTTAAGATTTTAATTTGCTGAGTACTCGTTTTAATCAGAGTGAAAGAGATAGCTTTAGGGATGGGAAATTACTCTAATTATTCTTCCTAGTTAGTATAAATTTATTGAATCTCTTTTAATGTTTTCATGATTTCCATTTTGCCCATAAGAATTATTTAACATTTTGAAAATTCAGTTGCATGCACGAATTCGCAACAATAGGGTACTTGACTAATTTTTTTTTATGTGTTTAATCAAAAGACCCCTCTATTAAAGAAACATTGTTGAAAGAATTATTTGATTCTGATTTGAATTACCTGAGATATCACAACTTTAAGAGCACATATTTTACGCAGGCCCAAAAACGCTCTATACAAATGGCTACCAACATGTGACGTCACACGCTGGTGTCTTGTATGCGCGTCTAGCAAATTATGTTTGGTAGCTATATCAAATGTTTCGTTTATGTACATAGTTTTATAATAAAAGTTTGTGTTTAATGTGTGGGTAGTTCAATGATATAATTATTTTTATAATATTATAAACTTTAAAATGGACTTGCCCATGAAACTTTGAATGCTCACAAAACCAGCTAGACGTTATATTTTTAACTGAAATTTAGGCTATTGGTTCTTATTTACCAATATTTTGGTAAAGTATCAATATTTTTTACTACATCGATATTAGTCAACTACCCTATTCCAGAATCCAGATATGGAACACTACCACAGAATTCTTAATAGACACTACTTTAGTATTTATTAGAAGAAAAACTACTAACTTAAGATGTTAAAAAACAGTAATAGAAACCACAACTAAAATAAACAAAAAAACGAACGGGAACAAAAAATTCATGAATTATTTTTTATTCCCGATTTTTAGTCCCATTTTCATGTTATTATCCGATGTTTAGTGTAGTAGTAAAATTACTTCTTTATAGGATTCCTGTTCGTCCCACTGGTGGGATAAAACCTGTCCCACTGGTGGGACGAATGGGAATGAAACACATGCAATGCTTATGAAAGAGAAAGAAATTCCGATTCGAACGTATCGTCCGGTTTGTCTTAGGCTTTCGGTATCTATTTATTTTAGTACTAGTACACTAGTCTCTTCACTAGTTGTTTAAATTTCCCATTAAGCCGGAGACGAGTACAGAAACACAAAAGCTACGTATCTCCAATCTATAAGGAGTTTAATTTCAAAACGCGGTAAGGTCAACAAGGACCGGGCCCTTTTAGTTATACAAGTTTAAATGTTTGCTTATTATTAGGGGAACCTTGGATGTTGCAATTAAAGTCTACCCAATTTCCGTGATGGTATTTCTGTTAATCTATTTTAGGATATCTTTTTGCTGAATCTTTATTTATGAAGTAGTGGAAATAAAATAAAATAAATTGAGAAAACATCACATACATTGTCCTGGTCCCAAACTAAGGTTTTCCTTTGTGCTATGGAAACCAGAAGCAACGAAGGAACTACAAACACCCAGACCCAACACAAATATCTGTTTCATCAGCAAACATTTGTGTCGGTGCGGGAATCGAACCCGCGACCCTTACGTCTGGCTCAGCGACCCGAAGTGGATCTTAGCCTCCGACACGAGAATTCGCAAGGAGAGCCCAAGACTACCGGTCAATCTCCCAGCCGAGGGTGTGCATAAGGCGCCGCCGAAAGGTGGCGACGTCGGCTCATTGCAAATCAATATTAACACACGCTAACAAAAAAACAGCCTATATAACGCCCTGTACCATTTTGGGGAGTGTTCGAAAGAGCTTCACGACCTGATACCACCTTCTCCTTTCTACCACCGGACAATGCGGAAGACGAAGAGAATCCACCCTTACACTGTGGAAGTTCCACCAGCTCGTACTAAGCGTTTCGCTTCTTCTTTCTTGGTACGAACTGCTAAGGAATGGAACAACTTGCCGGCTTCTGTATTTCTAGAGAGCTACAATTTGGGTGTCTTTAAGTCGAGAGTGAATAGGCTTTCTTCTGGGAAAGCACGCACATCTTAGACCTCATTGTCACTCTCCATCAGGTGAGATGAGGTCAAGTGCAAACCCATATCATATAAAAAATAAAATAAAACCAAAAACTAAACACGTATAACACGACTGATAAGCAATGACACCACTGTACATGAGTAACACGACAGATTTAAAGCGATGACTGACACGTTCCCACGGCTCGCTCAATTCGATTGTTTTGCGGACGCTCCATTTCGTGACAGCGGCCAGATTAATGGTTATATTTAAATTATCCCAGTATATTTCATGCTTTTTTTTCTGTCTGTATTTTTCAGCGTTCTTTATTCCGTTGTCCCCGTATTTCCACTACACGTAATCTAAACCTGCATTTTTCATTCTGATTACATAGTACTTTGTTGTCTACCTTTGACATCTTCCATGATTTATTAAAGGTTTTTCTGCTGACTGTAGTATTGTTTTTATTTTAATTTGCCGGGAGGTGTTTTTGTGAGTCACCGGTTATTTAATTAATGTTTTTTTGAGCTTTGTGCGCTGTAAAGATTCTGTTTTCTTTTTAATATCTCTTCGGTTTGTAGAAAAAGTCATATATTACGAATATGAGTAATTTTCTCTTTAACGTGTAGCAAAAAACTATGCAGAACTATATCCTTTATACAATAGGTACTAGTGGTCCGTCCTCACTTTGTTTCGAGACTTAATTTTGCTATTAGTTCCAATATTTGCCAATAGATGGCTCTGGGTGTCGATTTCAACGCGTAAGTGTTTCGTCTTTTCGGTTTACATATGAACATCGCTCTCTTTCTCTCAGCTCAATGTATGAGATGTTATGTGAATTTATTTTAATTAATATCATTAAGGGCCTCGTTCACCACCTCCGAGTAAAATGTCAAGTAATGTACTTGTCAATTATAGTGGGTTCGGAGAAAATTGGCCCCTGGTTCGCGGCCTAGTTTAATTTAAATATGTTTTTCAATATAAATACTAGGGGCCAGTAAATTACTTGACACTTTACTCGGAGGTGGTGTACGAGTAAGGGACTAGTATGCATCCTAATTTAGGGCACTCACTTGTCCGATATTACCGTCTCTAGCATAAAAAAACGAATACTTTATTTATTTTATTAGGAACATTTGGAGAAGTATGGTTTTCTTTGGGTGTAATAATGAATTTTATGGTTTCATATTGTATGATAAATGGCCGCGTTTTTCCTTATGAATTCTTATGACAGCTTTTCTTATCCTTATGAAGATATAAAGATGGTGGCTTGGGCAGACTACGTAAGAATGCCTAGTGACGTCATTGGGATCTTTCAGATGAAAATATACGCTTATACAGAGTGTACATATCTGTAAACATTTACATCTCATTACCACTTCTTCTATCAACCATTCTGGACAACATGTTCTATGACTTTTAATATAATCAGTCGAATCTCGAAAGGCGAAAAGGATTTGGTTATTAAAATTCGGTGGTGTAAACGGGTAATTCTCATAAAAAAGTCATTACCATGGCAGTCTTAAACCCATTTTACTTCCGAAAATGATATCAAAATCTTAAAATTTATCGATTACACATATTGACCCTCATCTGTTTAAAATATTTAAAGATTCATGTCAATTTCAGAATAGGATTTAATGACAACATGATAATGACATGTGTGTAGAATGGGCCCCGAAAGATGGACAAGAATCGTCACCCAATGTCAGCCGATCGATGGACACCGTAGACGGGGCAGGCTCAGAAAAAGATGGCGTGACGATTTCTATAAGTATGTCCAAGATTGGCAAGCAAGGGCGTTGAACAGAGATATATGGAAGAACTTGGACTCCCCCTTAGCCTAGTATTGGGATTGTATAGGCTAACTAAAAAAAAATGGTAATGACATCTCGATGAGAATAATCCAAACAGCTCCATACTATGTCCCATCAAGAATTTTAGTCGGTAATGATAAAATAACATCGGGCACTTTAATTTTCAATAAATCCTTTGACCTATGACATTGATCATTGTTTTCATAACATAAAACAAGACATCTAGGTAGTCTCATTCAGGCCACAGTTTCTCAAACATTTTGAGATACTGGCATAAAGAAGTCGCTTGGCCCACTAAACCACTATTTACTGGCGACATGAAAGAATAGCGATGACCGTTAGTTTGCGTAATTGTAAAAAAGAATACTTTCTACTAAAATTGGTTTCTGCGCACTCAAGGTCATCGCAATTATTTCATGCCGCAGACTGTAATAAACTTTTGAATAAAAATATGACATTATTTTATTCGAAAACTAGTGGCCCGCCTTCACTTCGCTTCAGGACCGTAATTCAGAAATGAACCAATAGATGGCGCTGTGTCTAATTACATCGCGCAAGCGTTTCGTGTTTTCGGTTTACCTATAAGCGTTGTCGTTGTCTATAGAAGTTATATCTTTATAAATAGTATAGATAGATGGGCCTGCCCTTAGCTTCATACCGAAATCTAAGTTTCTCATCTTAGAAGCCTACGATGGAGCGGGCTTACCCAAAAGTAGCCTATTCACTCTAGCTTTACAAAAATGAGGTTGTACTAATTGGGGAAAACAGACGCGGGAAGGGTGTTCCACTCCTTGGCAATGGGTATCACATGAGGACGAAAAGCGTTTTGTATAGTCCACGGCTTTTGCGATACGGATATAGCGATAAAGCGATATAGCGATGACCGTTAGTTTGCGAACTTCTAAAAAGAAGACTACTAAGACTGGTTTCTGCGCACTCAAGGTCATCGCTATTCTTACATGCCGCGGGCTATACGCAATTGAGGAATAATCATCATCATCATCATGTCAGTCCACATCCACCCACATTTGTTGATAACAAATTGAGGAATATGTACCAAAGCTTTCTCGGTCATTCATTCATTCATAACAATGTTACGGGGTTCTAGACGTCATAACTCTATGGTTGTCACGTCGACAACTTCCCAAGACGTGGAACCATAAATTTGAGAAACCCTGAATTGTGCCAAAGGGGGTAAGGGTGAAGTAATTAAAATTCGTTTTGGATCATCCCCGCTGGGCGTATTGTTGTAGGTGTGATTCTACAGAATAATTAATTAAAATTACAACTCAGTGGGGTGATATTTTTGATTGGGATTTGTATACGACTAGTGATAATTGAAGTAAGTTAATTAAATTTGATAGTGCAATATTAATTGTCTTAGTATATTGAATTACATTTATCACTATTAAGTTAATTGAAGTTCTTCTTGTTTAACTCCATAGTACAGTCAACAGCAAAAGTAGATGATCAAAATCAAAAACTCTATACCTATCGACCGGGGCTCGCGTCAGAACTTCATTCAATAGATCATCGTCTATTTTAAAATTACACTTAAAACTTTTTTTTTTAATATTTTGTTTATCTTCTAACTATTTTTTACCCGACTACGGCAAAGCAAAAGGAGGGTTATGATTTTGACAGGCTATGTATGTATGTATGTGCGTAGTCACACGTTCATATACCTACCTACCTACTGTAGCACTTTGACAACGTTTGACTGCGGATTTCCAAAAATGAAAATTTATCTCTACATAGTGAATATTGCATACTTGAGAATAGTATTGTATGACATTATTGTAAACTAGCTTTTCCCCGCGACTTCGTTCGCGTGGACTTCAGGTTCGTAGAAACCTCAAAAATTGTAGCCTATGTGTTATTCTGATGTGCGTCGCAGACCTAGCTTGAAGGCGCACCCGCGCAAAGCGCGGGGCGGCAAAAAGCTAGTTCTGATGTATAAGCTATATTGTGGTAAAGTTTCATTCAACGTTTTTACGTGAAAGAGTAACAAACATCCATACATCCATACTAGTAGTGGGCGTTAATAGTTATAACCATTAAATTAACACGATAAAAAAAAATACCCATTAACAATGTTAAGAAAAATTCCCGTAAAAAGCTAAATTTCACTTTTCGTAATTCTTTATGTAACTTCTTGCACTACAGCACCACCTAGTGGATTCGTGCGGAATCATGTACCAATAAGCGCGTATTTATTTTTTGCTAATATGGCGCCGAGAATGCGACGATGCGACGAAACTCAGATAGATGGCGCCAATGGCGGTAGTGTTAAAACTGTTAAAAACTGTGTTTACGGAGTGAGAGAAAAAGACGTCTATTAGAAACAAAATATGGTTCATTATTGTCCGAGAGGAAAATTAACTGAAAATAAGTTAATGTTAATTCGTCTAGTGGTGTGTTAAATTTAGTGATTTGGTATTTTTATTGAATGAGCTAAAAATAACCTTTGGGTGAAATTAACTTAATTCGTTGAGTTGGTATTTTTATTGTTTATGCGAAAAAAATACGTTTTGTGAAATTAACTGATTTCGTCTAGTTTGTTAAATTACGTTTTGTTAAAATTATTGAATCCGAATTTGCTTTCATGGCGTCGGTATTTTATTTAAGTAACAGAATTTATGTTGTTTCGTGAGATTCTGATGAATATGTGGTTTCGTAAGATTTTTAAAAACTGTTGTTTCGTAATATTTGTTTTGTTTTGAACTTTACTTGAAAAGTACCTAATTGAACTTAGGAGTATGTGAAAATAATTATTAGTGGTGGGTGCGAGGGGGGGGGGGGGACTTTTTAGGGGGAGCCAAAAGGGGGGGAGGGGGGGGTGATACAGGAAGATAGGAAAAGGAAGGAAGGTTGGCATTCGGCAAACGGTAACGGGTCAAAGTTTCTTAATTTTGTCACTCACTGACTGACTCACCGATCATCAAAATTCTAAGGCACTTCTAGCAGACCTAGAACCTTCAAATTTACACTACAAGTAGTGTTTGGGGTATGAATCAAGGAAGAACTTAAATATTTTTAAATTTTGATCTAGTTTTTAAGATACATTAACTTCAAAATAACTTTGTAATCCAATACAAATACCATACCGATATATAGGATTACCACGTTATATTTGCAGTTCAATAGCTGTTAATAATTTTCTACAAAACTGCAAATATAACGTGGTAATCCTATGTCTGAAACATAGGATTACCACGTTATATTTGCAGTTTGGTATTTGTATAGGAGTACGGTGGTCGTTTTTTTTTTTTTTTGCTCGACTTGGCGGGAGCACTGCCGTGCCCCCAGATACTAAAAGTTATAACAAATAACAATTAAGATAGCCGGTTATTTTTAATTAGCATTAACTATTCACATGTGAAACAAAAATAACATTTAATCCCAAGTCTAATCCATACACTCTTTCGCCTTTATAATAGTAGTAGGATTGACAACGAAGGCTTGTTTTATACTTTTTTTCAGTGTCGTTTGTTTGTCGTAGTTGGGTTTTAGTTTTTTTACTTTTTTTTTTAAAAAAAGCCATTTCCAGTTGGAGAATTCCTTAATCATTTTTAAACTTATAAAAAAGGAAGAGGTTTAAAATTCGTCTGTATGTTTTTTTTTCTAGTTAGTTAACTATAAAATGATATAGTTGTATGCTTTTACAGCACTATAAATACCTTCACACTTCCATATAGGAAGATAAAGTTTCCCCTAACACCCCTGGGCCCATTAGAGCTTTGTATTACATTTTCGCATGTTCGCGAAATCCGCTACGAGCTGTTAATCGATCCGTTTTTCACATAATTGTAATGTGTTTTAGATTTAGGAAGTTATTTAGTGGTGAGCGTTTAGCGATTCTTGGATACTGTTTCGAGCCGGCAGCAAACTGAAGAGGCGCACGGGGTTTTCGATCAATTGCTTGGCGTTTCAAACGCGTTAACAACGGCTGTTGTATGCGGTTGAAATTCTAAACTGTAAGTAAATGTTTAATATCGTCGCGTTCAATTTCGATCAAATCAATTGATTTTATAATATTGTGTATAAAATACATAATAATTTTTAACCGTAACTCAAGTAAACTCACGAGGGCATTATACTGGCGAAAACAAAATTTGTACCCCTAGGAACTAAGGGTCTAATCTCAGAAATAAAATTGCCTTGCCTAAACAAAGTGCATGAATCAGCTAATCACACATAGCACGTATATTTATATAAAATAATTTATTTCATGGGTACGTAGTTGTCATAAAAAAAACATTATTAGTTATCACAACTATCAACAATTTGTCGTCATTAATAAAATTTCTAAGACAATTGAAAATAATAAATGTTTATTTTACTCGTATGTCTTTATCAATTACTTAAGGCACATTGCAAAATAAAACTTTCAAAATCGCTACCCGCTCCGCTCATCACTGTTGGAAACCCTACCACACTCAGCTAAGTTCTAATATTAATGTTCATTTACCGTGCACGTTAAATAGAGATTAAGCACAAACTAAGCTAAATATAACAGGTAACCACTTATTATAGGAAAAGTTTTATTATAGAATAGTGTTGCGACTCCAAACACACGTATTTCACACGAGTGATATTAACAAAAATATTCGACTTTTTTATTCTACTGCCAAGTCGAATACTATTTCGCCTGAAAGCTTGACCAAATTTTCACCTGATGGAATGCAACGATTAGGTTTTTTTTATATGATAGGTAGCAGACGAGCAGATGGATCATCTGATGGTAAGTGATTGCCGCTGCCCATTGTCACCTTCAACACCAGTAGAGTCACAAGAGTAATGCCAACCTTTACCCCCTTTCCCCCCAATTAGGCCTCTGGTACCCTCACTCGACGGAACTCAGCGCTTCTTTACGCCGGTCTTCTGTGAAGCCATATCACTATCAGCCCTTTCATGCCGAAGCGTGGCTCTCCTACGGTTTTTTTTATTAGAGTTAAATTATAAATTACTCATATTGCTCAAGTGTTGCTGTCCTACAATATGGGTTCCTTCAAACGAAGCGTGAAGAAGCATCTCGCGGGCCAGTATGGCAGTGGCAACGGATGTGATGCCGTGCCATCGCGTCCGTTGTAACTGCAACGTGGGCTCTCCTCTTGCTAACATCAGGCTGAGGTGAGCCATTTTACTGAGCCAATATAAAAAAACAGTGATATTATTATAGCATTGAGCCGCATCACTATCAAAGAATGGGGTTAAACTGAAATCCATTCGGGGTTTAGAAATGGAATTATCGTTAATATTTGCCAAATTCCGCCTCCGTTTTCGTTGTTTTAATTAACTTTAATTGTGAATAGTTTGTTGTTTGATTCTGGACAAATATTCGTGATGAACACTTGTGTTTGTTTCTATGTCTAGGTGTAGTAAGTATTTAAGTATTAGGGTTTACGTAATTCCTCTGTTGTTAGATATTTTTATAACACAAGTGCTTATGCTTCTTTGTACGAAAACATTAACCATGTGTGGGATGTTATAAGAATGTAACTTATTTTCTCACTAATTTATTTTTTGTCTTGTAACAATGAAGCGACTACCGTCTGACCTTCACAACTTTGCGCCCAATCGGGAGGAAAAGGGTAAAAAGTTGGCAGCGCACTTATGACTACTAGTGTTGCAGGTGACTATGGGCAGCGAAAATCGCTTAGCATCAGGTGATCCGTCTGCTCGTCTGCCACCTGATCACATAAAAAGTCAGTATAGCCGGAGGCACGAAAGTATAGCGATGACCGTTATTTTGCGCACTTGTAGAAAAGAAGACTTTCTATCAAAATTGGTTTCTGCGCACTCAAAGTCATAACTACACTTTCTTGCCTCGGACTATACCATAGGTCCGTGCTCGGATTCGAACCTACTGTGCTCTTCGCTTTTAATTTTCCACGCGTGGAAAAGATGACCGCACTCCATTATAAATTCAAGCCTTCCCCCATGTTGTAGCTAAATACATTAGCTATTTAGTGTGGACTTAGTCTACCCGGTTTCGTCTGCTTAATTTGCCATGAAAACACGCAAACAGCCTTTTTTCAACTTAAAGCTGGATGTGACCAAAAATGTAAATCTGCCTTACCCCATTGCCAACACATTTTTCCTCTCCTCTACCTAAAGGTTATCTGGAAGAAATCGCTACAAGCGATTAGACCGCCTTTATGTACTGTTAATCACTGCTGTTTCATTCATGTAATCTATTTCTGTGAAATAAAGAATATCTGAAATATGGCCGTGTTAACCGTGTGAGAGCCACGCTTCGGCCTGAATGAGCTGATGTGATATACCACGGCCTCACAAAAGACTGGCATGATGTGAGTGAGGATACCGGAGGTTGACTCTACTGGTGTTGCAGGTCTCTATGGGTAGAGGGAATCGCTTACCATCAGGTATTTTTTTACGTGATACATGGCAGACGAGCAGATAGATCAACTGATAGTAAGCAATGGCCGCCGCCCATAGACACCTACAACATCCGTAGTGTCAAAAATTCGTCTGCTTGTCTGCTACCTAACACATAAAAAAAATGTCGAAAAGAAAACTAATACGAGTATAATATAATATTTATAATAATATTTCACTACATCACATACATTGGTCTAACTCTGAGATAGGTAGCTCAAGCACCTGTGTTATAGATATCAGAACCAACAGTGGTATTACAATATATATACGTATAATACTTTTCTTTTGTAAATACATTACATAGAAAACACCCAGACCAATACAAACAAACATGTTCATGCAGACAAATGTTTTTACTGTGCGGGAATCGAACCCGCAACCCTTGGCCCAGACACAGCATTCACTACCACTGAACCAAACGGGTCGTCGAAACTTAGCATTAGAAAGTTATATAGGATCTAGCCCCGTGGTCGTCAAACTGCGGCCCGCGGTTAAAGTAGATTCCTTTAATTAATAGTATTTACACATCCGTACTTCACATATAATGCGGCCCGGACCTTAGTGCTCACATTGTTATGTGTGGCTCTTGAGCAGTAAAGTGTGACGCCCGCGCCGGTGACTCAAGAGAGAGTCTATCTAGTAGATTTTATCTACGTTTAGGGACAACACAGTTACTGTATTATTTATCTAGGGCCGTACGTATCTGCCCATCTGCCTTTTGTTTTACTAACGAGACCCAGCTTGTATTGTAATTTATTTCAAATGACACAAACATTCATTGGCCGTTAAATACATTCATTCATACATTCGTTCATTGTAGGTTGCATGTTTTGTCAACTAGAGGCGATATTGTTTTAGTATTTCAGTTCATTGAAATGTCAATGTTTAATTAAACGGGTATTTAGCCTAGAGCCTAGGTTGATGTTTTCATTTACCATTAATTGTATCGATTTATTATCTAACCCTTACTTACCAGAGTCACTTTCTCTAAGGGATATATTATATGTAGACATTTACATCCCCATCACGCCATAATATCAAACATTCTGAGCAACATTAGTTCTACGACTTTTAAAAATTCGTCTAAAAAGGTTTCGACACCCCATACAAAAGTGACTTGACCAAGTTTGTACGAAAACTGACCTAAGTCCATACTATGCTTAAGAACTTGTCTTACGGATATCAGACAACTCCGCGGCGCCTTTGAATTGTTAGGTGCACGCGCACTTACGCTACAAACGTGTGTGTGAGGTAAGCGCGTTTACTAGAAGTTGTCCCGTAATAGAGCTCAGTGCGCGTGCACTCGCGTTGTGAATGTGTGCATCATCATCGTCAGCCTATATTATAAAAATTCACACAACTCCTCATATTCATCTGATTCTGTACTAAGTAGCTTTAAGCATTTGGGTTACAGTTATCAGACCACATTGGAAACACAAACATAATACTTAAATGCATACTTAATACACCCAGACACTGACCAAACATAAGTGTTTATCACATGAATGTTTGTCCAGGGTGGGGATCGAAACAACCTTTGGCCTAGAGGCAGGGCCATCGGGCCAGTCAACACACATGCGTCCAAATAGTCTGTATTAAAAATATATTTTAAAGGCTTATCGTCAAAACGTTAATAAATAAAAATATAATCTCGCCCCGAACGTCCAGACACGCAAATATTTATTGATGTTTTATTACATTCTTTTAATAAATAGTTACATTCTCGTATCAATATTTGACAGTAAAATATGGTTGTGAATGAAGGGATGCGATCCGATTTCAATATCGATAAAGTATCAGCAGTTTTCAATAAAGATTTTATTGCGATACGATAAGCCAAAATGCTGACTTCATTCACGAGTAAAGCTGATACAATTTCATCAAAGTTGATATTTTTGGTCATATTTAAAAGCTTAATAATGCTCTTTGATTTTTTATATTTGGCTCTTTGCAGTATTTTTTCAATTATTTATTTAGAGCGTGAATTAGATGTTATAGGCACAAAGTTTCTATATCTCCGTTTTTCCGAGATACACTTCCAGTAATAAAAGTGTTCCCCCCTCCCTCCCTCCTACTTAGGACACGGATAACACGTAGTTCAATAAACTCATCGATATGAATATCAGCTAGATCCGACTTTATATGTTTATCTTATGGAAACATACTGAGATAATGGGTTGTTCTCATAGAGATGTCATTACCGTGGTAGTCTTAAATCTATATTTCTCCGAAGTTGACTGAATCTTAATTTTACATAAGTTACATGTTTTATACACGGGACCTTCTAATAATCGATAAATCTTAAGATTGTGATGTCAATTTTGAAGGAACTTTGTTTTGAATACTGCCACGGGTATGACATCTGTATAAAAATGATCCAGATTAAAGTCAAATCGATAACTCGCTTTGATTTTATCGATACAGTAGCAACCCTAAAACGCGTTTAAATTGTGAAATCAGATCGGGCCGTTTCATTTTTATATCTCAGTACCCAAAATAGTTTGAAACGTGAACGTATTGGTTATTATGTCCAAACTTTTGATGGCTCAACAATAAATCATCGAACATTCGTAGTGTTTAAAATAAAAATAAATTTAGTTTCATAAAACGAATTTATTGCTCGAATCTGGCAGGTAGTTACGACTTTAACTTTGGATATTAAATGATAGGGGTTAGGTGTATTTAGTTTGAAATTACATACATTGCAAGACTGACAAACCCAACTTTTTCAAGTTACCTTTGGTGTGTTAGGAGGTTTAATAAAAGGGTGATTAAATGGGTTTTCGGAGTAACTGAGCGTACCCACTACTGGGGAATGGCTTTCTCAGTTTTTGACTCCGCGAGAAAATACTACTAGGTGTTGTGTAGGCCTAAAATGCGCACCGCGACACAATTTTATCGACTCTCGTTCGCGCGAACGCATCCTTCTATCCCGCTCATCGCTCAGACAGGTGAGCGAGAAGCAACTTGCGCCGACACAATACGAGTGTCGACAAATTATCTCGCGGCGCGCATGTTAGCCCGGCTGGTAGTTCCTAATCTCTTTCCGTCTTATCTCAAAGATGACACTATGAGAGAGAGAAAAACTAGGTATCCCAAATAAAGTGACCTATTATTTAGAGTTAAAACCACAAAGGAAGATGCCCATTTAGAATGATCTAGGGTACATTGACTGCGGTCCCAGCGCGCCCGCATCTCGCACCCCAGAGGACCAGCTTTAGTACAACCGAATTAGATTATTGGACCGAGAACATTCGATACTAGATGAGACATACCTCGATAGGCACCAATCTAAAATATTTTTATTTTTGTTGTCGCTGGGGAATGCCGCCTTATACATACCTAAAACGAACCTATACCTTCCTAAAAGGCCGGCAACGCATCCGCACTCCTCCTGGTGTAGCTGATGTCCATGGGCGGCGGTGATCACTTACCATCAGATGACCCGCTTGCTCGTTTGCCTTCCTATATATAATATAAAAAAAAAGAAATAAAATCTTCCTGTCAATGAGCAGGCGGGTTATGTCGAACGCCGGAGGCATACCGACTAAACCCCAGCGACGCTTTCTCAGCGCCAGAGTGGAGAGGAGACAAGAGTACAAGTAGAATATCATTACAATCTGGGGAAGGACCAGACCAGGCTAAAACCTGCGGTGTTTCCGAAGCAATACGACCTGCAAAGTAGAAGGCGGTAGACCACGCGGGATATCACCCATCGTTAGACTGACCAAATCAAGTCTTCCATTGGGACTCCGTCAACGAATGCAGCAAGATGACCTCGAGCACGCAGCGGTGGCGGACTCTTAGTGAAGCTCATTTTAACTGCTCCTACCCAGACTACTATCAGGACATGACGATCACTCGGTAGTGATCGTCTTGGCAGAGCGGTCTCTGCCAAGAATGTACCGTATAAGAAGAAGCCTTCGATAGGTACCAGTCTAAAACCTGCAGCATTTTCGGACTGATACGACCTGCAAACCTTAAAAAAGAAAGCGTAATTCTTTTTAACGTCGTAAGAACCAGACAGGAGACCCAATGGAGAATCAAATTGTATTATGCCTTTTAAAAGGCTTTTGGTCTTATGACGTTAAAAGGTCGGCGGGGCACTTGTGACTCCTCTTGTATCGCCGATGTCTATGGGCGGCGGCAATCGCTTACGATCGTGTGATGCGTTTGCTCTTCCACATATCACACACAAAAACAAACATAGCCCAGAGCTATCGTTTACAGTAAAAATATTAGCGAAAACGGTCTATAGTATCTCGTGTATCCAAAGAGGTCAAACCGTGTTGGGTGTTCAGTCTCAAATTAAGGCGTAATTTACATAACCATAATTTAAGGATACCGCTATTTCTGAATATTTCGCCATTCAAATGAGCCAATCGCCACTTCCAGGTAATTATGTCTTCGACTGTATTGCCCGAAGGAAATTCTTGGCCGGTCCACAAAAGATCACGCGTTCGACTGTACTTACCCGCATTCGTGTATACTTATTGCCACAATTGGCAAATATTATACAATCAATACGGTATGTAAGGAACCCTTAGGCGGAGGGTCCATATAGGTGTGAATATAGGCCAGTTAAGCAGAGATTCTGTTTTTGATTAGGAAGTCGTGGGTTGGAATTCCAAGGAGGTATTCATACCAGTATTCGTAGCTACATAATAATATAGAGGGACGTAGCCTTCCAAGTAGTAGTAGTTGTAGGCTTCAAGTATCTTCTATTTACAGTTTCTATAAAAATACCAACTTTTAGACACAACCTTAACACGTAATATGTAACCAGGCGAGACGAAACACATGCGTGATGAAATCGATACCCAGCGCCATCTATTGGCAAGTATTTGAACTAATAGTAAAAAGTGCGGGTGGGTTAATGTAGTCTACTCTATACTATTTTTAAAGAAATAACTTCAATGTTTTGACATCAAAACGATTATAAATCATGTTTTTAATTCTCGAAGGCACTAAATATACTGATGAAACCAATCATTTTCCCCCAAAGAACATAGAGTCTAATCAGAAATAAAAAAAAAACGAATATCGGAATCCCGGGTATGTTTGGAATTTAACGAACATCTCTGGTTTGTGATCACCAATCCGCATTAGGGAAGCGTAGTGATTAAGCCTTATTCCATCATAGCTTAGCGAAGACTTGATTTCTATTATGGAGGCCTTTTCCCCGCAGTAAGACAGCATATAGGCTGGTACTTACTTAACCCAATAAAATCCAATTCCAACCACATCTACGAATAATAAATAGACACCAAAAATATTCCTTCATCCCAGAAGCAGTCTACCATACATTCCCTACGAAGTACAGATATAGACTAACATATAATGTATAATATTATTATATCTCCAATAGGAACTAAGTTGAGAAATTCAAGTCTATATTTGCCAGTATTGGATTTACTTGCAATAGCGGACGCGATGTGACGTCAGAGTTAGGAAGGCGTTAGTTTATGGATGAGGTATAAAACGGATTCGCTTGAGGGTATTCTGAGAAAGCCAATATCAATAATTGAAATATTTGTGGTTGTTGTGCAGACAGAATTTCGTGCTTAACTCTTAATACAAGGGGCATTAGGGTTAAAGTACGTTTTTACTATTGCAAGTGCGTTGTCCACGCTACATTTGTTTTAAGATTGTGACATTTTTTTTATAATAAAAAGAAACAACCAAAAAGTTTTTAATTATTTTCATAAATCCATACTTCCATACTAATATTATAAATGCGAAAGTAACTCTGTCTGTCTGTCTGCTACTCTTTCAAGCCAAAACTACTCAACGGATTTAAATGAAATTGGTTATACAGATAATCTAGACCCTGAAAAAGGACATAGGCTACTTTTTATTGCGAAAAGGGGGTTATATCTCCACTTAAAACACTTAAAACAATCACGTCAATTTGTCGCTCCGTTTTGCCGTGACAGAAAGACAAACATACCGAGAGACACACACACTTTCCCATTTATAATATTTACTAGCGGCCGCCCGCGACTTCGTCCGCGTGGAAAAGTAACTTTTTACCCCCCTTTTAACCCCTTACAACCCCCTTTTCGCAATAAAAAGTAGCCTATGTCCTTTCTCAGGGTTTAGATCATCTGTATACCAAATTTCATTTAAATCCGTTCAGTACTTTTGGCGTGAAAGAGTAACAGACAGAGATGACAGACAGACAGACAGTTACTTTCGCATTTATAATATAGTAGGTAATGGAAGTATGGATTATTTTTTGCCATAATCCAACCACGACTTTTTGTAAATAACGAGTTCTCAACAATCCCGCGATATACCACATCCGAGTTTCGTCCCACGTGAGACCGAATGCCTTCCTATTGATTTTGCGGGAATACCGTCACGGCCGATCGCGATTCCCGGTCGCCCCCGCGGGATTGCTCGGGATACGAGCGCGGGATTCGAGAGGGCGTCTTTTTAACTTGTCAATCCTTGCTTTGTGCTCGTGAGATGTAGTGTTATTTTTTAGTGGAAAGGCTATCTCAATGGAAATTCCGCTAGATGTCGTCCTGTTAGACCAGTGGTTCTTAACCGGTGGTCCGCGGACCACTGGTGGTCTTTGGAGGCATTCCAAGTGGTCCGCGAAGCCATCGTAATAAACAAGTGCGTGACGTGATGAGTCGAGTCAACACAACGCAAACGGCGCCGCGACGCATGTCTGAAGTGTGTGGTCCTTGACACGACAGAATTTTGGTAAAATGGTCCCTCATGACTTAAAGGTTAAGAACCACCGTGTAAGACTGAAGTCCTACTTCAACGTCAATTGTTGTTTAGTGACATCTCACATCAAAAATAACCAATCACCGTATAAATGAACCTCAGTTCTACAGTACGCCATCTAGCTGATTTTGGAGAGAGAGAAAGAGCAGAGGAGAGGATAGGATAGGATAGGAGGGGAGAGGAGAGTAGAAGGGACGGCATGACTGTGCCGCTATGTCCTTAAGCAGTTAATAATAAATAAATATTTACCTTTAAATGGGCTGTAGACTCGTCTCCCTATTTCAACCGACTTCAAAAAAAGGAGGAGGTTCTCAATTCGACCCGTAATGTTTGTTTTTTCTATGTTTGTTACATCTTTTTTCGGCGTATAGGTAATACCTCAAGAGTGGTCTTATTTAAATTTATAGGAAAAACTGATCAAATTTATTCACGACAACTAAAAAGGCAAAACGCTTGCGCGATGTAATCGACACACAGCGCCATCTATTGTTAAGAAAATAAAGTCCTCAAGTGAAGTGAAGGGCAGGGCACTAGTATAAAACATATTGCCAAGAATGAAACACCAATCCAGCAAATAAAACGTTCCATTTTACTCTCCCACATTCATCGACTTTTACATAGTAGTGGTATATCCCGGTTTATACCTCTATTTCCCTACATACGAGGTGCCCAGGATGCTGTGTGGAGTGGCAATAATTTACTTTGTTGTGTGAGCGAGACAGTTATATATGACCTTAATAAAAAATAGCGCTGAGGTTCGTGTTGCGAGACATTGTATGATGCATATGTTATACTAAGCGGTGTTTAGGGCTGTCCAACGAACGATTTGCAAGCTTATTCCAGTATGCTCCCACTCGCATTCCAGTATGATCCTAGTGGGATCGTACAAAACTTTTCTCATTAAGTTCCTTCTGTTAAAAAGAAAGAAAGAAAAATATTTATTTGGTCACATAAAATATTTATGCGAGGTCATTGAAAACAAGACTTAAAATTAGGTATAATTTAACATAGGTAAGTATTAAATACTAGCACCAGTCAAAAAAACCATGAGACCAAAATGGATTCCACTTAGCATGTATTAGCAAAGTGTAGAGCCGCCAAAGCTGATTTTCAGTGGAGCCACATAAGATAATTATTTATAGCACAGAGACAACATACATACAAAAGACAATACAGAGTGGACAATATAGCTTATACTGATTTTTTGCAGACAATCTTTGGGTAGAGGAAAGAAACAGTGTATTGTGGGATTCGGAAAGACCGATCCATTTTGATCCTAATGGCTGTTCCTCACATAAAATGCTACGTGAATTTGCCATAATATGTACAACGTACATACTATTACATAGAACGTAATTTTGTATCTCTTATTAATTCATGAAAATCTTTTTTGACCAGATATCATTACTTCGGGGTGTGGGATTATAATAGAATCATTAGTGATTGTTATTCCTGTGGTTCAATAATGCAAGCTTACAAAAATACAATATCCATGGATCGTCTATACTGAGTGGTAACTTATCACATAAGAAAATATGTAATTTCTTGGTCCGCATTTCTATTTTGACAGCCCTACTGCTAGTATTCACGTTGGGTTTTAGCTGTCGAATACTTTAGGATTTGATTTGAACTGTTAGAGTATTGTATCTCTTTATTACAATAGTTTGACGACCCGTTTAGCGCAATGGTTTGAGAGCCGGTTGAGACGCAAGGGTCGCGGGTTCGATTCCCGCACCAACACAAATGTTTGTCGATAAAACAGATATTTGTGTTGGGTCTGGGTGTTAGTGGTTCCTTCGTTGTTTCTGGTTTCCATAGCACAAGGGAAAACCTTAGTTTGGGACCAGGACAATGTATGTGATGTTGTCTCAATTATTAATTATTATTAATAGTAGACCGCTCTCACTTCGTTTTGCTACATTATTTCCACATTGTACTAATAGATGGCGCTAGGTGTCAGTTACATCGCGCAAGATTTTTGCCGTTTCGTTTTAGATCTAGGCATTGTCGTTGCCCATAGATCGTACCTATAACTCACTTACCATCAGATGATCCGTTTGCTCGTCTGCTCCCTATACCAATTGTAACTTTTTTTCATTTATTTACAGACTTTTGATTTTTTTCTAGGGCTGATTCGACCAATCTTCATCTTATACCTACCATAGATTTAATGTCGGATTATGATTGATCGAATCGCACTTTAATTTAATAAGTAATGTAGTATTTGATATTCTTAATGATGTTTCAATAACGTGTTATTCTTTTTTATTTTACATAAGCAAAAGAAAAAAACATACAAAATTTGACGTCAAGATGTACAAGGCAAGATTCTCATAGTTAAAAACTTTTGACCCACTGAAGAAATAGATCTAAAGTCTTCACCAACAACTGTCAAAACTGATCCAACTTCTATCAGTATTTAGGAATTCACAATTTAGAGTCCATAACTTTATTAGTTCAACTCCGAAACTGATTATTTTAGTTCGTAACAAGTTATCAGTGTAACTGAATTTAGATATAGTAATTATATCAACCTACTTCCGTTATTAAATTACATAGAGTGCCGGTACTAATGTTAATATCTAGTTTGTCTGGTTTTTATGTGAATACAGACTAATACTGTCAGCTGTATATCAATTTGTTGAAATTTCTATACTTCATAAGAGATATACTTTCACTATAGACAACGACAAGGCTTATAGGGTAACCGCAAACACGAACGCTTTGCGCGATGTTAATTGGACACAGCGCCATCTATTGGTTTCCTTCTGCATTAACGGTCTCGAACCGAAGTGAGGGGGCCACTAGTTTTTGTGATAAACAGACGAATAACTGTACAGCTCTTTATATCATATTTGTTGGAAATTATTGGAAAAATAAAATATTAAAATAGAATAGATATCCTAATGGCAAGCGTTAGCCGCTGCCCATAGACACCCGTGGAATCCATAAACACCAGTGGAGTCACAATGTACCTACGCTGCTAAACTTTTTTTCTCGTTCTCCTCCAATTAGGGCAGTCTGGTACCCTTCACTCACTTGGCGATTTTTTCCCTAACTAATGAGTTAGTGATAGTGGTACAAACAAGTAACTCTTTTTATGAAATAGGGAGAGTAAATAAGTAGAGGGACACCTGACGGAGGACACCAGAAGGAAATGCAGACGCGTTGCCGACATTTTAGAAAGGTGTAGCATTGTTTTTCAAGTTTCAATATCGTATTTAGCATTCATACTCTATTTTAGGTTTCAACACTCAATTCATTATAGCTATTGAAAATGAAAACTGATATTTTGAAATACAATAAACAATCTTAATGTTTTAACGAATATAATAGGTTAAATGATGACAATCGAATTGACTATATTTCGCAAAATGGTCTTAAATTCACTAAAGACCTCACAACCAACCCCCGTCAGGTATGCCAACTGTCAGACACATCAAAATCCTTGACGAATTACGGTCCCCCACCCGAAGCGGTAGCTTATAATTTCAAATCAGATATAACTGGTCCCAACTCGACCGGACCGCCGCGATCCGGTTTAATCCGGCCATAGAATCCGGATTAATCCGGTAAACTTCTGCGCATGGTTACGCCGATTTAGAAACTTGTTCTTGTTTGTTTCTTGGGATGTTGGACGTGGGTTCCTAGTTCGATTTTAGTGAAACTAATTTGTGATAACAAGACGGACTTGTCCTTTTGTGATGGTGATTGTCAAAGTTTTATGAGTGTAGTGTGAAAATCTCATCTTAGCACGCCACTATAATCTGGGCATCTTTAAGGCAAGAGTGAACAGGTAAACGCGTGTCATCCTAGACCTCATCGTCACTTTCCATCATTTTTTTTTTATGTGATAGATAGCAGGCGAGCAGGTGGATCACCTGATGGTAAGCAATTGCCGCCGCCCATGAACACTTGCAACACCAGTGGAGTTACAATTAGTTTATTTTTTATGTGAATGTGCAGACAAGCACTAGAAGTTTCTATGATACCTAATAGTTTAAATAATAATATGTTAAAAGTGAGATAAACTCGACAGCGTATAAAGTTAACACATGAGGGGTTTGATTAACATTTTGATGGCCATTATTTGCTCTGTCTGTTTATTAAACGTTCGCTTTTGTTAGTTGACTTTTGGCTGATCACCCGTTATTGATTTGGATAAACAATTACTATTGCAATGTTATTTCGTGTGTTTGATCTGAAAAAGATAGTAATACGGTTCAACTGCACAAAGGCTTCCATCATAGAAATCAAGTCATCACTACTATGATGGGATTAGGCTTAATCACCACGCTTGCCTAATGCGGATTGGAGATCACAAACCCGAGGTATGTTCGTAAAGTTCGAAAGATACCCGTTCGACGCGGGATTCGGACAACGATATCACGGCTTGATACTTAAACCACCTAGACCAGTGGTTCTTAACCGGTGGTCCGCGGATCACTGGTGGTCCCTGGAGGCATTCCAAGTGGTCCGCGAATACATCGTAATAAACAAGTGACGTGACTTGATGAGTCGAGTCAACACAACGCAAACGGGCGCCGCGACGCATGTCCGAAGTGTGTGGTCCCTGACGCGACAGAATTTTGGTGAAATGGTCCCTCATGACTTAAAGGTTAAGAACCACTGACCTAGACCAACGGAAAGAGAAAGAGTTATCTTTATTTGGTTGACAATGACAATCATGCAATAATAGAGGCTATCATGTGAGAGAAATATTAGAGAGCGGTATTATAAGATCCAACTTCAACGTCATTTGTTGTTTAGTGAAATATTTACATCTCGCATTAAAATAACCAATCACCGTGTAGATGGACCTCAGTTCATCTGTACGCCATCTTGTAGATTTTTTACACGCGATAGCCCCGTTATGCCCTTCTAGCTATATTTCGGGTATGGAAATCTCAACGATCAGCCTTCCTTTCCCTTCCTCCGTTCTTTCGAAAAATGTTCTGCATCTATCGATGCAGGACATCATTCAATAGAACACCAGTATGGCACGACCGAAGAAGAATCGGGCGCAGGACCAACAGTCTAACGCACTGAACGAAGTAAGTACAGAGTTTTAAAAAAAATCTGACTTCTGGTTGACATTTGTATCTAAGTGGCGGTGTGAGAGAAAATCTACATGTTCCGAATTATTAGTAGAAAAGTGTTAGGTAGCACCAGAATTCGTTACACGCACGGGAATATTTTTCCGTCTGACGGCTTTTCAACCACATAACATTAATTAACTTAACTCATTCGAACAATTACTCCAAAAGTGTTTGTCCCGAAACTCGAAAAGCATTCACAACACACATCCGAAATGTAATTGGAACAACTTAGCGGCAAACTGTATCAGTATGAACTTGTATGAATTATACCGAAGTTACTATGAAGACGGTTTGTTAACTAAACTCCGTTAAACGTTTTAATTCGTGAATGAAACCAGGATACAGTATGCAATGTTTTGTTCAAAATAAAGTTTATGAGAAAGATTATAATTGTTCCTTATGTTTGGGGCTTATTCTTGCTGTCCACCCTCTATTTGTATACCCTGGGCAGACAGTGATACTAATGTTTCAAACTTTCCCGATGTCCACACTCTCTTGGTACTGACAAAGGGTAGACATCGGGAATGTTTGAAACATTAGTATCACTGTCTGCCCGGGGCGTATATCTCTAAATAGAGGGTGGACAGCAAGAATAACCCATGTTAGGTGAGTTAAAAAAAAGTTTTTTTTATGCTACAGGCGACCAACGAGCAAACGGGTTTTTAATCCAAAATGGCCGCCGACACAAAAGGCCGTATTACAATATCGAGGGTATTAAATATTTTTTTTAAACTTCGCTCGTGTAATTTAATAACTTTATACTGTGCTGATATCATGTAAGGATTCC
This sequence comes from Cnaphalocrocis medinalis, assembly GCA_014851415.1. Lineage (NCBI taxonomy): Eukaryota > Metazoa > Arthropoda > Insecta > Lepidoptera > Crambidae > Cnaphalocrocis > Cnaphalocrocis medinalis. The sequence continues at coordinate 11,196,912 of CM026299.1, read as the reverse complement.
CACAAAATACCTATCCTTTGATGGCTGTACGGTTTACTTCATCACTAACGAAATAATTTGCACATGGGTGATTCTGCAACTTGTGGATCCCTGCGGTTAGATTCAGTTGTTTGTTACACTTGATATATTACACGATGTATATTCGACTCGTTAAGGCAAAAGTTTGTGAATAAGGTGTATTTTGGATCGTCCATTTTGTACTTTATGTTGGAATGGCTTAGCTGAGGAATGGTGTTTTGGTGGAAATGTTTGGAGAGATTAGAAATTAATTTGATGCAATAGTTTGTAACTATTAACATTAAAGAACCTCTATTTAGGTTGATGGATTGGTCAATATCTATGGTGTATTATCCTTGTATTGGTCAATACAAGGTAAAATTTATTTCTTAAGGTGGTAAACCCCAAAAAATATGTTTTCTTTTTCTTTTTGTGTCAAATCTTAATGCGGTTCACAAAACTACATACCAATTAGTTTCAACCATAATAGTTTCGGAAAAAAGTGGCAGTGATACAGACAAAGACATGGCGAATCTATACAGTTGGTTTTTTGTGCCATTTGGCTACAGATCCCTAAAAAGGAAAAATCACCCAGACCCCAGTAAATCATAAAAGTGGCTTTATCCTCTGTTTTACTAAGCACTTATGTGCAGGACCGAAAGTCGTAAATAAAAGATTCTACTACACTTTATTGCTTCGTGTAATTCTTTCACTCTATGTAGATTATCAAATTGTTAGGAACTCAGTCACAGCGTAAAATAATATCATTGGTAAGACATTTCGAAAAACTTGCACTAAATACTCGTTATTGGTTGTGGACTGAGAATTAAAATTCCTTGTACGTAACCATACTAATTTAATAATTCTTTGTACGCAACCAGTAGCAAAAAAATAACAATCTGTCGTCTTTGTCAACTGGTTGAGTAGCAAAAATGTTAGTTCTTCTTTGGAAACTGGTTGTGAAACTTGGTTGCCAATGCAGCCGGTAGGAAATACTCTTATACATCGAAACTTTAATATAGGTAGGTACTTGTAATGTAGGTACATTTAACAGAATAAGCTATTAATAATAAATTTTCAATAGCTTTTTTTATAAATAATTTAACAGTCTCGAACTTTTGGAAATTCACATAAAAAATTATAACTTTTCATACAAAGTCGGTCACGTGACATTGGGGAGTCGGAAACAGTTGTACCCCCACATTTTTTAGATGGTTGGCAGTCTTCAATTGTGGGTTTCTCAAGAAACTTTCTGTCTCGTACCACAAAACTATGGAATGAACTGTCGCCTGCGGTATTCACGGACCGCTACGACCTGCAAACCTTCAAAAAATATCACCCGGCTCTTCGGAAGATCTTCTCATTTCATAGGAAGCATTCAATCCCCATAACTTTAATGATCCATAAGTTAATCCACTGAATTCCAGGTACCTATAATATTAAATATCATATTTTGTGATCCTCTTTTGTCTAATCCGTAATACAAATGCTTAAGCTACTTAGTACGGAATGAGGTTAACGTATGAGATCTTGTTCGCTACACTGTAACGTGCTTAGTTATCCCAGTAAAGTCGTAAATAAAAGATTTACTACATTACAGCGTCAAGTAATTCTCTGAGTAAGCTATGTAGATTATCAAATTGTAGAAAGCTCTACACAAAAGCCATCAGCGGATGAGAGTTTCCTGGCTACGTGCCATGGCGAGATTTCACGTACGAGCGAACATGTTTTGATCTTCAAAGTCGAACTGGGGTGTTTTCCCGTGCCAGGTGGATGATTTATTCCCATGGAAATGGGAATTATTGTTTTGGTGTTGGATATCTTTTGTGCTGTTGGTTTTGTAAACATATGCTGTTTGCTGGGTGTTTGGTTTTGAGCGTCTTTTGGCGAAATTGCATTTCTATATTGTGACATTTACTTGTACTGGAGCAATTGCCTCTTAAGACAGGGTCACTCCCAAAGATCTTGGTTTCAAACCTCACCCGGGATAAAAAATCGTGTGATGAACACATGAGTTTGTTCAATACTATTCTAATGGAGTTCTCTTGTTTCGGACGTAGAGTAAGATGGTATACTCGTACCTAATTACCATCTTTATAGACGTCTTTGTCTCCGAAACAAGAGAACCCCACTTTGTTCGATACTGCACCTCTGAAAAAAAATTAAACATGCAACAAGTAGCGCAAACCGAAGCTACTTTGATCGATTCTTCAAAACTTGATGCCAGTCATAAGCGTGAAGTTCTCGCCGATCTTTTTTGACGATGTCTTTCCTGCTATACCTAGGTCTGCAAACAGGGGCTTGGCCTCTAACGGTCTCTTGTTTCATAGTTCAAGACTTGTCGGTCGCTGAGTTAGTGGATGAAGTAAGTATTTACCTAGAGCTAATTAGCAGATTTTTGGTTCAAAGTTCACAATTTTAATAATGGTGACCCACATCCCAATCGCCAACTTTCCATTCATCTTTCTCGAAATTTCCATCAATCTTCACTCTTAGAATATTCCAGAACTTTTTTCCACCAATTACCGAACCCGACTTCGCAAAAACGAGCAGCGGGGCAGCCATATAATTTTTCCCAGCACCAAAACTAAAGCCATATATTTGAAGTGCAGACAATTCATTTTTCAAATACCGGACCGACGTGGCCGGGACAACTTTTGCGACTTGCAAACTCCACAGAAGTTGCTCATGAAGTTATGATATTCGTCCCGTTCGACCCCGGTTCGGGTAAATTTCATAATTCGGCGGCAACTTCTTGCAACTTTGTGCAACGCTTTGAGGTTGAATTGGAGGTTTTTGATTTTGAGAAGTTGTGGATTAAGTAGGAACGGAGATGGGAGATGAAAAGGGTTGCTTCATGTTAGTTGTCTTATCTCTTTTGATGAGTTTGAGGTTTATTACTCTTTCTGTTTCTCTCTTTCCATCTACTAAGGGCCTCATTCACCACAGAGTAAAGTGTCAAGTAATTTACTCTTCAATTAAAGTGGGTTCGGAGAAAATTGGCCCCTGGTCCGCGGCCGAGTTTAATTTAAATATTTTTTTCAATACAAATACCAGGGGCCAATTTTCTCCGAACCCACTTTAATTGACAAGTAAATTACTTAATACTTTGCTCGTAGGTGGTGAACGAGGCCCTAAGCAAAATTAATAATTATCATAAAAGATATCTTATTACGTCAATGCAATTTTCTGCTGCAAAATTAAAAAAAGTAATTTTTAATTTATATGATAAAGTTATCTTAAGCAGACGGATGACCTAACGGTAAGCCATTGCCAACTGCCTAAAATCACAACCAAAAGTAATGACCCGATTCTCACTTTTTACCACACAAACTCTAGAATCAAACAGCTCGGATAGCAAATAAAAGACGGACACAATCCCAAATCCCCATTCGCCCTCGAATTTAAACGAAGCGACGATCAATCAAAACAGTGTCTCCTACCATTCATCTTCCTGTATTAAAGGGAAACGTGGATACATGGGAAAAAACCCGGGCCGATGGAATTATTCATGTAACTATGGTGAAGGAGGTAGCGGGACGTGAGATGGGGTTCTGTATATACCGTGACTATTTAAATACCTGAGAAACTTCGGCATTAGAATAATCTGAAGGGCTTTCAGGGCCGTTCGTCTACCTGCTTTCAGAAGCTCCGCTATGACTCCGTCATCACCCGGTGCCTTGCCGTTCTTAAGCTGTTTGAGAGCTATGCTAATCTCGTACAGGCTGACGTCCGGGATATCTTAGGTGTAGTGCCGGTTTAATTTGGCTCTTTTATCAACGGCCTGGGTGACCGGCGTGCGTGATGTCAAGTGATGTCGTCGTAAAGCTGTCCATAAAAGTTTTCAATCTAAAATGCTACCAATTTAATGGAAACACACTGATAGCAATTAGTCAAATCGCACTTAAATGAAACTCAAGTAACACGCCAGAATTATCAGCCTATAAACTGACCCACCCAGTCTATAGGGCAAAGGCCTCCATCATAGAAATCAAGCCATCGCTACTATGATGGGATTAAGCTCAATCACCACGCTTGCCGTCCCTTCCGCTGCCCTGCATTGGGACAGTATTATAGGCTGACTGATACTAACTTTATTTTACTTAAATCTTTTCAAAGGATTATTTGCCACGGTGCACAGATGGAACCCTAAAAATATCGCGGGGTCCGACAGACCGAGGTTTAAAATAAATATTGCATTACCTTCATTCGTGAGGATTTGGCAGAAACGCCTTTTGAGCCACAGAATGTCGAAAAGGTCACCGGAGATCGTCCACTCAGATATTTTAAGAAAAACAATTTTGAGAAAACAGCTTTGTTTTTTCGCTAGCGTAATGAAGTTTGTGGAACTCTAGTTATTTCAATTTGGGCTCAATGTGTGTTTGATAAATTAAATTTAAAAAAGTTTTTTGGGCTATCGCACGCTTTGCTGGGAGCAGTCGGAGAGGAGTAAATCGATTTGAAAAAAGAAATTGTTTGGAATAATTCACTTATAGTTTGTTGAAGGTCACTTTCAATTTTTTTTTCTTTTCAGTTGAAAGTATACTATTGGCTGATAGAAATAAATGTAAGGGTTGGGAATTTTAACTTCGCACTAATCGACCGTTTCGAACAGTATATAGAGGGACATCTCGGCTGAGTAGTAACTTTGACAGGAGCCCTCCTATCCCCTAAGTTTTAAAATCCCTATCAATAATATGACATTACCCATAAGAAGAATACGAGCAGACATATCACGTGACACCGGTGGAGTCACCTGCCAGCCTTCAGACCTCCTTCCCCCGCTTGTAGACAAATTGACGCACTACATGGTTGCGTCTTGGTAAACGTAGTGTAGGACGACCTCAGGCCAGATGGAGTGACGATCTGCGCAAGAGGGCTGGCTGGAGCTGGATGCTAGTAGCCGAAGATCGATCAAAGTGGCGAGCATTTGGAGAGGCCTATGTCCAGCAGTGGACTGCAACAGGCTGATGATGATGATGGTTGAGTCACATGCTTAAGTTCAAATACGAAAATCAATTAGCAAAGCTTTATTCTAAGATCATTAACTCATTTACATTCAATGCAATCACAAAGTAATAAAGCGTTGATTTCACAATGCAATTTGACAAAACCCAAAATTAATTGATGCAAAATAAAATTGAAAAACTGGACTTTAATATCAAAAATTAATTCCACTAATACAATGTAGTAAGGTCCATTTTTGTATACTTTTATTGAATTGTCCCTGCAGGAGGATACGGTAGGGATTAAATATTTTTTACGGCTCCAATCATTTTATCGTACTCGCAATTTAGAACAATCCAAAGCAAAACAATAAAACTGAATCATTTATGTGGGGTTGGCCCTACCGTTTGTTTAAGGCGAATGCAGACAGCCGAATATCATTTTGTTAGGTTGGTAGTGAATCTTGTAGTTTGGGGTATAATAAATATTATCCTGTCTGAATTTTAAATTACCTATTACTGAATTTTAAAAGACATAAGTGTCTACTTTGTCTGTTCTTTTGTGCCTGTCATATTGTGTCTCATATTTGGATCTCACGGCCGCTTACGATCAGGCGGAGTGAGGTCATCTTGAATGTCCTTTTAACTCTAGAATTCCTGAGCTTGCACTTCTCAAATCAAACCAATAAAACGTTTATTTTATTTTGTTCCAGGTATGTCAAGTAATCAGACAACACAGCATCAAAGGTAGACCTCACACATCAGGTTACTACAACCTGTCAGATTTTCTCGATAGATATTCAACCTTATGTATATGACAGTAACATAAGAGTCTATTGAAGAAATTCAGAGGGGGGGGGGGGGGGGGGGGGGGGGGGGGGGGTTGCATCGCACTTGTGACTCCACTGGTGTTGGGGTATCTAAAGGCGGCTGCAGTTGCTTATCTCCATCTTCTTGATACCTATTTTGCTATCTCTTTAGCACCGCACGCTGCAACGCTCCGTTGTTGCGAGACTACTTATAAAGAGATAAATTATATAGACATCGCCAAACCTTATATACGACTGTCCACCAATGCGGCGGCAATGAGGGCGGGCCACCAATAAGTCATAAATATCTGTGAAGAATTAGTTCGCAACAATAAGGATTACCACGCGACTTTGTCTGCAAAATAAGCAAATAAGAATTCATCCTTCCCCTTAATGTGTAGACACAAAAACGAAGCATCGGAATCCCAAATTGAACTTTGGTCTGCGACAGTGCGGTCGTAGTATAAAAGCGTTATTTGGTTTTCGGCTCTGGGCCATCAATCAAATTCGTCTGCGATTCGGAGGGCCTACGACAAAACTGAATTCACGACCTGATCTTTATCACCGTTCCTTTCACACGCGTCATGCGTCTCTTTTGTCTGAATGCGACAGGTACCTATGTTAAGTTTTCGTTCCTTATGAGACGGTTTCGTTATAGGCTCTTTTGCCTCCGTCTTAAATGCTTGTGTATCAGCTTGAAGTTGGATGGAAATCTATGTATGTATATCGTTTGATCTGTAGTTTGAAACTTTTACGTTTAAGAAAGACTAGTCTTTATGAAATTTATTTTGACGGTGATGAATTTTGGGCCGTTTAAGAAAGCTTAAAATCACAGGGCATTATTTATAACGTGGTACTCTCTCCGCTACCCTCATCTCGCTGCCCTGTTCCCAGATTATCTGGGGTCGGCGCAGTATGTTTTCTTCTTCCATTCTTCCCTGTCATTCGTCATCGTATCATCCACCCCCTTTTCAGCCATATCATACATCTCACACAATCCATACATCTCTTTTTCGGCCGTCTTCTATTCCTTCATCCATTTTCATTCATAAACATCACTCTTTTGGTTATAAGTTCCTGCACTCTTCTCATTACCAGGAGAGACGATTCCCCTTCTGTTTTTGGTGGTAGATGCCACTTTCATACTACCTCTGATATACTCATTCCTTATCCTGTCCATTCTCGTCACGCCACTCATCCATCTCAACATTCTCATCTCTGTAGCATGCAGTCTTCTTTCATCCGTCTCCTTCGCTACCCTTCCTAAAATAATTTAAAACTAAGCATAATAACATTAATATTATTCACCCTTGTAAGACATAACTCCTTAATGTATGTAAGTAGGTTACTCAATCTAAGCTGAGAGAACACTTCGCACGGTGTCATATTCAGTAGTTCTATGCATATCTGAAATGTTGCATTTTCAACCTGCATTTGTAATAGGATTGTATGCATTTATTGCACGTACGACGCTCCTAAACGGGCAGACTGGAAAATGGTTTTACGACCTTAATAAAGTGAATATTTTATAAGCAGCTTGATTTGGTAGCGGAGTGCAATGTCGTTAACGGTTGTCTGGCTGTATTGTTATATAGCAGTTGTAGTTACATGCCTTTTATTTAACTGCTACTGGTTCAGTGCAAAATCTGATCAAGCTAGAAAAAACTAAAGTAAAGTATAGTCCGCGGCATCTAACAATAGCGATGACAGTTAGTTTGCGCACTGGTAAAAAAGAAGACTTTCTGCTAAAATTGGTTTCTGCGCACTCAAGGTCATGGCTTTTGTTTCATGCCGCAGACTATACCAGCATACACTATCCCACTACAAGGCAGAGGCCTCCATCATAGAAAAATCAAGTCATCGCTACTTAGGCTTAATCATCAAGCTTGCCTAATGTAGATTGGTGATCACAAACCCGAGCTACTCGTATGTTCCAAAAATTCGAAACATACTTTTTGCTACAAATACTTCACATAAACGGGACTAAACGCGACGAAATTAAATAAGTACATTCTAGCACTTACTGCTTGACGTTTCGGCTGCGTTACAACAGCCGTAGCAAGCAAAGCGAAGCGAAGTGTGTTCGAAGCAGTAAGTGCTAGAATGTTACTTATTTAATTTCGTCGCGTTTAGTCCCGTTTATGTGAAGTATTTGTATAATGCGACGCGAAAGTTTAAAAACATATACTTTTTGCTAACCCTAATCCCAGGACCCCGAGATCACGGCCCGGTACCACCACTAGACCAATAAGGCAGCATATAAACATTTTGCATTAATATCTTAAAGTTACTCGTATTCATCGATTTATTTCTACTGCCAGCAGTTTATTTGAGAACCTTTCTTATATAGGTTGTTGGTTCAACTTCATCTTGCAACGTAACAGGTAGAGCAATATTACTTGCATGATGATGATATAGTACAAACATAGCGAAGTAGACCACCTTGGTGTATTGTGAAACGGACGTAATCGAAAAGTACCTACCTTGCACTTAAAAATAAAAATTATTCGTTTAGCAGTTTCATCTTAACTAGTGGTCAAATATTTGCAATAATGTTTCCACTAGATATTGTATATGTACCTATACCTACAATATTGATGAGACTATCGTCAGCTCATGGCGAGTTAAGCACTTACGAAATTCGTCGGCTTAGTAAGGGGTTCGGCTAGTATAATTGGTAGTACAGCCACCCGGACTGTGGAAGGTTGTGGGTTCGAGTCCCACCCGAACCCTCCGATGAATTTTTTTAAGTGCAATATTTACTTAAGAATAAATTGCAAAGAATTGCTATACCAAAATAAAAAGTACGTTGCAGTCGAAAATCAAGAATGAATAAGATGTAGACTTGTTGTATAAGGTTAGTAAGGTGACCTTAAGATCTTTTAATTATGATTTTATCATGTTTTATTGTTTAAACGCCACGTTGGCCAGCACTGTCATTGGCTGCACGGTAATCGGAAAGTTTTAAGGAAATTGAGCTGTCAAGCCATTTATCAGCCTAAGTTTTGCCAGAGTAACATTTATGTTTTAAACTTTCTTCTTATTCATTGAGAGCCATCTTTTATCAACGGTTGATGATCACAATCAAATGGCGCCTTGAATTCCTAACACAACTTCTCTAAACAAAGAACTTTTTTATGTGATAGGTAGCAGACGAGCAGGCGGATCACCTGATGGTAAGCAATTGCCGCCGCCCATGGACACTTGCAACACCACAGGTCCCTCCACCAGCCCATGGTCCTTCCTACCGTCTCGGCATACGGACCGAATCTTGGGAGACGCTCACCAGGTACTTGCTAAGGGCTCTTTCCCCGGTGCGTTTCTTCACTCCCTACAAAGTCTGTGTCTTTAGCCCATCTCAATGTCACTTCTCCCCAAATGGGGCGTGAAACACCACAGCACAAGCGACTCGCGCTCGGGCAGTTCCACATCAATCGAACTCCTTCCTAATGTCAAGCCTTTTGTGTGCAAACGCACGCAACCGTCGAAAACCTTCTGCAGAGTTGACCATCTCTTGATGGTATACTGGTCCTATCTCGTTCCTGTTCCAGTCATTCAGCATCTGTTGCCGTTCCTCTTCATACAGCTGACATTCCCACAGCGCATGGTCCCGAGTTTCATCAGCTTCTCCACAGGGACATACAGGTGACTCACTGAGAGTCATCGCGTGCAGTCTGCTGTTAAAACTCCCATGTCCCGTCAGTATTTGTGACACGGCGTAGTCTGGTTCCACCCAACCGGCCGATAATCTCATTTCTACGTCTGGGAAGAATTGCGACAACTCTCTTCCTTTGTCGCTGGTCGACCAGCGCTCCTGCCATTGGGCAACAACATCTCCAAATATTCTACGTTTAAGTGCCATTTGCTCCTTGTCTGTGGCTTCCTTTGGGCACTCCTGGGCGAATCGTCCCACACGAACAACTTCTAAGTCGGCCGGTAACACCGCAGCTAGCACGGGCAGCGCTGATGTACTAACAGACCTATAAGCCTTCGTGAGCAGAATCATTGCAGGCCGTTGGGTGCGCAGCAAAGCTCGCCTCACTACGAAGATGCTTGACCGGTGCCACCAAACTGCCGCAGCGTAAGTAAGACTTGCAACATAGGTCCCTGAATACAGGACCCTAAGTGCTTTGTACCGCACGCCCCAGGTCGATGAAGATATTCTCGACATCTTCCCGAAGCAGTTACTAGCCCGCTGGCCGATAAAGTTCGCATGCTGCAAAAAGGAACACCCTTGGTCAATCACCACCCCAAGTAACTTTGCCATGCTCACGTGCGCGATCGATTTATTGTCCATACGTATCGTTGGGGGGCGCTTGAATTTGCCTTTCAAGGTGATTGTCTGCGACTTCGCAGCTGAGAAAGTCAGACGGTTCCGATGCCCCCATTCGGACACCGCCTGGAGCATATATTGTGCGTCTCGCTCTATTTTAGCTCTGGTTGGTGCCTCGATCGCGATCGTGATATCATCCGCATAGGCTGTCATGCTGACGCCCTCGGGCATCGGTAGCCTAAGGATGTCATCGAGCAGAAGATTCCATAAAGTAGGCCCTAACACCGAACCTTGGGGGCAGCCCATTGTAGACCTCTTCCCACACCACCTGTCGACCCATGAATAATCCCACTCGCCGGTCTGTGAAGTAACTCACTAAGATTCTGTAAATATTTGGTGGACATCCACCCTGTTTCACTTTGAGCAGGACCATGGGCCACCAGGCGTTGTCGAAGGCCCCTGAAATATCCAAGAGTATAAGCTGGCAATAGTTTTTGGAGGTATTCGTAACTCGGTCCATAATTGCGTTAATCGCCGTAACCGTCGACTTTCCACACCTAAAACCATGCTGACTGGGTGAGATATTCCGGCGCAAACTTGCAACACCAGTGGAGTTACAATCGCGCTGCCAACCTTTTATCCCCTTCCCCCCCGAGTGGGCCTCCGGTACCCTCACTCACTCGGCGAAACACAGCACAGGGGCTGCTTCACGCCGGTTTTCTGTGAGGCAGTGGTATCACTCCGGTCTAGCCAGCCCATTCGTGCCGAAGCGTGGCTCTCCCACAGTTAAGAACTATTGCTTTCATTGAACCTCTGGCTCGCATTATCATATTATTATATATCAATTTATGACACTATATTTTGGCAGAAAGGAAAAGAAAGAATGGAAACGTCCTTGAGTGAAGGCCGCGTGCAGGATGCCGCAGCCGTGGCAGGCCTCCCACCAGGTGGACCGACAATCTAATGTAGGTCACCGTAGTCCCTTGGATGCGGATGGCACAGGAGCGATTTGTGTGGAGAACTTTGGGGGAGTCCTGTGTCCAGCAGTGGACGTCTGCTGAAATGATGATGATGATTTTGCCAGAACAATATTTCTGTTTGCAACTCAAATCAAATCAAATCAAAATTTATTCAATTTAAGTCCTTTACAGAACATTTATGAATGTCAAATTTTATAATCTACTGCTGATTCGAAAGGTCAATTTCTACCCCTCTACGTTGGACTACTTCGTCGTATATTTACTATGCCTCTATAGCAATATTGTAGATGGCTGCATTGTTGGAACAGGTCGTGAGCTAGCATGCGTTTAGACCGTAACTCACTGGAAACACTGTGTATCTCTAACGCGATGTAAATTTTAACCTGTGTCTTAGAAAGCTGGGTTACCTTATGATATATCACATAAAAAAATACACACTATAACGTGGTAACTATCATAGACATGGACAAAACTTATTTAAGCGCTTTACCTCTTAGGTGGTTTATATGTAAGAGTTTTGATTTTCTCCCTTGTTATTTTCGGCACCAGTATCTCACAAAGATAAGGTCTGCTTGTCACATAAAATAATATCCTATCACTGTCTGTATGACCTATATTACAGGCTTTTGCCGGCGGCTTCGCTCGTGCTAAATTTGGGTTAGCACGGAGGGGTAAAAAGTAGCCTATGTTACTCTCCATCCCTTCAACTATCTCCACTTAAAAATTACGTCAATTCGTCGCTCCGTTTTGCCGTGAAAGAAAGACAAACATACAGACAGACAGACACACTTTCCCATTTATGTACAAGAGAAATAAACAATTTATTTATTCACGTCTGTAGTTTTTTTATTAATGGTAATAAATAGATCGTTTATGTTCAGAATGTTCAATTTCCAAAAGATCAGGGATTCTTGGAACGCTCGTCCACTGCTGGACATAGGTCTCCCCTAATGCGCGCCACCGCTCCCGATTTTCGGCCACTCTCATCCAGCTCACTCCAGCCAGCCTTCGAATGTCGTCATCCTATCTTGTAGCTGGGCGTCCAACACTACGTTTTCCGAGTCGCGATCTCCACTCAAGGTCTTTATGGCTCCAACGGTACCACGGTAAACTAGGTAGTAATTTTAGCTATCCGTAGTATTGATATTAATGGTACTACATAACATAGAAGATTAAGACTAAGTCTCCAAAGTTCATAAAATGCTCATTGTTGAGCATCGCAATTCTGACTCCCTCGCTTTACATTACCACGGCCCCTTCTTTCCTTTCATACAATTTGCATCCGAAATTATACTAGTCAGCTAATTTGGCTGCGAACCTTTTTTCTCCGTCTGAAACGCTGAAAATTTAAAATAATGCTGGAACTTCATCTTGGACTGAATGTAATTGGTAGTTCTGTGTGTGGTAATGACTGGCCCAAGGATACATTTGGTAGCGAACTATAGACCTTACCTACTTATCGCTCTGAAGGGTAGGTTAGGTAGGCAAGATCTAGTAGGCAAGGTACGTTTTAGCGCGATTGGGCTCATCTACCGTGGGAGGGCCGGCTTGACCGGAGTGATACCACGGCCTCACAGAAGACCGGCGTGAAGCAGCGACTGCGCTGTGTTTCTTCGTGGGAGTGAGGGTACCAGAAGTCTTTCTGACTCAAGTGTCTATGGGCGGCGGCACGTCTGCCGTCTATCACATAAATTTTTCCTTAAGAGCTGGCAATGCCCCAGGTGTTTCAGATGTCCACAGGCGGGGAATTCGGGGATGCTCATTTACCATCAGCTTAACCGTTTGCTCATTTATTCGCTATCTTCTATACTATTTATAAAGAGGTTACTCTCACATTCCACGTCAGAGCTTATAGGTAAACCGAATACCCGAAACAGTTGCGCGATGTAATTTGCTACAGCGCCATCTATTGGTAGATAGTGGAACTACTTTCCCGAAACGAAGTGAAGGCGGGCTACTAGTAATGTAATAAAAGAGTGGAAGTAATAAATGTATATTGTAATAGTCCACTAACTTCTAAAAACTAAGCAAACACCATTTCGCCCGCGACAGGCCAAATCAGGTCAAAGTACAAGCGCGAAGAAAAATGACATCAAGCACTTTTAATTTGGTTGTACGTTTTATAATACGAGCCGTTTCGACGTCCAATTTCCGAGAGACTCGTGTCACATTCAGAAATATAGCGGTGTATAGCTCGTCATTATAGCGCTCTGGTAGGGCTGTCATTTGTGACCCAGTTTTAGGCAGCACTCTAACTTTTATCTTTGCATTTTGTGTTTGTGCATGAGAGTGCGATGCTGGCTCCATTCTGTCGCTGGTTGTATGCGTTTTAAGTTTTTCGTTGACAATAGGACAGAAGGGGATGGAAAATATTTCTTTGCTCTTTTTAATTAACATTTCACTAGCATTTATACTCTGTTACATACGTCATAATTATTTCAGCGTATCATCCCCAGGTGTGTCTAAAGACATTAGGTACGCTTGAACCATGATCCAGGATTTGAGAAGTCTGGTATTAGGTACAATGAAGCAACTGCGGACACTCGACTACTTCTTACCACGCGTCTATAGGGGAACTAGACATCAAAAGGATCATAGTTATATGTTCATAAAAAAAAACAAAGTGTAGGTTTCCTCACGAAGTCTATCTTCACCGCTGAGCTAAGCAGAATAGAAACATTATTTTAGAATAGCATAAAATAGAAAAAGTTTATTTAGTTTAATAGCAATTTTGAATTAACTTATCAGACATCAATGACCACTTAAAAGACTGGTTATTATTGAAACCCAAAACCATTTAGCAAGGTTTGTTTTGTTTAGTTAACATTGTTGAGTGAGCTTAAAGTCAACACAAATAATTGTATTGCCAATATTTTACTCATATCAAGTCAACGAACCTTTGATTCTGTTTAATCGAAAATATAATGTACTTACTAATAATACAAAAATGAATTGAGACAACATCACATATATTGTTCGGATATCAAACTAAGGCTCTCCCTTGTTATCAAATATCTTTTTATCAACATCCGTCATTTATCCGTGTAATCCGTCTGCTCGTCTGCCACCTATCGCATAAAAAACCAAACATTTGTGGCTTGCGAATCCTGCGTTTTAACCGGTCGTCAAAAAACAAGCTTAACATATTGTCAAATATAGCCATAATATGGGGATGGATTAAATCGAGTTGTCTTCAAATTTAATCGGACAAAAAGTCGAACATCTCAAAAGGTTCCGCCAACCCTAAGTGGAGAAACTGGAAAATAAGCCGCTTACAGGAAATTAACAAACAAACGTAACTTTTGAAGTGTAGTTGAGGCGATTTTTAGCAGATCTCGCCTCGGCGAGTGCGACTTTGACTTAAGTGATTAAAAAATGGCGTCTGACGTTTATAGCTTTGATGGCTTTGCACTTTTGTTCGCGAGTGTACTTTGCGATTTTAGTTCGGAAGTTGAGAATTTATTTGAACTTTGGTTTATTATGACGTGATTGGAGTTTTGTTAGCGCTTAAAACTTTTTTTAAAAATCGCTCTATGAGGATAACTTCGCCAATATCAAAAGTCAAAGTCAGTCAAAATCTCATAGTCACTGAATATCTGTCCAATGCATACCCAATCAGTCAGTCATTCATTCGTTCATTTATACACTCAAGGTCCAAACTGAAAACCAGCGCTGCAGTGGCTTCAATGAAGCAGCTGCAGCATATGCTGAGTTTGGACCTTATTGACCACCTATCTGTCTATGTATGTAAGCACTTAATGTTTCTTTCCGTTCCTCGTATGTACCTACTTCTTATTTTGTATTCTGTGTCTTACTACTGTTGTGTTGTATCTCTTCTTGTGTGGTCAATAAATGTTTTACTTACTTACTTACTTACAATTACAGATAGTCGACTTTCTACTACAAAAACCTAAAACTAAAATAATGTTATAAACAAAATAACCGTCATTTCACTTAAGTGATCAGGTTTTATTATGAACAGAAATCAAAATGCCATCGACATAGTTGGAGGTGCCTCCGACTTCGTGATAAAATGTGTAACGCAGGGCTTAAGATGCCGATGGGACAGTGAAGTGACATGCTTTATCGATAAATAGAGATCCAGATGAGCAATTATAAATAACTAGATATTGAAGTTGAATTAGAAATTTGTATGGACGGAATGTATGAAATCGCTAAATTCGACTTCAATGTTGATTAATGTCGACTGCACAAAAATTGCCCCCCAGCCGGCTAACACTCGACCACAATCTTGCCTGATGAAAGTTACGACGATGTCTTGATAATTCTAAAATATATTACAGAAATTTAAACTTTGTTCTGATCACGAAACTTATTAAATATCTGTAGCCTTACCATGAGTTTGAAATACTATCCTCGCTATCGAAAACTATCGCTTTGTCTCTTTCATTGTGATGCATTTGAAAGAGACAGAGCAATAGTTTACGTTATGTCAGTTTTAGATGTCAACTCATGGTAGCGCTACGGTATATCGGTTTTTATGGCCACGACTAGAAAGGATTCGATTTTCACTTGTCTTTTAGTGTCCATATTATGCTCAGAATGACAATGTGTATCAAGTATGGGGATACTTGATACACTTGGTAGAAAATCGTGTCGTTCAAAAACAGGGACAGATATTGTATGTTCATCTAGCTAGAATTTATTTTTTACACAGAATATGAAATGTTTGCAAATGGTCGTCTATAAAAGCCGCAGTCAATCGACTAAAGTGAGGTGCAAAAAAAAATCTTCATCAAATATCGATATCGATATATTAGCATCTCTAATCGACTGTAATTTCCATAAAGTCGTGGGGGCTAAATTGCAATTGCCAGGGATTACTCACAGCTGTTCCATTCATATTTTATCAATCGATACGGTATGTGTATCGAAACATTAATGATTCGATATACTGCCGCACTCAGAGACGTTCAAACCTTAATGTGACTTGAGTAAAAAATTTACCCTTATTTTAACGTTGTAAGACCCAAAAGCCTTTTAAGGCATAAAACAATTGATTTTCCATTGTGTCTGCTGTCTGGGCCTTACGACGTTAATAGACATAAAGACTATCCGTAATTAAGATAATGAGCATTAAAGTTAAGTAACGTCTCTTAGTGCGGCAGTTAAGAGTAAAAAACAAAATAAATATTTATGAAGAAAATGGGCTATCACATGAAAAATTTCGCTAGATGTCGTATTGTTAGACTGAAGTCCAACTTCAACGTCATTGGTTGTTTTGTAAAATAACCAATCACCGTGTAGATGAATTTCAGTTCTACAGTACGCCATCTAGCGGGTTTTACACGTTAAAGCTCCCAACTATATATCGTTTAGTGGTGATTTAGCCTAATCCCATTTTTTTTTAATAAATAAATTGAGACAACATCTCATACATTGGCCAGCGCGCAAAGTGTAGTTACCTACTTGTAAATTGATATTAAAATGATTAAAAACAAAATTCCAACAGCATTTTTATATCTTCAATGGTTTTCGTTGTACGTTTTTGAAGTATTGAATGTCTCGCCGCCTACATTTGGTACAAAAAATCTTTAAGAGTAATTACGAAAAAATGTTTTAGCTTTTGCATCGAAAATCATTAATTAATGTCGTAATGAATGTCCATTTTTAAAAACTTATATTTTATTTTCAATTCATATCCAAATTTTAAAGAAGCGATAGATTCATTACTCATGTAACATAAATCAAGTTATTTTTCCATTTCAGCCCTTCACATTTATAAATTAAAATGTGAATAAAATTCAAATTTATTTTTATCAATTACCTATAACACTGGCCGTATAAAAAACAAGTAAGGATTTTTTGCAAAAAAAATCTTCATCAAATATCGATATCGACATATCAGCATCTCTAATCGACTGTAATTTCCATAAAGTCGTGGGGGCTAAATTGCAATTGCCAGGGATTACTCACAGCTGTTCCATTCATATTTTATCAATCGATACGGTATGTGTATCGAAACATTAATAATTCGATATACTTACTGCCGCACTCAGAGACGTTCAAACCTTAATGTGACTTGAGTAAAAAATGTACCCTTATTTTAACGTTGTAAGACCCAAAAGCCTTTTAAAAGGCATAAAACAATTGATTTTCCATTGTGTCTGCTGTCTGGCCCTTACGACGTTAATAGACATAAAAACTATCCGTAATTAAGATAATGAGCATTAATGTTAAGTAACGTCTCTTAGTGCGGCAGTTAAGAGTAAAAAACAAAATAAATATTTATGAAGAAAATGGGCTATCACATGAAAAATTTCGCTAGATGTCGTATTGTTAGACTAGGCAAACATCGAGGCTTATTAGTAGATTGAAAAGACAAAACACTACCGCGTTGCAATTGACGCCCAGCGCCATCTATTGGTTCAGAGGGGAACTAAATACTCGAAACGAAGTGCGGGCGGACCACTTTCGTAGTATATTAATGCATACCTACAACATCTCATACATTGACCAACGTGCAAATTAAGTTTACTTGGAAATTGATATTGAAATGATTAAAATCAAAATTCCAACAGCATTTTTATATCTTCAATGGTTCGTTGTACGTTTTCGAAGTATTAAATGTCTCGCCGCCTACATTTAGTACAAAAAATCTTCAAGAGTAATTACGAAAAAATGTTTTTAGCTTTTGCACATCGAAAATCATTAATTGGTGTCCGTAAGTGAATTCCATTTTTAAAAACGTATATTTTATTTTCAATTCATATCCAAATTTTAGCGATAGATTCATTACTCATGTAACATAAATTAAGTTATTTTTCCATTTCATCCCTTCACATTTATAAATTAAAATGTGAATAAAATTCAAATTTATTTTTATCAATTACCTATAACACTGGCCGTCTAAAACAAGTAAGGATTTTTTGCAAAAAAATATCAAAACTGTGCGTGCGTACTCTGTGGTCGCTACACACCAACGGAACGAATGTAAAAATAAAAGAAAAACCAAAAAAAATAAAAATAAAAAATGAAATTCCCGCGCAATGGTGCGAAACTTGCAGAGATAATTAAGGCAGATATAAAATAGAATATTCGATGGCTCGTTCCAATATCCGGTCGCTGGCGGATGCGTCGCCATTTTCAGTTATATTTCTGTTACATTCTTTTTTCGATTGTGGCAAATTCATAGTTGCCAGTCGCGTGGGGAGGATAAAAATTTTCGAATTGTCAAACCCACACTGTTTTTGTGGGTAGACTGAACCTGTTTTGATGAACGTTTGTGGGGGTATATTTTGAAGGCAGCACAATGATAATATTATGCTACTCTGTAATCACTTGACATTGGCAAAAAAGCAATTAATTAAATAATATATTTTGTGTACTGTTATCAGACCAGACGATTGAAAAATAAATTCACACAACATCTCATACATTGACCTGACTCCGTACTAAGTAGCTTAAGCACTTGTCTTACGAATCAAATCAAAAAATCAAAAATCTGTCTTAAGACTATTAAATGTCATACAGCGGCGCTAGTGAACCAAACCACACCCTTAATACCATAACAAAACATTTCGTAAAGGCAAAACCGCAGGATAGAAGCTGTATAAGAGTGGTGCCCGCATAATGCGGTCTCCGTGACCGCTAAGACGTGTCATGCCCGCATAAGTCGAAGCCTGTGTAAGCCAAATATTCGATATGCAGTCGTAAATGTCATATTGTCGTATGAAATACGATAGTGGTTAGTACGTGTTAACTTGTGTATAGAGGGCGACACTTTTGAACTTCCTATGCGATGGCAAAAGTGCATAGAAAACCATTTGTCATGAATGGGCCGGCTCGACCGGAGTGATACCACTACCTCACAGAAAACCGGCGTGAAGCAACCCCTGTGCTGTGTTTCGCTGAGTGAGTGAGGGTACCGGAGGCCCACCCGGGGGGGAAGGGGATAAAAGGTTGGACTTGTAACTCCACTGGTGTTGCAAGTGTCCATGAGCGGCGGCAATTGCTTACCATCGGGTGATCCGCCTGCTCGTCTGCTACCTATCACATAAAAAAAAATGGTTCATACTTTGATTAATTAAATAGGTACGTCATTGTATTAAAAAAAAACACGGATTTTTGTTCCTCCCATACAAAACGCCAATTTCATATGTAAAGACCTATTAATCTGACAGATTTCTTCTTTTTTATGTGATAGGTGGCAAACGAGCAGACGGATCACCTGTTAGTAAGCTATTGCCGTCCCCCATAGACAGGGTCGACCGAAGTGATACCACGGCCTCGTAGAAGAACGGCGTGAAGCAGTGCCAGCGCTGTGATTCGAGTGAGGGGGGTGCCAGAGGCCAAATATGGGGGAATGGGGGTTACATGTTGGCAGCACACTTGTGACTCTACTGGTGTTGCAGGCGTCTATGGGCGGCGGCAAGCGTTTACCATTAGGTAGTCCGTCTGCTCGTCCACCTATCACATAAAAAGTCGCTTGTGCTGTGGTGTTTCAGGCCCCATTTGGGGAGAAGTGACATTGAGATGGGCTAAAGACACAGACTTTCTAGGGGTGAAGAAACGCACCGGGGAAAGAGCCCTTAGCAAGTACCTGGTGAGCGTCTCCCAAGATTCGGCTCCGTATGCCGAGACAGGTAGGAAGGACCATGGGCTGGTGGAGGGACCTGTGTCAATCACATAAAAATCATTTATTTCGTCTATGTTTTCTTGTTTCGTTTAGAAGTTCTTTATTTTATCTTTTTCGGATAAATTTATCTAATGTCAACTTTATTCTGTTCCAGGTATGTCAATTATTCATCCGACAACGACGACATCAAAGGTACCGAAACTTAATCCCAGTAAGGGCACTTTGCACCTTTCAAATCCAATCCAATATATTGTAATGTAAATTACATTAAACTAAAATAAATTCGACCTTTGATGGGGTGACCAACTGTCACGGTTTTGATTTAAAGCATATATAAATAAATAATAAATAAATTGAGACAACACCACATACTTTGTCCTGATCCCAAACTAAGGTTTTCCCTTGTACTATGGAAACCAGAAACAACGAAGGAACTACAAACGCCCAGACCCAACATAAATATCAATTTCATCAACAAACATTTGTGTTGATACGGGAATCGAACCCGCGACCCTTACGTCTCAACCGGCGCTCAAACCATTGCGCTAAACGGGTCGTCTAAAGATAAGATAAATACATTTATTTGTTAAGCACACACGACACACATATTTCAATGTTATGAGAGGCTAGCAACAAGAACATAGAACTTAAAATTAAAACTAAAAAACAAAAATTATAAAAACCAATTAGGCGCCGTTTGTATCAAATATTTGCTTGGTTATTTTATTATACTACACTTAATGACTCTATCATCTTTGTGACACGTATATGGAATGACCCATAAAATATGGTAGATGTGGCCACCCTATCCTTAGGGCAAGGGCCTGCCCTAGGCCTAAATATACAGAGGCTTTAATTAAATTAATCCTACAATCAGGAATTCGGCGAAGTGTAATTACTCATTGGATGTAACTTCTTGAGGGAATTGGTTTTGCAGGTGGGCAAATAGTTCCCGGGGTTTGGTGTTTCCGGGTATGTTCCGATGTCGCAAAATATAAAGGATTCACTTTGTATTTACACCTAGAAATGTCTGACATGGTAAATCATGTCAGCCAATAGACATCCACTGCTGGAGATAGGCCTTCTTCAATGTTCTGGACGCAGACCGGTCCTTCGCATCCGAGGAATTCCCGAAACCTTTACTAGATCGTCGGTCTGTTTGTCAGTTTCATGGTAAATGACTAGATGTGACCATTTGGCCACTTACACCAAGGTTGGTCAGTTCCATGGCAGAGCTCAATACAATGATAACTAACTGGAGGTTTAAAAAATATAAAGTCACTAAACCAATCTTAAAACTGTGCTTAGACAAAGGAGCTCGTTAGCCAACCTAGGCTAGGGTTGCCAACAAACATTGTGTATTCCAAATGAATGAATGAATGAATAAATGAATGAATGAATTTCATTCATTCAAAAATTGTGTATTCCAAATGTTATGTTTATTGTTTAGATTTATTTGTCTTGTTGTGTGATCTGAAGTTGTGTAATTCTGCCGGTCTTCGACACGCTCAACACCAGTGAAGACACCATTGCGCTGTCAACCTTTAACCCCCTTTCCTCCCAATTGGGCCGTACCCCCACTCACTCGACGAAACACCTGTGTTCGTAGTAGACGCTGTTTCACGCCGATTTTCCGTGACCGTGACTCCGGTCGCGCTAGCCCATTCATGCCGAAGTGGCTCTCCCACAGTTTGTATAAATCCATACTAATATTATAAATGCGAAAGTAACTCTGTGTGTCTGTCTGTCTGTCTGTCTGTTACTCTTTCACGCCAAAACTACTGAACGGATTTAAATGAAATTTGGTATATAGATGGTCTAGCTAGACCCTGAAAAGGACATAGGCTACTTTTTATTGCGAAAAAGGGGTTGTAAGGGGTTAAAAGTGGGGTTAAAAGTTACTTTTCCACGCGGACGAAGTCGCGGGCGGCCGCTAGTATTAAATATTAAAATAAGCAAATCGCTCCCATTGTTCATACAATTTCTTACTTTAGATTTATCTCCAGCCGGCAAAACTGGCAACCATACAAACGTAACCGCTTTAGCGGGTAAATCGTTCATAATGGCCGAACTGCGCAGACACATAAATCAGTGGAAATTTTCGGCGATGGCAACACTGATTGGGAATACTAGTTAACTGGGCGTGGGGTGACCACTGTTTCGGATGTTGTGGGACTTTTTTTGTAGCGTCTGTTTTGAGTGGCTCGGTTAGAGTTATCGTATGTCGAGACATTTTTTTTTTATTCCAGTTTTGAGGATTTTGGTTCAGTCCTTATTGTGAGGTAATAATAAGCTAACTACATGTACCTTTTTAATTTCACTGTATAATTGGTAAATGTGATAATATTAATCCAACTTATGTCCAAGTAATTATACCCTATGACATAAGCAACAGTGGCTCCATCTATTAATTTCACAACTTTATTGACACATTTGTGGCCCGCCTTCGCTTGCCTTTGGAACAGTACTGAACTGAACCAATAGATGGCGCTGGGCGTCGATTATATCGCACTTGTGTTTCGTGTTTTCGGTTTACCTACGAGTATAAGCCTTTTCATTCTTTTCTATAAAGAAGGAAAATTTAGCTCTTTATAAATAGTATAGAAGATCTAATCGACCCCCAATGCCATCTATTGGCAACCATTTGAGCTATTAGCTCAATAAATCGTCCCGGATCGAAGTGAGAAAAGGCTAATGTTTTTTTTTATGTGATAGGTAGCAGGCGAGCAGGCGGATCACCTGATGGTAAGCAATTGCCGCCGCCCATGGACACTTGCTACACCAGTGGAGTTACAAGTGCGCTGCCAATGATTCCTGAGAATGTGTTCCAGAGTACCAATCAATCCTCAATCCGATTTAATCCAGAAGAGGGAAGATAAGATTGACCCTCAGAGATTAGCGTCAGAGAATGATGTGTCAATTCAATCAGAGATAGTCATTTGACGCCCTTTGTGGAGTCAGTAAGCTTTTATTGGACTGGCAGGATGGGGCATTTGGTAGTAACCCTCATATGCCAAAGGTCGTGGGTTTGATCCTCACCCTGGACAAACATTCATATGATGAACGCTTGTGTTTGTTAAATGTCTGGGTTTTGTGATGTGTTGAAGTATTATTTATGTTTCCTCTGTTGTCTGATATTTGTAACACAAGTGCTTGCGACTTAATACAGAGTTAGGTCAATGTTTGAGATATTGTGTGAATTAATTTATTATTTACTAGCTTTTTCCCGAGGTTTCGCTCGCTCGGGGTTAGAAAGGGGCAAAAAGTCTATGTTACTCTCCAATTCCATCCCTTCAACTATCTCCACTTCAGAAATCAATCCGTTGCTCCGTATTGCCGTGAAAGACACACAAACATACACACAGACACACTTTCCCATTTATTATATTAGGTATGGATTTACTAAAAAGAATCTGGACCTACTAAACAAGAGATCACTACTTCAGTTCAGTACTGTCCTACTTTTAACCAGTCATTTACTTAAAATCATCCCAGACCAATCTCGACGACGTTTTGGAAAGACGTCGCTACTATCATCATCAGCCCACCCACTGTTGAGTATAGGCTTTTCCTGTCTTTTTCGTTACTATGCTACGCTATTTACTGCACTTAATAGGTATGTCATCGAACATATTATTACAATGCATTCCAATAACATCAATTCACACGAATTCCTCTTCGCCCCACCCTGCCCCTGCACAACGCACACCCATCCTTCATATACCCCCGAACAGTTTAACGTTAAATTTATACCTACAACTGCTATCCGAGATAAATGAGCGCCCAAACACGATCAGTCATTAGAATTAACAATATTACACTCAATCCGAGGCGGTGAAACGATTCTCGCCTTATAATTAAGGAAATTTGAAAACGGTCGGCGAATGAGAGCGGTATCTGATCCCCCCCCCTCCCCCTGGGTTGGGTTCATTAATCAACGGAGTGACAGATCGCGCACGCCACATGTTCGGGAACTGGTGTAAAAGTGTGGAGATAACCAGTAATACAGGGTGATTCTGTGAACATTTACATACCTTTTCGTAAGGCCCTGACAGCAGACACAATAGAAAATCAATTGTTTTGTGTCTTTTAAAAGGCTTTCGGGTCTTACGACGTTAACCACGCCTTCTAACTTTATGTTAATATGCAATGTTAAGTGTCGAAATAAATTATTTCATTTATTTACCAACAATTCTTAGCAACAATATTGTTCTACGACTTTTGAAAATGCTCATAAAAACGTGACTTTTTTCATTTTGTATGGGGAGTCACAGATACACCTTGTATTTTTTTATCTGATAGGTGCCAGACGAGCAGACGGATCACCTGATGGTAAGGGACCTTTATAGACTAGGATTCTGTCGGTAGACTCGGGATTATTAGATAGTTAGGCTGTTGTAAGCGCCACGGTCACGGTGTAAGTTACAAACTATAATTAACAAAAAAAAAGAGGATAGATATCAAGCTACTGACAGCCACTATGAATACTGTGGTGATTATCTCTATGTAAATGTGAAGTGAAAACTTGTGAAGGACTTCCAAGGTCATCGTGATATCCTGGTATCCATTTTTGGCCATTATTCCTGATACGTACGTTCATCGTTCGCTCATCAGCGAAACGCCCTTTAGTAGTGGATCCGTCTTTCGGAAAGTCATTTCGTTTAGTTGCAATGCAATTCTACCACCGAAATCGGAAAGTTGATTCTGACGAGAAGTTCTGGCAAGAAACTTGTCAGTTACTCGATATTTAATCGCCAAAATTTGAGCACTTTATCGGTAAGATTGACCGCCGTAGCCAAATATCGGATGATACATTTTGTTACCAGACCTTATCGATTGATCGACATGGATTAAACCACTTTGATTTCGATTTATGTCATTGATCGACGATCGATCAATAGATCTGTTGACACCCTTACAAATTATAAGCTAAAATAAATACTCGACTGTTGAAAAGGTCCTGTATAAAAGGGAAGTCTTGTAGGCTTCACGTTTGGTTGAATTTCCTTTTGTTAACACAGTCCTGATTAGTCCCCGTTTGTTGGGGTGTGTGGTTGTACTAATCCTTGTTTGCCACTTTGGGCATATTGTTTGTTTTTAATTACCGTTGAGATCTTTGGAGGCAGTGTGAATATGTTATTAATTGTTGGTGTTTGTTGAATAGTGTATCTATCTTTTAAACTATTTAGAATGAGAGGACATGATACTGATACTTTACCAACGTAAAGCTCATATAATACCTTACCTTAGCCCTCAACCTTTCAATAATTCTGGCCAGATGGAGCATTTGGTTGTGAATCTGCCTCATACGCCAAAGGTCGTGGGTTCGATCCCCACCCTGGACAACATTTGTGTGATGAATACTTGTGTTTGTTCAGTGTCTGGGTGTTATATATGTCATCATCAACACACTCGTCCACTGCTGGACATAGGTCTCCCCTAATGTACGCCACCGCTCCCGATCTTCGGCCACTCTCATCCAGCCCACACCAGCCAGCCTTCGAATGTCATTATCCTATCTTGTCGCAGGGCATCCAACACTACTCTTACCGAGTCGCGACCTATCTATATCTATACTATTTATAGAGATAACTTCTATAGACAACGACAAGGATTATAGGTAAACCTAAAACACGAAACGCTTGCGCGATGTAATTGAGCACAGCGCCATCTATTGGTTCATTTCTGAATTACGGTCCCGAAGCGAAGTGAGGGCGGGCCACTAGTAATGTATATAAGTATTATATTTGTAATCCTCTGTTGCCTGATATCTGTAACACAAGTACTTAAGCTACTTAGTACGGAGTCAGGTCAATGTATGAGATGTTGTGTGAAATTATTATTATCGTATCTTATCGTAACTTTACTTTACTTTAGCTACGTTTGTATGAACCCCCGCCCTTGGCCCTCAACCTTTCAATAACTCGTCACCGATCGACCCTTCCAGCCGTCACGGCGGAAGCCCAGGCCCAAACCCCCATAATTACGGGGTATAAATGCATTTGGGAACTAATGGATGATTTGTAGTAGGGCTGACAAAAATATAGTTTACAAAATTTACATAAAATTAAGTACTAGAAAACAAAAATAGAAAATTTACATAAATAGAAACTGTTTCGAAACATTTTAATGTCGCGATTATAATGATCTTGGTTTTTTTATTCACATTAGCCCAGAAGAATGGTTATTCACATTTTCCATTTTAGGTTGAACGATTAATCTACCTGATAAAATGGAAAATGCGAAAAAAAAAAACCAATAAGACAAAACTGAGACCACTATTTGACCTAAGGACTGCTGTAAGCCTACCTGGTTTGTATAATCTGTTAGTTTCGTCTTTCACTCCATAAATGTAATTATTTTAAAAATCGCAAAAAAAGTATGTATGAAGTTCGTGAAGTCTTCTTCTCTCAAAAAAATATTGTCTATGGCTCCTTCTCATTTTTTTTTAACCATGCTGCCAACCTTACCCATACCACCCTAGCATGACTGAGTGCATACGACCATTACGTTATGCTTTAAGCCGTCGGTCCCTATGACGTGTAATTAACAGTTGTACTTACTATTAATTAGTTATACTGTTGCATAATTAATATCACGGGAGTTGCATTTTGAAATATGGAAAAAGATATTAGTTGGATTTGTCATGGTGACTTTTTCATTCGGAATATAGTTTAATCACTTTTGAAGTAGAAGATACTAGAATGTATTTTAAGTCTGTATTAAAATACTAGTCGCCCGCCCTCACTTCGTTTCGGGACTGTAGTTCCACTGTCTGCCAATAGATGGCGCTGGACGTTGATTGTATCACCCAAGTGTTTCGTGTTTTTGGTTTACCTATAAGCGCTGGAGTGAACTATGAGATTAACCTCTTTATAAATAGTATAGAAGATTGACCGTGAGAGAGCCACGCTTCGACATGATGAGCTGGCTCAACCAGAGTGACACGTGGCATGTATGGATGTGATAGGTGGCAAACGAGCAGACGGATCACCTGATGGTAAGCGATCGGCCGCCGCCCATAGACACCTGCAACACCAGTAGAGTCACAAGTGCGTTGTCAAACGTTAACCCCCTTTCCTCCCAATTGGGCCTTCCGGTGCCCTCACTCACGCAACCAAAGCCGGTCTTCTGTGAGGCCGTGGTATCACATCAGCTCTTTCAGGCCCAAGCGCGGCTTTCCCTCGGTGAATTTATCAATTTTTTTCTCCTTTTTCATGCCAACTGTACTGTACAGATCGCCCTACTTCGGAGTCACATGGTGCACATTATATGTCGCATTATTAAAAGAAATACTATCACAAAGGACTCCCGTAGAGATAATTAGTGTCACATATTAAAAGCATTCCAACATAATGTGCTATTACCGAATGGGGAACCCATAGAATATTTTGAGGGGACATTCGACTTATAGAGTAATATTATATTGAATTACTTTCCTCTTAGCGTTGGATATATTTTCCTCTATTACATGAGTTGTATGCTATAATTAGGTTTCTTTATACAAAGTACATGCTTAGGTAGGTATACCTACTTAGAGACAAAAAAAATGATCATAGTAACATCGATATTTTTTTTATGTAATAGGTAGCAGGCGAGCAGGCGGATCACCTGATGGTAAGCAATTGCCGCCGCCCATGGACACCTGCAACACCTGTGAAGTTACAAGTGCACTGCCAACATTTTATCCCCTTCCCCCCGAGTGGCTCTCCGGTACCCTCACTCACTCGGCGAAACACAGCACAGGGGCTGCTTGTTTTTTCTTACAAACATAATTTTGCAGCGTTACGAAAAAAGATTTAAGACTGGGTATTTTACGTCTTAGTGCCTAAGACCACATACTTATAATTTTAGCACTAACACTAAATTCTGTAATTGGACAGTTATCGTAATATTGTCCGTTTTTAACTTTTAAATATGGAATCCTAAAACCGTTGGTAAAGAGAACTATTTAAATTCACCTACGTAAATATTCGTTGTTCTATCCACAAGAAAATTCCCAAAAGTAAATCTAAAAGAACGAACGCCTTAAAAATGTACACTGCAAATATTAGCTCTCATAAAACCCATATAAACGAAACGAGAAACTAGGCCACGCCGTTTAAATAACACTGTTTATTTCAATTTAAAAAAACAACTAAGCAACAATACCGTTGAAAAATGTAAATTATTTTTCCTCGCGCCATATTTCTCTCCGTAAATATTATAAGGGCTCGAAGGCTTACGTTGTCGCCGAACATGTCCACGTTTCGTTATAATACAACCTTCTTTGCTAGGGTTGGCAGGATAAGCCGGACGCTGGGACAAATTTGGAACTGGACGTATTTGGAACCGGACTTGTCAGTGTCCGGCTCAAAGATGACATGTAAATGGTCGTCCATATTTTTATGCAAAAATGTTAGTAACGGACTTGAATAGTCACTGTTGTGTTCAACAAGCAATTAATGCCTTTTATAATAATAGAAGAAATTAATTTAGTTTCTTATCTAGAAGTATTTTTGCTTTAAAACTAGGTTATAATTGAAACAGATGCTTTTTGATTCCTTTCGAGGAGTTTAATAATGTTTCTTTGTTAAGAACAGACATTATTTAATTAAAGTAAACTACTCATTATAATAATGTAAATAATGATAAAGAATATTGCTACCAATACTCAAAGTAAATATCTAATAGCGGGTTTACCGTCAGTTGCATTTTTTCGAAAAGTAGGTTTTTCTTACTGCAGTTTCAGTAACCATAGTTTAAATGCAATCATTTGCATTTAAAATGTTTATTCAAACACATTCTGCACAATTATTTTGTTAAATGTGTCAACAACTCCGGGTCTACACAAATGTCAACCCTGAAGCGGCCATTTTGGTGCGACGAAAGCGCGCGAAAAACGATGATGTCATGGCGTCGAAATAATTAGATTTGGCTTCTTTCCCCGGTTCATTTCTGTATGTTTTGTTAATTATTTCGCCGTACCGGGACTCATCCAGTTTTGTGCGAGGTTTCATGACGAGATAGGCTTTCAGGATTCAGTGAAAAGGTGGGACTTTAAAGAGATTCCGTGTGGGTGTTTGCGTCGTTGTGAGTTTCAATTTCAAATACAGATTTTTTTGTTTCAAATTGGATTGAAATGGTAAAATTCAGGCAAAGACATTTTTAAAACAAGAGATGACGTAATGAGTAAGTAACTTCAACATTCCTTAGAAAGATTTTGGGAAGTGAGATCATCCTATAAGTTGAAAAATAATCATCTGTTTAAGTAGGTATTAAAGGTAACAGACAATAGAATAAGAAATCTAGCCATTTTTATAGTTTGCCATCTTGTCAAAATAATCTTTGCTGTAATATTAGTCACACATAAAATCGACCGTAGGGGAGGCACTACAAGAGATTTAACTCACATCTGGCACACAACTAATAAGACAGTTATGTACGACAAATGACTTCCATAATTTTTCCAATTACAAGACAACATCTGTCATAATGCCAGTTAAAAAAATCGTAAAATGTTTATTGATCTCGTTAAGAAACACCGCTTTTTCACGAAGTGGTCCATAAAAAAATTCACACATAAAAATTTCATCCAATTGGTCACCATAACAAAATAAGAGCCCCTCGCTACTAAATTGATATTAATTGTGTTACAAGCCCGGACAACACTACCCCATGTGTTTCCTTTACAATCAACCATTCGCGCCTCAATTCCATCAACTGACAAACAAAAAAACATTGCATTCATTACCTTAAGCCTCAAGGAATAACGACATAAGCTTACTTATCGAGCATCCACCTTAATATTGTTACGAAAGCATCCATCTCTTTCGCACTTTTCAAATCTGCCGCTATCACTTTCCAAATTGTATAGGATTTTGAACCTTAAAATAAAGATATTAAAGTGTTTATAAAACGCAAAATTAGTTTGTAAGCCGTCTTTTCGCGTTCTAAATTCAATTTAAAAAGCGCGAAACGCAAATTGTGGTAGGGCTCACCCCGCTTTGGCAATAGCAATGTTTAAATTAATCATTTGTTTAACGAACGCATCCCACATTTGTTAGGCAAATTCTTTGGGGTTGTTATTCTGCCGTCCTTAGCATAGTTGCAGTAAGTACGCTCTCGACGGTTTCGAGAAAACGCGGGTTAAAGTTTTGGTGCGAAATCTTCCATAACTCCTTCGTTTATTATCATATCACAGTGATTGTAACTTTAAATGAAAGAGGGCGTTAGCACCTATGTATTACTGTATAAAGAAGTAATGTCCGTTAATTTAAACATAAAATAAATTCACTATTGTTGTTATACTAAGTATCACTTAAAATCTCGACTAGAGATCACTTAGCATAAACACAGTAAGTGTGTTTTTACTGTTTTTATGCTTAGTAACCTTATAAATTTTAACTATTTATTAGAGTATTTATTGAATAGTAGTAAAAATTTAATTTCTCTTTCACGAATTATATTAAAGCGGTTGGATGCCATTTTTAGATGTTTAAATAATTCGTAAATGAAAAATTCCAAAATGGGCAAACTGAGCCTGTCCTGCTGCGAGGTGCTGTAAGACAAGGAGATGTTATATCTCCGAAACCCATCTCCGCTGCGCTGCAGGACATGTTCGAAACGCTAAACTGAAAAGAGCGCGGAATCAATATTAATGGCGAGTACATATCACTCCTACGATTCGCAGAGCGACATCGTCATCTTGGCGGAAACCTTACATGACCTAAATGAGATGGTGAGCAGCCTGGCTGAATCTTCCAAACACATCAGTCTTCGGATGAACTTGGATAAAACCAAGGTCATGTTCAACGAGCTCGTTGATCTGAGACCGGTCGCTGTTAATGGAGTACCTCTCGAAGTTGTTCAGGAATATGTCTATCTAGAACAAACGCTCCAATTAGGCAGAAACAACTTCGAGAGAGAACCCAACAGAAGAATTTAGTTAGTCTGGGCAGCATTTGGTAGGCTTCGCCAAGTCTTCCCGTCACCCATCCCTCAAAGTCTTAAGTCGAAAGTCTTCGACCAGTGCGTCCTCCCGGTCATGACTTACGGTGCCGAGACGTGGACGTGGCTGGACTAATCCACCGGTTCAAAGTCGCTGAAAGAGCTATGGAAAGGGCTATGCTCGGAGTATCTCTAAAGGACCGCATCAGAAATGATGTAATCCCACAGAGAACCAGAGTCACCGACATAGCCACCGAATTAGCAACTGAAGTGGCAGGTGGGCTGGTCACATTAGCCGCATGACACCACTGGACAACCCGTTAGAGCCCCATGCAAAGTCCTTGCGTGGTGTACCGCGACTCGGTTAAACGTAGTGTGTTTGGACGCCCTGCGACAAGATGCGGCTGATAACACTTCGAAGGGCTGGATGAGAGTGGCCGAAGATTCGGAACATAATTCACAATTGATACTCTGTGATCGGAACTGAATCGGAACACATGCCAAAATGTCAAATGCATAGAAAACTTGTTCATTTTTAATCTGTCAGGTTTAACTTTACATGATTATGCATCAGAGTATAGCTAGATATCATTTCTTTTGACGGTGAAACACGAACTTAAGTTTAGCATTTCAATTACTGATACTGCCATAACGCTAGTATCACATGATACTGCTTTATTGGTAAGTATTAATTTGATCCTACATTTCACTCATTACTGTAGCATACATGCAGTATCCGTCATCTTACTGTCTTTATGTTTATGTAACTTGAAGTGTTGATTATGAGATCTACTAAGCATACGTACAGTAACCGCATCATTACTGTTTTTAAGGACTAGACCACTAATTATAGTAAATATGTAAGCCGTACTAAGAAAGAAATACAGTATTATATTATCTTACTGTAGTTTTGCTAAGTGACTCTGAATTAAAAGTTTGCAGTAAGTGTACCCACTGTAATTATGCTAAGTAACGTAAACAAAAATGCCTTGATTACTTGCAAATTTCTAAATGCTACAATTTGGATGGAAAACGATTAAAACCAATGGATTAGGACGAAATGTAGATCTCGTTTAATCGTGATCACGGCTGTATATGGTAACTCAGTTTTGTCAAAATGCCGACTTACTGCAACTATGCTCAAGGGCCGGCAGTATTGCACTCTAGTGAGTTGAAAGCAGAAATGCAGTTGATTGGAATTAGCGTGAGATCTTTTGAATTAAGAACGGTGGTGGCCATTTTGACAGCTGCGGCCCTCGAAATTGGCGCCAAATTATTTTCACGCACCCTTTTTGTTTCATTCGTCGGGTAAGAAGACAGATTAGTGGTGGTGGGTTGCGTTTCAAATTAAAAAAAAACCTATCTGTATGAGATGTTGTCTCATTCGTATATCTTACTCTATGATGGAATGTATGAAACACATCCGTAATAATTTCTATTATGATTGAAGCCCTAAACTTTCCCTTCTCACAAAAACTTTATTAAAAAGGCAACTTAAATATATAACTTTATGAAACATATAGAAAAAGGACTGATAAAAAGTATCGTAGAAATGAGAAAAAAGTTACCCCGAAAATATAATGAGGGAACTTTTCCAATTATTATAGTTTGATGATAGCGAGCGAAAAAAAATATCTGCACAACAAACTTTCGGATTCGTACGTGTAAGCCATGTTTTCTCTCTGAGAGATATTTTTTCGCGCGAAATATTATGTTGCGGATTTATTTATTATCGTTACGTTTTATTTTTCTGTTAAAAAAGTAAATTCTATGATAAGGTGATAACCCTAACCGTATTGATGAAATAGGATGCATTCCATTTATGAAACCATTTTATTTAAAATTTTTGTTTTTTATATTCAGTTTGGGAAAGGATTTTGAAATTAGAATAACATTTAAATTGCTTGAAATATATTTTTTTCTATTAAAATAAAGACTTGGATACATAGGTATTGGATATTGGTTTTATTTTTTTAGAGACATAATATCCTTAATTATTGATATTAAACCAAATGTGTTTGACATTAAAGCTATAATCAATTGAAGAAATTTGACAGACTATAAAATTGCATAGATAATATTATTTCCTGGCGTATTAAGCCAGAAATTTCACACTCATCTCTAAACTTCCATCGGATTTCCGCACACCCAGACCCGATGTGATATAGGTTAACAAACGTCGTAAAATTCGCAGAAACTATTCAAAGGCTTAGTGGCTGAAAGATGACACAGAGTCCAAACCCCAAAATCCTAATACAGTCCGGATTATCGTGCCTAACCAGCCTTATTAACCCCTCACTCGAGTACCTTAAGTCGAGAGGCATAAGGGCTGAGTTTGCACTACACGAGGCCCATTCACTAAGAAAATATCACGACATTTCAGCAACATATATGATTCCGACATTTGACAAAGGTTGCCATTATCCTAAAATAACAACCGAATGTAGTGGCGAAAGTTCACCTTTTAGGCTTCTTATTTCATTTATATAATGTAGGTTATGTTAGGGGTTTATTTAGAAGACTGAAACGTGTGTCTATGTATAGGTAAATATATACCTCCATATACAGTACCCTATGTAAGGGTTGCGAAGGTCAGACGGTCGCTTTTGTATAGAAACCAGACTTCAGTAATCCTGGATCATCGATCAAAGGTGTCCTGTACAGAAACGGGATCAAGGGAGGTTCAGAAAAAAAGGACTATGTTCGTTACATACTCGTACATATAGGTATATTTTTATGTGATAGGTGGCAGACGAGCAGACGGATCACCTAATGGTGTGCGATTGCCGCCACCCATAGACAGAAAAAAGCAAGCTATGCTCTATATGACCAGCGTGACGATTACGGGCATTGTTACCTCTATGGCCAGCCATATTAATACAAGGCCCCTAACCAAGTTTATTAGCATGTCCTTTAAAAAACCTTTGGCATTCAAAGAATATAGGCTGATGATCATGATGCACACATTCACAACGCGAGTGCACGCGCACTTAGTTCTATTACGAGACAACTTCTTATAAACGCGCTTACCTTACACACACATTTGTAGCGTAAGTGCGCGTGCACCGAACAATTCAAAGGCACCGCGGAGTGATGTTGCGATTTACATAATTAAAGAAAACAGAGAGATTCATTAAACCGGCCCATTCATTTTCAAGGTGAGGTCTACTGAGTCCTATCCTAATTCTATTGTGAGAATTTCGGCTAATAACTCTGAGAATTAATGATCTCAGATCTGTCTATAACTAATTGAACTGAACGTTTTGGTGGTATTGTCCAGTTTTTAGCCGGAATATGCTTTTGTCTATCATTTAGGTCGGGTTTCGTTACAAGTTATTGTTCTCCTAATGCTGATTTAGACGGGGTGTGCTTGGATCCTGGCGAAAATTTGTAAAGTCTGGTTATCTTATACGAGGTAAATTTACTATAACTAATGGCATACGGTTTTAAAGGGATTTTTTTCTCTTTTATTACGACTTAGCAACATTTTGAAAGGGTCAGCTAATCTCAGAAAAAAATAGCATACATAAATTCTTCCCATACAAAAGTATGTGATCAGCTGATTAATACAATTTCTATTGGAAAGAGTATTTTCCGAATTCATCGCGCCTCCTTTCTAGCGGATCGGAAAGCACTAAGTTATATTCTTTCTACTGGCCGTCATCATACTACCATAATACTGTTATTACAACCGTAACCACATACGTGAGAACACACCAATCGCGTCCCAAAATATTTCCTTATAATTATTACTGCTAAGCCTGCGTAAGCTCACATTACATAATTTAATTGATACAGCACACAGTAACGTGGGCTTCAAAACCGCTCCGATTTGCGTCCGCGCCGATAATCAAAGATACCTCGCGACCAGCTTACTGAGACCCCCCCTGCCTCCCAGAGGAGGAGTATTGTAAGCGACGATGGGGTAAGATGAATGTGTAGCTGGAGATCTTGTCTGTTTGGACAGCCATATTTCCGTGTCGTCGTCTGTTAGGGAGATGGAATAGGGTTTTGGTCTAAGTTAGAGGATGTCTGAGAGTCTAGAACTAATGAATAAATTTAGAACAGTTGGTTCGTAATATGTTTGATAGACTGCAATCGTCATCATCATCTCGACATATTTTCATATATAGAACAGAAGAAGTGTGTTTGAATGTACATATATGCATTTTTATGTGTGTCACTTGATGGTAAGCGATTGCCGTCGCCCTTAGATACCGCAATACTCGTACAACTGGAGTCACAAGCATTGCTAACCTATTAACCCCCTTTCCATGATGTCCCAGTCAACATAATCATTCAAAGCCACTTGAATTACATCAACAATTATTGTTTAAGGCTAAAGTGAGCTATTTTAACTGTGCTATTAAAAAAATATAAGAACGGCTTCTCTTTCCAGCTTAAGCTTCCGCCCCCGCTATCTCTTATACCTTCCACCAAAACTCTCCCGTCGTAGACGTTACACAGTGGTTCTAGTTGGAAACGTACAACTGATTGCGGATAAGGTAGCGAATAGGACTCCTAATTAGGCAAGCGGGACCGTTTGAGGTGACATTGGGTTCCGTACAGTATGAAAACTACGAGTATCAAGTAAAATTATGTACCTACTTTCAAACGCCAAGACTGGGGTAGATATTGTTGCGGGGGACGCGGGAAAGCCAAAATGAAGCAAAGACATCGACATTCTCACTGGATTAAAAAGCTAAGTGGCAGTAAGCTGACCGATTACCTAATGGTGTGAACGACTTCAGGAGCCAATCAGAAACACTGTTCTAGCAATCTCAAATTTTCGTTAACAAAATCAATAGAAGAGACAGTAGTCAAAATGATATGTCTTTCTATTAGTAATTTTTAGTCTGTGGTCGAGACTTAACGATTGGCTAAGTTGGGTCCTAATTAGACATGTGGGCGACCTTAAGACGGCTGAGTAGGGTGTATTTTGGCAAATGTAGCCATAATATAAAGTAGGTGTATTTAGGCTACAATAAGAACAACTAAATGTAGCCCAAATGTAGCCTACTTTAAATAACATACCGGAATAATATTTTGATATTGATTTATTGCTGGTCAAACGTGGAATGCTGCACCATATAAGTAATTAAAAATTAAATTAAGGGCAAAGGTGCTCAATGCAATGGTGTTAATTGAAAAATGCGTTATTAATTAGTGGTCTGATAATTCTGTAACTCGAGTGCTTAAACTACTTACTCGTAGACCTCGTAGTATGGAGTCCGGTTAATGTTTGGGATTTTGTGTGCATTTATTGATTTTTAAATCCATTCAAATTTGCCAATGCTACTTTCTGTAAGATGAATTATTTGCTTATTAATCACAATATTAAAGGCTCATCCTAGTGGAATTCCAAGCTGTAGCCTTGGATCCCAGGGTAACTCTACTGGAGTGACTGAGGCTTTACCTTCGCAATCCGTACAGTCGCGTGCAATAAAATGTAAAAACCTTGACTCTTATTCCAGGACTATAAGGTGCATATTTGAATAAGGTTGTATACTTATTGATGCACGTGACTGTACATAAGGAAATCAGAGTAGGTATCTGAATTATGGATACACATTCAGAATCATTATCTGAACAATTGCAGGCATCGATTTAAGAAAAATAATGCGCAAAACGTGTTGTTTTCCATTTTCATGGGCAACTAGATTTTACTGCCCCTCTTTTACATATTTTCGTGCAAAATTCAACTCTATCTACTGTAATTTTGAAATTTAAATAGCTTAACAGGTTAGGTAGGTATTTCGCTTCCCCCATTAGTCACCTTCCCGCGCAGGTCATATGACAGATGATAGGACACACTGACGGTCTGTAGTTAACAAATACATGTCTGATGTTACAGAGAGACTGACAAACGAATAAATCTTACTAGTGTATTAACAAATGCAGTTGAATCCATACTAATATTAGAAATGGGAAAGTCTGTCTGTCTGTATGTCTTTCTTTCACGGCAAAACGGAGCTACGAATTGACGTGATTTTTTTAAGTGGAGATAGTTGAAGGGATGGACTAACCCTCCCATTTTAGGTAAGTGAGGGGCGCGAGCGAAGCCGCGGGCAAAAGCTAGTAAGTATATGAAGGGTCGATTTATTGCAAGACTGTCGCACTCAGATTTGTTCATTAACTTTAATTGTCACTTAAGAAAAAAATCTTGACACTTATCTGTGTATGGTGTGACTTGTCAAGTCAGTAAGGGTACCGGAGGCCCAATTGGGAGGCAAGGGCGTTAAAGATTGACAGCGCACTAGTGACTCTACTGGTGTTGCAAGTGTCTATGGGCGGTAATCGCTTACCATCAGGTGATCCGCCTGCTCGTCTGCCACCATTCACATAAAAAAACAAAGAAATTGTACTCGAAAAATTTGTTCATTTTTGGAACGCAAATAGATGCCAATATTTTAGTTCCATTGGAACTTTAAACCAACAAGAAAGTTTATTAATTAAAACTTGACTTGGCACTAAATCTGGAAGCGGCTGTAAAACTTCTCAAACTCACAAAGTAGTCACTCATATGTTTGTTTGTCAATCAATAATGAGTCTTACTACTTTCTCTTAAGGCTTAAATATTTCACGAAGTTTGACTTGGATAATCTTCTTATGGATTTCCCATTAACAATGAGCCTATAAAATTAACATACAAAAGTTTGGATTATTTGTTTTGGAAATATTACGTAATACGTTTATTACTTGTAGTATGAACAAATATCGGCTACGTGAAAGAGCTAGCCTATAACAATAAAAATCGAGTGAGTGAGGGTACCTGAGGCCCATATGGGGGGTTAAAGGTTGGCAGCGCACTCGTGTAGCACTCTAATGGTGTTGCAGGGGTCTATGGGTGGCGGCAAATTTTGACGGTCTCTATAGAATTTACTTCATTATAAATAGTGTGGATTTTTTAATTTTTTGTGAAAGACATTATTATAGAGCGTCAAGAAAGTCATGAAACGAATGAAATTTTGAATAACTATCGGAGTTCTTTGTTACCAATGAGGTTATGCCTTAAGACATAAGTGGCATTGGCGTCATCAATGAAATCAACGCCGCCAAATGTTCATCATCATCATCATCAGCCTGTTGCAGTCCACTGCTGGACATAGGCCTCTCCAAATGCTCGCCACTTTGATCGATCTTCGGCTACTCGCATCCAGCTCCAGCCAGCCCTCTTGCGCAGATCGTCACTCCATCTGGCCTGAGGTCGTCCTACACTACGTTTACCAAGACGCGGTCTCCACTCCAGAACTCGTTTACCCAAATGTTGTTCGCCAAATGTTAATTATTGCTAAAAGTGGCCGTCTTTAGCAATAATGAACATTATTATTCTTTGTCACGTTTAAAAAATATTGTATTGCATCTCGAACAATCCAATTTACTTGCATCTAAGTTTGTAGAGATTTGCTTTCTTAAAAAATATTGTCGCCACAATCAGTGTAAATAGGTTGGCAACGCTAGTTTCGTCGCGTGTCATCCTAGACCTCATCGTCACTTTCCATCAGGTGCGATTGTGGTCAAGCGTTGGCCTATAGTCTAATAAAAAAAAAAACATAGCCCCTTAATAGGGTATTTGACAAAAAAAAATTATGTGTTTAATCAAAAGACCTCTCAATTTAAGAAACATTATTGAAAGAATTGCTTGATTCTGATTTGAATCACCTGAGATATCACAACTTTAAAAGCACATATTTTGGGCAAGCCCAAAAACGCTCTATACAAATGGCTACAGGCAAGTGACGTCACACGCTTGTATCTTGTATGCGCGTCTAGTAAATTTTGTTTGGTAGCTATATCAAATGTTCCGTTTAAGTAAATGGTTTCATAATAAAAGTTGGTGGAAAATGTACGGGTAGTTCAATGATATAATTATTTTTTTTAAATTGTATACTTTAAAAATGGACTTGCCCATGAAACTTTGAATGCTCATAAAACCAGCTAGACGTTATATTTTTAACTGAAAATGTTGGCCATTGGTTCTCATTTACCAGTATTTTGGAAAAGTATAAATATTTTTTACTATATCGAAATTAGTCAAATACCCTATTTACGCGTAATATCTCCAATATCATTGACACCTTTGTTGGACAGTCTCATTGGCCGTGTGTCGCATAAGCCGGGGTAACGACCTGGCTGTCATGGGCTTGTAAGGTATTGGGGATCATTGTCTGAATCATGGATAGAGAACCAATGGCTAAACGCAGTAATAGAAATGATCTTTTAGGTTTAAAACTTTCAAAACGATTTAGAGCTAAAAATAAATTCGTTTTAATTGAACGTTTTTGGGATGTGAAGCTGCATTTTTAAAGCTATATTATCAGCCTAATGTATGAAAGCTATATTATCAGTTTTAGCATTTTGACCCAGATCGGGGATCAAACCTGGGACCTCAAGCGCAGCCATAGTTTAAAGTGCAATTCAAGAACTACTGCGCTACCGTGGCAGTCAGTAGACAGCTCCTACAATATTCCAAAAGTAACCAAAGACAATGTCGTAACAGCCATTTCAAGACAAAAAACATCAAAAAGGTTCACTACCTCTGCTCTAAGCTATTGTGTGTAAACTTGGACAGTGCCTACTGGATTATGTTAATGGTCGCCGCGCATTGGCAAATGCATTTACTGTGTTCACATTACGAATGCCATAGACAAAGATCCGTCATCATTTGTTGCTTTCTCCACAACTGTAGCCTAAAACCGTAGCTAAAAATTTGTAGCCACAAAATTCACTAAAACTGTTAATACCGACTGATTTGATCAGTAATTTACTTTCAGATAGTCACACTAAATAGACAGTGCACAAGTAGCATGCGCAAACACAAGTGCACAATCTATCCCCTTCCTCTCCTATTTCTATGGTAATGTTACTACTTTCTCTTAAAGCTTTAAGTGACGACGCCAGAGTGACACGACAATGCCTGAAGCTTAAAGAGGGGCTCACCAACTTCTAGAATACAGATTGACATTTCTAAACTAACATTATTTTGTAACTAAAAGATCACTGGTCACATTTTGGGCTGACACGGGAATCGAATTACAGACCCCAAGCGTAAGCCTCGCTTCAAGTGCGACTCGAAGCAATCATTCATCATCAAGTCATCTTTCAGACATATCAAGTAGACGCACAATTCATAGAATTGCTCTTTTAAGCCAAGATAAGGTTTATCGTCCAGAAAATAAAGTTGACAACGGTTTTTCTTTGTTTAGTAAATCTTTTGATGAATGATGTCACATTTGTTGCTCAGAAGAATTGTCTGCTACGAATGTTTGGGTAAGAAAAAGTCAAAAATTGTGTTTAAAAAAACAATCTAGGCCCTAGCAACAGTAGCAACCCACGAAACATGAATTGTGAAGCGAATATAATGTAAATATGAATTTGTTACTATTTGCAAGTTTAAAAAAAATCAATGAAATTATTTAAAACAATGAAACAAACTTAAAGAAACAAAAATTTGTTCCGAAAAGTAGAAAAGTATACCGAAAGATGACACTGTTTACTATACGACGTACTCACTCGTCAAAGTATATGATGTAATAATTTAATGACCAATAGATTGGTAAAGATGGCACTGGGTTCTTTTTACATCGCGCAAGTGTTTCCTTTTTTTGGTTTACTCCTTAATTCTATAAACAACGAATAACGTTGTTTATAGAATTTGTCTCTTATAAATAGTATAGAAAGTAGCAAATCTGGCGTTTAAAGGTAATTTAAAATGATGATACGCCTATGTAGATGTGAATTCAACCTCAAAACAAAAAACAAGCTACTATTGTCTCGCCCCAGTTCTCAAAACTCAAACATCGTTAGCAAGGATCTCTTTCAGGGGAAAAAATGCAATTTTCACCTCAGTTTCCATGCGCATTTTCCTCAACACCCTATGGGAATGGTCCCAACGTCATATTTACAACAAAAGATGTCTTTAATCAGAACGTTTTCACTTTGCATCCTACGTACTAATGTAATCATTAAATACAATCAGAAGACGAACAATGGATCGTAAAAAGCAGACTTTTATCCATGTCGGCCATTTTGTTGTGTCAAAGGTATAATGACGTATCTGTGTGGTATATTCCGCGATATGTAAACTTTTGGCACCAAAATGTTTAAATTTTGAATTAGAAGGTTCGAACTAAGTTTAACACTGTATCTTTAAAAGGTACTAATTCCGTTATAACGATTTTAGTGACTGTCCAAATTCAT
Organism: Cnaphalocrocis medinalis; assembly: GCA_014851415.1. Classification (NCBI taxonomy): domain Eukaryota; kingdom Metazoa; phylum Arthropoda; class Insecta; order Lepidoptera; family Crambidae; genus Cnaphalocrocis; species Cnaphalocrocis medinalis. Next base: position 11,156,179 of record CM026299.1, on the reverse strand, counting down.
CTATGAGTCCTAGTCGGGCCGAAATTTAATAAGGTGAGGGAATAGAAAGTGTCATTGTGTCTGCGCACACACTTATCGACTATCATGTTCTATGTCGATAGCAAATCGTTGAGATTGGCCGCCATAGCCGAAATCTTAGTTAGGAGTAGTTAAGAATATTATTTGTTGTATGGAACAGCTGATTTTTATGAGGGCTAAAGGATTTAAACGACTTAAAACGACGACAATCCATGCATCACATGTGATTCACAACTAAAACAAAAATGCATCACAAGTGATTCACAGCTAAAACAAAAATTAATCACGTGTAATTCACAACTAAAACAAAAATGCATCACATGTGATTCACAGCTAAAACAAAAATGAATCACATGTGATACACAACTAAAACAATAATGTGGACTGTTAAAATTAACGGTATAAAGTAGTGTTACTATCAGGTGCCAAAGCTTCAAGATATCAAGTGGAACTTACTGGCCCAAACAAATCTTTGTCTCAGAACGTCGGCGTGAATGTAGCAGGAAATTAAAGCACTCAGTGTAACGTCTGTGGATCGTGGAAGACTCCCCGATTTGGATAAGTAACCGAATCCTATTTATAAGGACGGAGATGTAATAAGGCTAATGAATCAGCTAGAGGTGTTAGTTTGTTAACTGTTTGACATTGATATATTAAGTACTTTCTGTTGATATAGAATAGTTACTAATTCTTTTGCCAACAAAAAAGTAAAAAAGTAAAGTATCAGCATATATACCACGTGTGGGATACCACTGCAGGGCAAAGGCCTCCATCATAGAAATCAAGTTATCATTACTATAATGGCTAAATCACCACACTTAACATAACATAAAAAAAAAAATTGACACCAATTGTACATGTGCCTGTACAAAAATAGCTTATCCTTCGAGTGGAATAACTCTTGAAAATTGTGTTAAGTTAAGTGTTTTGTCTATGTTTCGTTTGATCTTGGTTTTAGAACAAAAGGAATAATCGTAGAAGACCGGCATGAAGCAACGTGCCATGTTTCGTTCAGTGAGTGAGGTTACCGGAGGCCCAATTGAGGGAAAGGGGATTAACTGTGACAGCGCATTTGTGACTACTGGTCTTGCAAGTGTCTATGGGCGGCGGCAATCACTAACTATCAGATGATTCCGCCGTCTGCCACCTATCACATAAAAAAAAAGTTATAATAGTAATATTTTTTTATTCACAAAGACTGGTTTTATTTAATTTTCCTCTTAAAAGGAACTGTCCTTTACTCCGCCCTAAAATGCCACATCCCATCTTACGTCTCCTTGGAAAAGGGGCGTACATCGCCTTTGTTCGGGGCCATAAATTCTTCTATGCCACCACCATTCTCACCATTGTGAACTTTCGCTTCTTCCACGTCCTTGGACCTGATAGCACAGGTAATTAATAGGGGTCCTATTGTTCCGTAATTAATTCGTGCATTACTGTCTTTAACACCTCAGCTATTGGTAGGTTGAATGAGTGTAGGTTTGCTCATTTAGGTGGAATAATGGTTCATTGTTTGCAGTTGTTTGAAATGTACCCAAGTTTTCTTCATTCCATTCGTCCGTACGAAATCTTTAAAAAACACATTCAGTTGTCAAATTTTGTAATGGGAGAGCCACGCTTCGGCATGAATGTGCCACCAATTCGACCACGGCCTCACAGAAGACGCACGTGAAGCAGCGCCTAAGCTGTGTGTCGTCGAGTAAGGGTACCGGAGACCCAATTAAGGGGAAAGGGGATTGGCACCCTTACTTGTGATGTTACTGGTGTTGCAGGTATGGGCGGCGGCAATCGCTTACCATCAGGTGATCCGTCAGCTCATCTGCCACTTACCACATAAAAAAATCCGCCAATTGGGCCTCTAGCACACTCACTCACTCGATGAAACACAGCGCAGATGTTTAAAGGCGTCGATGATTTATTACCATCAGGTGATCCGCTTGCTCGTTCGTCGCCTCTAGCATAGAAGTCAATATCGTGAGCTGAATTCTAAGCTTTCGTTTTGCAAAAGTTAATTTCAAATTCTCTAACTTTCGAATCAATCATAGTTTTCAGGGTTTCTTCAGAACTCGTCTTACGTTTCAGTTTTGTAAATATAAATTATTTTTCTAAGTTTATGAATACCTTTATTCGGCCCATGATTATGGTAATAATAAATTTTAATATTCCTTCTTTTAATACTATTGCAAAATTTTCTAGGCAAACGCATGTTATCCTAGACCTCATCGTCACTTTCCATAGTAATATCGAATACTTTGCAAAGTTAACTGTGGGAGAGCCACGCTTCGGCATGAATGGGCCGGCTCGACCGGAGTGATACCACTGCCTCACAGAAAACCGGCGTGAAGCAGCCCCTGTGCTGTGTTTCGCCGAGTGAGTGAGAGTACCGGAGGCCCACTCGGGGGGAAGGGGAGAAAAGGTTGGCAGCGCACTTGTAACTCCACTGGTGTTGCAAGTGTCCATGGTCGGCGACAATTGCTTACCATCAGGTGATCCGCCTGCTCGCCTGCTACCTATCACATAAAACAAAAGTTATAAAATGTGTGTCCATACCACCCACCTCTTCTAACTGCAAAAAAAGTAAAAAGATAAATGATATAGGTATATTGTTATGCAAACTTCCACCGAAATTTGGTTTGAACGAAATCTAGTCAGTATTTTTTTTAATCCGTCAAAGAGCGAAATTTAGCCTTGATTCAAATAACAAAAAAAATCTTGCTACGGAACCCTTCATGGGCGAGTGCGACTCACACTTGACCGCTTTTTCATGACTGATGAAAAGAAAACTGAAGACTACCATTATACCCACTCAACGTATAATGGTAGTATGTATATAAAATATAGATAGGATATTAATTTCCATTCCTGTGTGTACTTTACAAAAGGTAAAAACGTTTATTATCTCCATTATGTTCATGTTCAAAGAACCTCCTCCAGCGCAATTTTCAGCGAATGCTAGATAGGTATAAGCTACTCTTTCAAACTTCAAATTGATATTTCAGCCTTAAAAACCTATTGAGACGGAAAAAATCCTATTACTGGAAAACCGTTTAACGGTAAAACGTCTAGTGGAAGTAAATACGATAAATTGTAAGTACAGTGTCAATATTGCCAGTGACGTCATTGGACGTCTCTTGGGTCACCGCTGAGGGTAAAGATCGGATAGTCTCTTGAGTCACCGCTGACTGAGGTAAAGATAGGGGAAAGTCACTGAGGTAGAAATTGGGTAGTTCATAAGTCACTGCTGACTTAGGTAGAAACCGTTCACCACTGAAGCGAAAATTTTGTAATCTCAAGAGTCACCGCTGAGGTATCATATCGGTAATCGGTGGCACAAGCGACTTTTTTTTCCCTAGGGAAACCATCATGGCCTTTACCTTGTCATATGTGTAGGAAATTTTGGTGTGTCCAGGACAAGGACCATCTCAACGCAATCGCGGTCGGATATCCCATATCCTAACTTAGGGACTGGATCGTACCGCTAATCGCGCTCTCCACTTTATGGCAAATTGTTTGGCGCAGCCCTTCTAATTGCAAAACCTTACCAGAACACCCAGTAAGATTTTCCCTCGCGGAGTCGTGACACTGAGCAAGTCACTCCCCAGTGGTGGGTATGCTCTTGTACTCCGAAGGCCCGATTAGTCGTCTCTTACGACAGGCCGGGAATACCTTGGCAGTATTCTTAACGCCCCTAGCCACAGGGGACACAGTACAAGCGACTCGCACAACTCGAATGAGCCTAGAACGAGTTTTGAGTTTTTTCTTCTTCTCAGTCGTGTCATCTTGCCAGAGTCGTTCGAACTTGTGCCAGTATTTTCTGGTCTGGCCAATGTTAAAGCACTCCTCACGATGTCAGCTCAAACAGATATTTGTGTTGGGTCTGGATGGTTTCTTCGTTGTGTCTGACCAGGACAATGTAGGTATGTGATGTTGTCTCAATTTATTTTTTATCTGTCCCTGAATAGCGGATGCTCTGGAGCAATCTGCAATGGTCTACCCACCATTTTTTCAAGACACTGATATATTATCCACTGGTTAAAAACTGTTCTAGTTTAAAAGTAACAGTTTATAGCAATTTCTAAAGCTAAACACGTAGACTTTCAGGTAAGTCTTACCTTAGTAACTGAAATTAAAAGAAGAGACGACAAATTGAATCTGAACATTTCTGCCACAGAGAAAATAAGGGGAGCTTTGTTTGGAATAGAGGTGTACCATAAATATCGATGATTTTTTTTGTTACGCCAAGGGGCTTAAAGAAAATCTGATAAAACATACGTATAGTAATAAAAACATGTAGATATACGCGGTAGGCTTTGTCCCAGAATTTAAAGTTATTTTATGCAAACGAGAGTCTTAACTCTAGGCGAGCGAACATTAAAAAAAATAGACGTATAGGTAAATCAACTCTAGCTGACATTTGGTACCGGTGAACTTCTTGTACGCGCTAGGCATTATACCATTTTGGGTCTCTCACACACAAGTTGCGTTTAGTCTATCTCACGCCTAACGTTATGAACCAATCAGCTGAGTACCATCCCTATCACACGCACTGTGCGTTGCTTTAGTTTGAATGAGATAGGTATATTCTCATTCGTGACTTCATTATAGCGTCCTGTTTTGCACGACGGCAATCGAAGTTCTGTCAATATTTAATTTGAGCTAGTTAAGTCATTTTTGCCGTTCACACAGCAAAAATGACTTAACTCGCTGATGAAGCAACTTAACTCGCTACCTACTTATTGTAGTGTAAATCGGTCTTTACTTTCAGCAGTGGATTAAGTCACAAGCCGTTCATTGATTGGTCGATATAGTAGCCACGGAATTGGTGAAGTAAAAAAAACTTTTATCGAATATTTTTTCACATCTCTAGAAAAATAAAGGAAGCTCTATCTAGGTGACCTACGGGCAATTTAATTACTGGATTTATACTGTTGGTTCCTGAAGTAAGGTAGATAATGAAACAGGAAGAAGTTATAAGTGTGGTACTAAAGTAAGAGCTAATGAACTAATACGGAATGGTTATAAAGTTTCCAGGTCAATATTAGAATTAAAACCTTGACTCATGTTAACTGATAGATTCTCTTAGTTTACGTTTTGATAAACTTCTTTATCGTTTACCTTATTATTATAGTTTACCTGAGCGGGTACAGAATCTTCTTTCTTTATTTAATAGGTACTATACTCCAAACTGGAATTATTCAAGACCAAAAAATCTACGACAGATACGTCATTGTCAAATCTGTTAATGTCACTTATGTCATTTTCAAGTGACGTTTTCAGGTTTCGCCAACCATGGATTCTGTGGGTAACTGTGAAACAAGCCGCATCGGCTGATGCAATCCAAAGATTTTAAATAGTATCTAGTGGTTTTTAGTGTACAAATTTGGTGTTACTTTGTGCAGTGAAGTGCCTCAGGGTGATATTAATATAAGAATCATTGAATTGTGTCGTTTTTAACATGCTATTGTGTGTCGAGTGAGTTGTCACGTGAACAATTTGCTTTCACCTAATAGAGTCTTAAAACCTACGGCTTTGTTAAAAATAGTCTCCACAGAATCCTTAGGACATTAAAACGCTAAACACCGGCGTTTTATTGAGTGACTGTGACTTCGACTGACTTCGACTGTTGACTACACTTTATCAACGACACTTGACATTGGCAAAATTAAATGTGTCATGAACACAATACAGGCCATTTAAAAAAAAAAAAAATTCGCCAACCATTTTGGCATTATTTTCTTATTATGCAGACTAAACTATCAAGTTTCCATACATTGTTAAAATGTTGTGGGTAGATACCAAATGTTATTAACACCTGAAGTGTTACAAGCGCAATACCATGTTTGAAAACTAAAATTACTGATGGTAAGTGTCTTGTATTTAAATTAAAAAATGTAAATTAATTTTTTTATTAAATTAAATTATAGAATCACAATTACCAATAAATAAATTACATCAGCGAGTGTTTTTAGAAAAAAGGGGTAAACTATGGTACGATCATTTTATTGCAGTAGCAACATTGTAGTAGATTTTTTGGTCTTGAATTCCAGTTTTGGGTATAGTGATCCTGAACGTCCCTGTAATGATCTGCCCTCACTTCGTTTCGGGGTATAGTTTGCTATTAGTTCCAATTTGTGCCAAGAGATCGTTGGGCGTCGATTAATTCGCGCAAGTTTAGTTTACACATTTCATGGCTTTCGTCTACATCTAAGTTATTTCATAATATTCAGGCAGGTATTCTAAATTATGAACATATACTTATCCATCCCCTATTTATTATAAATGCGAAGGAACTCTGTCTGTCTGTCTGTCTGTTACTCTTTCACGCCAAAAACTACTGAACGGATTTATATGAAATTTGGTATACAGATGGTCTAGACCTGAGAAAGGACATAGGCTACTTTTTATTGCGAAAAAGGGTGGAAAGGGGTTAAAAGGGAGGTAAAAAGTTACTTTTCCACGCGGACGAAGTCGCTGGCGGCCGCTAGTATTTATATATTCAGGCAGGTATTCTAAATGATGTACCTACTTATATAATATAAAGAATAAAAAAAACGCAAATACAAGATTAGACGCCAAACGTCCCGTTTTAGACCCAAAAAGCTTTTAGGTCAATTAGATGATCCACGAGAGCTAGCCTAGTTAATATCTGGAGATTTGGGGTATGTCCTTTTTTATGTCAATGAATGTTCAGCTTAGGTCTTTTTTGTCATATTCCACTACCTACTCGTAATTTTTTGTAACTGAAATGGCAAAAAATCCAATTAAAAGTTAGTATTTAGTGGTCCGTGATTTCGGGGTCTTGAATCGATTCCCGGGTCGAACAAAATTGTTTCGAATTTTTCGAACATAACTCGGGTTGCCCACCGAATTAGCAAACTGAAGTGAACTGGACCAACCGTTGGAGCCATAAAGTCCTTGAGAAGAGACCGCGACTCGGCAAACGTAGTGTTGGACGCCCTGCTACAAGATGGGATGACGACATTCGAAGGCTGGCTAGAGTGAGCTGGATGAGAGTGGCCGAAAATCGGGAGCGGTGGCGTGCATTGGGGGAGACCTATGTTCAGCAGTGGACGAGCGTGGGTTGCTGATGATGAACTCGGGTTTGTGATCCGCTTTAGGCAAGCGTGGTGATTAAGCCTAATCCTATCATAGTAGCAATGACTTGATTTCTATGATGGAGGCTTTTCCCTGCAGTGGGACAGTATTATAGGCGGATACTCTTACTTTTTTAACTATACCTTCTTAAAAGACGGTGTCATCAAAAACGGATGTTCACGCAATTTTAAAAGCAGATTAATCAATATCTAAACCGATGAGTGTTCAAGGAAAGATAATTTGAACCGCGACCTGACTTGCAATCAATCAAATATTTCCACCCCTCATTAGGGGACGAATAACGAATTGCATCCATCTGCAATTAATCCAGAATCTCTGCCAAAAAGTCCTTAGACGGGGGTAACGACCTCATTTAAGGGTCTCTTTGATTGATTGTTGGGGCCTCATTTACACACATTTTCACTTTTTTTAATGGTGGTGGAGGTGTCTAGAGATAACGATTCATCATCATCATCATGATATGATCATGAGACATAATGATTGTATAAAGCAAAATATTAAATTAGATTTAAGTACAGGGTCATTCCATCGTTTCGGGTGTTACATTTGTACAACCAAAGTCTACTTTTTTATGTATATTGAAAGGGTATTTTAACAATTCAATGCCTTATTCTCTACGTTTTTAGTTGTTCTATCTTAATTGTAAAATTAATAGAGCTTAGCAAAAGGATTAACAACTTTAAAAGTCGAAAAGTGTGCGTTTCGGGTGTTACACGATTTTGCCTCTCTGACCTGACCTTTGTTACATTTATATGAAATTCTGCGAATTTTCTTAGGGAACCTATTCTAAAAATTACAGGCCTCCAAAAGTATAATATTTACTATGCAGCTACCACATAATTACTGTCACAAATAAGGTTTTACTATTTTTTTATGAAATTTTACTTTGTTTCGGGTGTTACCATGGTTTTGTTTCGGGTGTTACGAGTACAAAATGTAAACAGTTTATATGAACAAAATTGGTGTTTTATTAGTTTATGTACTAAAAAATAAGTAGGGAACCAACAAACGTTTAATAATGAACTCTCCTTTGACAAGAATTAGCAGCTTTCTTTAGAAAAATCTACTGACAAACAAAGATTACTACAATACATTCTTCTTTAATGTAGCTTTATTATGAGCTTCCTTAGAATAATTAAAAATAAATCAAACCTTCTTTTATATATGACAGATCTGCAGAGCTTTATAATGGCGATTCAGGTAGTGATTTTTTTTCTTTTTTTATGTGATAGGTAGCAGACGAGCAGGCGGATCACCTGATGGTAACAAATTGCCGCCGCCCATGAACACCTGCAACACCAGTGGAGTTACAAGAGCTTAAGTGTGTTTTCCAACTCTCTTTACGCAGGTGTTCTGAATATATTTCATGGTCTAGTTTTCGTCTTTCCCGCATTTTTGCTAGTCTATCCTTTGTCGTCAGATCAGGATCAGGTCAGAAGATCAGGAATTCTCGGTTTTCGCCTTCTATGTCGAGTCGAATTCATGGAATGCATAGACCAATAAGAGAACAAGATAAGGAATGTCGACTGTAATCTGTTTTCTCCTATTAGTTGTGCGTTTCCATGAAGCCGACTCGACACTGAAGGCGAAAACCGAGAATTCCTGATCTTTGTGAAAAAAAAACCATCTCCCGATTCACACATACACAGACACAAACACCATGCATGGAAATATAGCCAAGATACAAGGAAATATTATGTATGAGAAAAGTTGTAACACCCGAAACGTTTCGGGTGTTACAGTTTTTAATCATGGAAAAAAGCTATTAAATTAGTCTTTTGTTGAATTATTAGTTAGTAGTTTTGATTATTACCACCATGGCCTTACTTCTACTAAATATTATTCGACTAATCAATCTGTAAGTTACATTAATAAAACAATTACCTGATTTTTCGTTTCGGGTGTTACAGTGCCAATGTAACAAGAAAACACACCTTTTACTTGATGAATTATAATTTTTTTCGGGAGTGTAACGTATTCCACCAATAATACGACTATCAACCTCAAATCTTAGCGTGGTAAAACGATTGTAATATTGCTAGTTCTTTTATTATTTAACTTTCAATGGACCATGTGATTACAGTGATTAAGTCAGTTCACTGTATTGCAGATTTTGAAGACTAATTAACTTAAAAATAACGCGTTTTTTTTCTAGTTTTTTTGTCGCATATTAAAATTTGGAATGTTTTCTTTCTAAATTCATCAGATTAAATGCAAAACGAACATATTATTATTTTTATCCTCGGTAACATTTGTCATGGAATGACCCTACATCTATACTATTTATAAAGAGATAACTTCTATAGACAACGACAAGGCTTATAGGTAAACCGAAAACACGAAACGCTTGCGCGATGTAATTGGACACAGCGCCATCTATTTATTGGTTCACTTCTGAATTACGGTCCCGAAGCGAAGTGAGGGCGGGCCACTAGTATTTTATAAGAATCTGTACTCCAATGTGGCATGCAATAAACGAATGATTATGAAATCGATGGTTGAAATAAAACTTCAGTACCAATTTTACCATTATATGTAACATACATATGTTGTAGGGTACTGTATAAAACACATGCATATGTATGTGTTTTACACAGTGCCCTACAACTCTGCCCTAATTTATTTCCAACGTCATACCCAAGAAAAATTGGGCAGCCGAGTGCAAGGCAGAGTTTAAAACTGGGATGGATGGGCAATTACGGGGGACCGGTCACTCACCCCCCCTTCCCCCCTTATGGGATATGTGTAACATCAGTTTGGGATAAGCGTGATTTTGATATTTGCTGTTGCTATGGCAACCGTGGCGGTGTAGGGTTAGCTGAAAACCACTCGAAATTTTTGAATTCTTCTTTCGAAGCCCTTTATTAAAGTGATGCTGCTTTAACTTTATTGCACAATATACAGAACGTATTTATGCTTACAGTTTACAATACGTCTACCTAAAGAAAAATAGTCATAGTCATAATACACTTGAAGGCAATAGAGAAAAGGCAAGGGTGAGAGCGTTAACAAGAACCGAACTGCTTATTCCTTCCTTAAGAACGTTTTGATTGCTTGCCATCAGATCTATCTACTAGTCTGCTTATTTATTAATAATACTACAGGTGGCAAACGAGCAAGTAGGTCACCTGCTGGTAAGTAATACCGCTGCCTAAGAACATCTGCGAGATCAGAAAGGTCGCTGATGCGTTCCCGGCCTTTTAAGAAGGAGTACGCTCTTCTCTTGAAATTGCATAAAAACAGTAGGAAGTTTTTTATGTAATAGGTGATAAACAAGCAGACGGATCACCTGATGATAAGCGATTGTCCTCGCCTATAAATACCCGCAAAAACCAGTGAGAAAATGCTCACATCCTTTCAACCGTCTTTCCCTCCCGATTATCCCTCCGTAAACGAAACACTGCACAGTTCTTTGAGGCCGTGGTATCACTCCGGTACAGCCAGTACATTTATGCTGAAGCCTTTCTCCCATGGTGAGAAACGTCTCTCTAAATAATAATAATAATAAATAATGATAATAAATTCACACAACATCTCATACATTGACCTGACTCCGTACTAAGTAGCTTATGCACTTGTGTTACAGATATCAGACAACAGAAGATCACAAATATGATACTTAATACATATATAACACCCAGACACTGAACAAACACAAGTGTTCATCACACGAATGTTTGTCCAGGGTGGGGATCGAACCCACGACCTTTGGCGTATGAGGCAGGTCAATTCACTTCCCGGAATTATCAAGTTAAGTTAGGGATACACTACCCTCACTCGAAAATTAGGACAATGCACACATTGTACTGACTTGGTATCTCTGTTGCGAGCACTTGAAATCTAGACAATGTAATTTAGGCTATTCATTTCGACTAACATCCGTAGATAACCAACCAGAGTCTGAATTAGACGTTTCCACTTAGGCATTTGATTAAGTGAAGTAATTTTGATTCTAATCTCTCTGCTAGTTTGTATTAACGCGTTTGTACAGTATCAGCCTGTATACTATCCCACTGCAGGGCAAAGGCCTCCATAGAAATCAAGTCATTGCTACTATGATGGGATTAGGCTTAATCACCACGCTTGCCTAATGCGGATTGGTGATCACAAACCCGAGCTATGTTTTATTTTATTTTTTTTATTGCTGAAGTAGGCAGACGAGCATGCGGCCCATCTGAAAAATATTCGTAAAATTCGAAACATATTTTTTTGCTCGACCCGGGATTCGAACCCGAGACCCCGAGATCACGGCCCGGTACTTAAACCACTAGACCAACGGGGCGTTTGTACAGAGTAAGGTTAAAAACTGAAAGAATTGTTGACCTGGTGTTTTACAAGCAGAATTAAGGTAGTGATTCTCACACCCTCCAAGGTTTGCTTGATTTTTTTAATGATATAGGTAGGCAGACGAGCTAACGGATCACCTGATGGTAAGCGATTAACACGAGTTACGAGTCACAAGGTGTACTGCCAACCTTTAATCCACTGGGTACCCCAATTAGGCCTCTGGTACCCTCACTCACACGACGAAACACGGCACAAGTGCTGCAAGTTTCACGGTATCACTCTGATCGAAGCGGCCCATTCATGCCGAAGCGTGGCTGTCCCACCGATAAAACATCTTGAGGAATCTAATACTATTTATAAAGAGACTAACTCCTTAGCCATCGACAAAGCTTATATACAAACTGAAAAGTCGAAACACTAGCGCGTTGCAATCGACGCCTAGCGCCATCTATTTATAGACAGTGGAACTACTGTCCCGAAACGAAATGAGGGCGGGCCACTAGTCGTCAATAAAATTGTTATTTGGTTTTTGTTTTTAAAACATTTATCCAACAAAGAAAAAGTTCTATAATGTCCATTATTAATAAAACCTTTACCTAACCCTTATCCTGCGACCTACATAAGTAAATGTTAATAATTAATATGCGTATGAGGCAAAAATAACCCTATCATGGCGGGTCCGTAGAAGACATTTTACGGCCGACCTATCCCCGACCTTACGTAGGGATGTGAGATGTGGAAAATTAATCGAATCAACAAATACCGATCCTAAAACTATTCGATTATTTAGATTTGTGAATTATAACAAAATATGTTTTCCTCTATTGTTATTTCGGGCGTGCATGGCTGTAATCGCTTAGTATCGGGTAATTGTTAGCTCGTCCTTGTTTTTCCGAAATTTATCTTTGATATTCGAAAGCGCCTAAAGGGGCTCAAAGGTTGGTAGCACTCTTGTGACTCTACTGGTGTTACAGGTGTATATGGGCGGCGGCAATTGCTTACCATCAGGTGATCCGTCTGCCACCGATCGCAAAAAAAAAACAAGTACAAATATTCAACAATCGAAAATAAAAGGTACTCGTACAAAATACTTTTTTCTTCTATTCATGTAATCGTGTAAATTTTAAATAAATCGATTCTCGCGTCGAATGTCTCGTTACATCTCTAGCCCCAGGTTCGATGCCCGTGCAAAATAGAGCGAGAAATCATCGCCCCGCGCCAGACAATTATGTTACCCCATGTTAGTTGCAGGGTTAGGGTGTAAGCTCAGGTGCAAAAACGGGTTTGTATCGCTAGACAAACATTTTCAATGACAATTATTTGTATATATCTACCTACTGAATGTCTGTCAAAATGTGAGGTTTATTATATAAAAGTATAATTGCAATCGCCCCCAAGATGTATTAACCTACCTATAGAACTGCGAAAGATTCAGGATCTCAATGATTTTAAAAGACGTCTATTTAAATTTTTGGTGGAAAAGACATACTACTCAATAAATGAATTCCTGGAACAAAAAAAACAGACATCAATCTTATAATTTCCGACATATTTACAATACTTATACATATTTTAGTATTGTCATTTTTAATTATATAAAGTTTCTATTCAGATTTTATTATTTTGCTTGTTTTGTTTGTATGCTGATAAGCAGAGCATAGCGGATTTAGCTATAGAATTAAATTAACACCTATGTAATATAACTTATGTTTCACAAATAAAGATTTTTTGTATTTGTATTGTTGTTTTTTTAAACGCAAAAGCGATTCACCGCCGCCATTTTCGCAATCTAGTTTCTATTTAACGCCCTGTTGATCTAGTAGTTAAGTTATCCTTGATCTCGGGGTCCCGGGTTCGAACCCTCTTGTCGAGCAAAAAGTATGTTTCGAATTTTTCGAACATAGCTCGGGTTAGTGATCACTAATCCACATTTTGGGAAAAGTAGTGATTAAGCCTAATCCCATCGTAGTAGTGATGGCTTGATTTCTAAAATGGTAATCTTTGTCCTGCGGTAGGACAGTATACAGGGTGTATCAGAACAGTATTTTTTCTATGACTTTTGGAAATCTTTAAGCTGAATTGATTTTTTATTCAGCTTTCCATACAAAACAATTTTTCGATGAATTTTGAAAAATTGTTAAACGCATGTTGTTCAATACGGTTGGTAAAACAGGTAGTTAAAAGGATGTAAATGCTCATAGATACACCCTGAATAGGCTGATACTTAGTCGTATCTATTGCAGATTCCCGTAGTAACTACAACAAAATGAAAATGTACCAGCAATTGTGGTAAAACAATGCGACATAATGCCACGTGGAATCACGGTAACCAACCGTGCAGTTCTGTGCCATTCAATTAGCCAGGAAACCAGGTTATGCCAAGACCTAGGACCACTAGAAGCGATCAATTATTAAGCTGTATGTATTTCAAAGGGTAGGAAGGCCTCTGCCCAGCAGTGGGACGCAACAAGCTCTTAATATTTGTTTTTAAACTTTCGCGTTTCACGTGGACGGCTGTTGTAATGCAGTCGAAACGTCAAGCAGTGCTTAAGTGCTTTAATGTACTTATTTTTAAACATCTTCTTTCTTAATAATCATTCTTAATAATTAAAATAACGTGTTTTAAGTTTAAGATTTTACGAGAAATGTTAAGGAAAACTTTATAAATAAACAATAATGAATAAATTGAGACAACATCATACACTGTTCTGGTACTTGGCCCTTAGTCTAAGATCCTTGTGTTTTGGAAACAGAAACAACCACTACCCCAAATAACAAAAATATAGAAAGTTATTCAACACTTGATGAAATATTATCTACTACTGTAATAATTTCTAAACACTTATTTTAAACCATGTAATTACCAACCAAACTGTATATATTTGACGCGTTACCTATACTTACAATTTACAGTACGATGTTAGTTGTCTCAAAACATAATATTGTATATTAACATCGTAAGACCAAAAAGCCTTTTAAAAGGCATAAAACAATTGATTTTCTAATGAGTCTGCTGTCTGGGCCTTACGACGTTAAAAGTTAAAAGAGAGATTCCGAAATCTCTTCTAGCGTAATCCTATAGGTATCTTTGTAGCGGATATTTTGATGTTTTAGCTTTTAGCAAAATTGAAGCTTTCGATTTGCTATCGGCTTAGCTGGTAGCTCTGTGTAGGCCCACTGTTCGTGTCTGCATAATGTTGGATTTGGATTAAAACTGTATTACAGTTGGATTTTGCGAGAAATGGTATATTCATTATCTAATATACCACAAATATCTATAATTTGGCATCAAATAAAACTGTAATAGTTTTATCTAGACTCCTGCGACACAAGCATTCATGCTTAGTGCAGAAGTCGCTAAATTGTAAGACCCTATTGAATGTTTTTGGCAATAAAGAACTATTATTAAAGAAATAATAAACCTACTAACTTTATAACCCAACACAAAATGTTTGTTGATGAAACAGATATTTGTGTTGGGTCTGGGTGTTTGTGGTTTTACTTCGTTGTTTCTGGTTTCCATAGCACAAGGGAAAACCTTAGTTTGGGACCAGGACAATGTATGTGATGTTGTCTTAATTAATTAATTTATTTATTTATTTTAAGGGACAACTTCTATAGAAAACCACTAGGCTTATACTTGTATGCAACCGGAAAAGAGGAAAAGCTCGCGCGATGTAATCGGCACCCAGCGCCATCTATTTGCAACGATTCGAAATTACGAAAATAGCAAAATCATGTCCCGACACAAAATGAGGGCCATCAGTTTGGCATACAAATGTCATGATAAGATTAAAGCTTAGAGCAATACGTCTCTTCAAACATTACAGAACGACCGTGTATGATTACGTGAGAAGTTTCAATCAATCTTTTCATATCGAGCAATTTACAAAAAACCTACTCCAATTTCTAACATTGCCGATGGCTTGACTATGATTTCGATAAATCATAAGCTAGGTCATAACCTAGATCTAGAAATCTAGACATAAAAACTCAGGTCATGCGTGAAAAGATACTGAATGGAATAAAAGAAAACTAATACGATTCCAACAATATTATAACTGGTTATACATTATATGTTATGATGAATGTTACTAAGTTTCTATAAAACTTTGATAAATTACTTACTTGTTAGTTTTTCTTCAACTTTCATTTAACTTCGAGTATTCAAGTAAGTTATTCGTCTCAAGATTGTTTAACCGTGAGAGCCCTTCGGCATGAATGGGCGGTCCGACCACAGTGATGCCACGGTCTCACAGAAATCTTTAAGTGCAAAATCTTTATAGGCTGTGATCTATGAGCTTATAGGTCCATGCAGTAGTTTTTTATACATAATAGTTTTTTTTTAAACTACTAGACCGATAGATCAATAGACCATTCACTGGACCAACAGGGCGATAACCTAGTGTTACCGTGATCTTGGGGACCCGCCCGGGGCCGGGGTCAATTCCCGGGTGGACCAAAAAGTATCGAATTTTTCGACAATAGGGTTTGTAATTACAATGGTTACCTGATGGACGCCGACAACGGGACAGACCTAAAAAGCGATGGAGTGACGATCTTAACACCTTTGCAATCGATTGGCCACAGATGACGATGGATAGAGATCGATGGAGGGACTCGGGGGAGGCCTTTGCCCAGCAGTGGGACAATATAGGCTGACATAAAAAAAGGGGTTTGTAATTATCAATCCGCATTGTGCAAGCGTGTTGATTAAGCCTAATCCAATCTATAAATGATGAAGGCCTGTGCCTTGCAGTGGGGTACTATATAACTAGGCTGGCGCAACGACCCAAAGTGAGCCCTGGCCTCCCATAATAAGAGCCTCCATCTAGAATGGTCTTGCGCCACCTCCTACCAGTCATCAGTCTGGAGTGCACGCAAATCTTTATCCACTTCGTCCCTCCAGCGGTACCTTGGACGGCCAACTGGCCTTCGACCAGGGTAGCAATTCTCGTGCACTCGACATTAGAGTCGACTTCAGAGATTTCATACATTCGTCCATACAAATTCCAAATTCGACTTCAATGTTGAGAGCACGAGAATTGGCCCCCTGGTATACTCTTTTTGCCGCACGATCTTCTCTCGAGCTGGGCCATATAGGCTGATACTTTTATTATCTCATCGTTTAGCCAAAACATTTCACAAAGAAAATGTCACATGTTTCGTTACATGCCGTCCCGTGCCAACCTCGGCCCTAGGGGCCTCAGGTAGTTCTGACGTCACTCATAGCTGCCCACGATTGCTCTAACAAGGGTCAGTTTGCATATAATTTACATTAATTCTTGTACGTTTTAAACACAAGTCCCCGGTGGATTGGGAACGAAAATAGACACGCTTGTTTTGACGATAAGTAAGGCAAATGTTGTTTGAAAGTCAATTGAATGAAAAAAATTACAATGGGGTTAGATTCCCGCACTAATAATCGTAATCCATACTAATATTATAAATGCGAAAGTAACTCTGTCTGTCTGTCTGTCTGTCTGTCTGTCTGTCTGTCTGTCTGTCTGTCTGTTACTCTTTCACGCCAAAACTACTGAACGGATTTAAATGAAATTTGGTATACAGATGATCTAGACCCTGAGAAAGAACATAGGCTACTTTTTATTGCGAAAAGGGGGTTGCAAGGGGTAAAAAATGGGGTAAAAAGTTACTTTTCCACGCGGACGAAGTCGCGGGCGGCCGCTAGTACCTAATAAATTCACACAACATCTCATACATTGACCTGACTCCGTATTATGAAGCATTTGTGTTAAGATATTAGACAACAGAAGAAAATACATTTATGACACCCAGACACTGAATAAAGACCAGTATTCATCATTTTTCTTCACACTTATCTTATTTAATGTTGATAGCTATTTAATTTAATGAAAGTATAGAAGATACATTTACTCACACAAAACACAACCAACAACAAAAAAAATCATAAAAAACAATTGAAAAAAATCATAGCAAAACAAATCCACCAAATAAATGGAAGAATTTTAAAAATCACATTTGGTTATGGTTTTGACCGGCCAGTAAAAATTATCATTTATCATCATTGTTATGTATTGTTAAGCGTTGTAACAATTCAAAACCCTATTTTGAACCCTGAATCAATATACCGAAGGATAACTTTGTAATTCCTCTATTACGTGAGCTCATTACTTTTCATTAGGTCTAGTGCTTAACCCACTTACTTTACGCAGAACCGCTGCTTTTACGTGTTTTTCGCGCCATTTTCGCCAAAATGGCCGCCGTTAATGTGGAAATATGCATTATGACGTCACGCCACACCTGCATGTTTATTTCTGTCTTCTATTGACTTTACTTTATTGACTTTTTTCTTTCGAACAATAATGTTTAAACTTGAATTGAATTTGAAGATTTTCTTAAAAATGTATCCCTTAAATATTCAAAATATTTACAAAGCCAAGCCAGTCCTTTTGTGAAATGTATTTTGTAAAATACATTTGTAAAAATGTGAGATATTAAAGTTGAGTCTGGTGTGTAACGTCATGCAAAAATCAACTTCTGACGCAGATTCAATTACACAATAAGCAAAGCAAGGCCCTTCACTTGTTATTCAGATCACGTAGAACATACATAAGCAAATAAATGGTATACAACAGCGAGTTCTCAAAGTTTTTTTGAACTTGGCGCAATCATAGTCTTTTATCACAACGCTTTACTATACGCTATGCTCGGAGTGTCGTTGTAGGATAAAATCCGAGATGAGGTTATCCGAACAAAAGATCACCTAAAGAAAAGTGAATGATTGTATTGGAGGCCCACCTGCGGGGATTAACCAGCCTTTTAACCCACCTTCCCCTTGATTGGGCCTCCGGTACCCTCACTCACGCAGCGAAACCCAGCGCATGCACTGCTTCACGCCGCGATTTTCTGTGAGAACGTGGTATTACTCCGGTCGAGCCGGCTCATGCCGAAGCGTGGCCCTCCCACTGTTATGGCGTTGAGCGGGGCTTTAGTCAGTTCAAGTCCAAACGCACCATTTACAGTGGCTGAAAGTGACGGTTCATGGGGGTTCTTTTAATCGTTAGAAATATTTCGAGGATCATCTCCTATTTTATCGTGTAGTAGTTGGCAATAACCTCGTTTTATATCCTCCTAGAAGTTCTACAATGCCACAGTTTGAGAACCCCTGATATACAATATGAAGGAAAACTCCAGACGAATGCTCCGACCGCCATCTTAATCCTCAGCTTAATAATGACATTTCGGCGTGTCAAAGTTTGCAATTCGAGAGCTAGGTGCAAGTTTTAGGATATAGCGGCTAAGTGGGTATGCAATTTTGAGTCTTATTTCATTATTGTAAGGAACATTATGAAAACGTATTTTAGCATTTTGTTTTTTTGCACTTGGCTCCCATTTTACCTATTAGTAAAGGATTGATATTAAAACGATAAATAGTGTCTAAATAATATTTGTGACGAATAAATTTCAGACTTCAGGCTACCTCTGTTTATTTTATGTTTTTTACATAAAATTAGCATTTAGAGTATGTCATATTTAACCAGAGCTCATTATGCTAAGCTAAACAACTTCCTTCTAAAAAAACAGTGTGATTCTTTCTAAGTAGGATTCCGTTAGTGTAGCCGAAGGTTCAAAGGGCTTATTTAAAGTGGAATTCCCCGAATCTGAATTCCCCTCCCTTTCACACGCGCTGTGCGCGCATTTGTTTGAATGCGACAGGTTTTGCACCTGATTTTGGTTTTCTGGTTCCCTTATGGATATATTTCTGACCCGCTACCTCCTATCCCCTACACCCCCCATCCCACATGAGAGCCGAGCGGATTGAACAAGACGTTTTGACGCACCCCCGCGTCACAAATTGTCTCGCGCGGGATTTCACGGTTGTGTCTCGTTGCGCTGTGAGTTCTGTGACTGCGTGACAGTGAGCGAGTCATTACTCGTACGATGAGTACATGATCGGGTTGAGCAATTGTATTTTCAGTTTTGTTGTTTTGAGTTTTGAAGATTTTTAATTTGAACTTGGCTTGGCACGCTACCGCGTGACCAACGGCCGTAAACTGAGATTCTATCCTTACCATCTATTAATGTCTTTACTACTCTGGCTCAGGTATCTAAGGTCGTTCTTGGCTTCTAACGTCCAAGTTCGCATGGCGGTCAATCATTTACGCAGGACATTTTATAGTGCACAAGTGTGTGAGCAGATACAAGCGCACGCTCAAATTATATATTCCCTTACCCTTCGATGGGATAACAGTGTGACACGATCGAAAAAAGGTTAGGCATGACTATCGGCTTAACAGGCTTTTAACAGGCTTTCCGAGGCATAGATACAAAAAACCGTCAACTTCCAGGTTTTGGGCTATAAGGTATAAATTTTGGACTGACCCGGGGATCGAAACTGGGACCCTAAGTACGACCATTGCTTTATGGTGCAGCCCTTAAGCCAGTGCGCTGACGAGATAATCGTTTGGCAGAACTAGTACTATTTGCTTAAAAGTGTATAAAAAACTCTATCATGATATAATACGAATATTGGGTGTCTAGTTTAGCTCATATTTCGTATCTCGAACTTCAAAAGGCAAACTCCAAAAAAAATGCTTTGAAACTCTCTATAACAGCGTAAGTGTATTCACTTTCGTTTAATAATATTCGTAACAAGCTATACTTGTATCTGAAAATTAATAGTGAGTACCCAAAATCACAAAAGAATATCATCTTACATATACCACCAATAAATATTTTCCCACGTATAACCAAATATCTCACTTATTAATATAGCAAAATTCAAGATGGCGTAAGGGTGGATGCCTTATTTATTACACCTTCATTAATGCTACATATTTCTTTATACGTGTCGTGTAGGGGTGGGCTTCTGTCGAGGATAACCGAGATAGTATCGAACTTGGCCATTTTTTCCCCTAGTCCATTTTTTTTATCACTATATAACCGTATAATCCGTCTCTAATAATCAAGTAGTGACATTAGCAATTGACTTTCCGCTATAAAAACGGCCATATGATGAAACAAAAAAATACTATATGTGCACTCTAAAAATGCCAAGGCATGTTTGTTTGGTGTGCGTTGCACCGATCACACAAAAAATACTAAGCAATTTGGTGAGCCGTCAGTAAATTTGAAAAGTTAAGTTAAACTCTGATTTTGCTGCAAAATGTCAAAATGTATAGAAACTTGGCATTTTTCAGTTTACCCCACATGATAAAAAATCAAAGTATAGATTAGAGTCAAATACTAAGTTACTAACCTAAAAAAAGATTCTAAAGCTATAAATTATCCCTCCATCCATTTGAAATTCATGAACAGATCTTGTCTTAAAACACGCTGACTACGGTTGGTTAGCTTCCCATACAAATTTGTAACCCCACCATACTCGTATAACATCTTGCTTCAATACACCAAGGAAAGTTATACCGAAACTTTGAAACCATGGTCAAACCCTACCGCCCATCCTTTTCTCTCTCATCGCCAAAACACATCAATAGTGTTGTAATGTTTTTTGTCAAATTACGGGACTACATTGAGATGCGCTGTTTTTCAATCGAACTTGGCCATCATTTTACATGCTATGTTATAGTCGCAAATCGGGTATTTCTTTTATGTGATAGGTAGCAGACGAACAGACGGATCACCTGATGGTAAGATATTGAAGCCACCCATAGACACCTGCAACTCCAGTAGAGTCCAGTCACAAGCCTTACATTTTACATGATTTTACTTTTGATATCCCTATTAACATATTTTATTATGTTCGGAATGTTTGTAAAAATGGGGCTTTAACATTTAATTTTTGATAAATAGAAGCAAATTTCAATGTATAATTGTTAGATTTATATTTGTACATCATCATTTAAAGTAGGTACCTACTTTTTTTTCAGACAATTTTACTTATTTCGATAAATATTTTTACTATCCACATCAAAAGAAAATTGTCATAATAATTCAATAAATTGTGAAAAGTAGGGACCTCATTTCGCCTCGAAAAATTGACGTCCCAATTTTCCCATGTCAGTCCCCTCAAAGTCGGGACAGGATCACGGGACATCCAAGACAGCACTACACCATCCCTGTCCCTCGTTGTAATTAATAATGTATGAAAGCTGTAGTCTCCATACATCATTATGATAAAGAACCAACTCTCAAGCTTGTACGGTTGCCAAAAAAACTTTGTACAATTTTAATTAATGTCGCTTGGACACATTAATATGGATTACTTCAATTTATTTCGCGTGCATTTTATGACAAATGAAGATTCGGAAACTGGTTTTTAATTAGGCTTGTCGTGGAATGAGAATTAATGTTTTGTGAGGGCGTTGGATGGTCATGTTATGTGGCTGCGAAAATTCGTATACATTGTTCCAGTATTATAACATGTTTTGTTTCGAGAGAGATGCTTTTAAATTAGCCGCTGTACTTTTTAAATAAACGAAACGGAGATGATTAAACATAACAGCGTTTACTTTTTACCGTCGGAGGGCCACGCTTCGGCATGAATAGGCCGGCTCGACCGGATTAATAACCGAGGGAGAGCCACGCTTCGGCATGAATGGGCTCGGCACAGAATACTTTGTGTTTCGTCGAAACTGAGGATACCGGAGGCCAAATTGGCAGCGCACTTGGGACTCTTCTAGTGTTGCAGGTGTCTACGGGCGGCGGCAATCGCTTACCACCAAAAACCGCTAAGAAAATGTTCTAATACGATAGAATATTTTACTAATCCACATTTTTTTATTCATACACTGAACTGATTTTGTACTAAATATGTATGCCCTTGTGTCTCACTTAATAAACAACAAAGAAATACAAATTTTACAGGGGATAAACCCTTTACCGTAAAAAGGTAGGGTCAACAAAATCCTCTACCAGGTTAGTCAAAAATAGATTGACTGTTAGATTAATTAATTAATAAATTAATATCACGTAATTTGTAGCCAGTACTACGCACGAAACATGCCGTACCAACATACACACATATATTTATACGACAAAGGTATTAATGTACATTTTTGTAATACCTTACACCTATTTACTATGTTTTTATTTTTGTTACAGGTATGTCAACGATGGAAGCCGATATCTTCGCCACTTTAGATCTGCATCGATATTGGATATCGGCAAACAGGTTATTTTTATCGACTTCAAAGAAGGAGCAAGTTTTTATTAATCTGTATTTATTAATACTATCTTCATTTCGACGGGTTCCATGAACAAAGTCGTATCTTCATCATCAAGTAACAAATGAGTGTTTAGGTACTTAACTCATTATTCGCTTAAAATTTAAAGCTCCGTACCTACTCTAACTAGACCATTTCGAAGATATTTCTTAGGACCTATCAATTTTTTTTGCCGTGCCATCGCGTCCGTTGCAACTGCAACGTGGGCTCTCCTCTTGCTTATCATTAGGCTGAGGTGAGCCAATTTACTGAGCCAATATAAAAAATACGTGCATCAATCACACTATTTTTCAGTAAACAGTAACATTTCGAAGAAGAAAGTCGTATCTACAATTTTTTACGATCAACATGACAAAATAACTAAATCCTCAATATTAATCTTAGAATCCATCTCGGATTGGTGATTGGGCCACCCTATGCTCAACTTCTGCCACCCACGCGATCTATTAAGTATCTCCTACCACCTACAGTCCTCCAATAATACAGTGGACCAGCGATGTGCCGAGTACAGTTTCACTCGATTATGACTCGATTCCTGTTTTGGACTCGCATATGAATACCAATTTATTTTGATTCGAGTATGCGCGGACGCGATTGTGCGTCGGGTCCTGTTCTGTAAAGAATGCATTATGTACTCGCTGAGTCGATTCTTTATGCGAGTCCAACTGACTCCATTATAGTACTCGAAAGGTGATTCACTCGTATTCGATATCTGTTTACTTTGACAATGAAGCTACGTCAAGTAAAAGTTTAGAAATGCTACTTTTTCAATCCTTTTTCTTTTTTCATCGAAGACAGAACTCCAATTTATCGTTAACAGTCTTGAGTGTAGGACTCGCACAAGTAGGAACTAAAGTAATTCAAACATTTGAATTTGCTTAATCAACTTTTATCGAAATTTTTATCAATTTATAAGCGCCGTCGGCATATCCTGTCCATGTTAAGAATTCGTTAAAAATTACTTACCTATATCCGATCACTGCTTATTACAATGAAATCAAATAACTGATAATATACCTGTCACATTCATACAATAGACACGCACTGGGCGTGAGAAAGGATGGGGTATAAAGATTCAGTCATTAATTCCGTTTCGTTTTAGGCACTCTGTCTAAGAAACGTTGCTGCCCGTAACTATTCTGGTAATGTTAGATTGTTATATCGCCATCGAGTCGATTCGATCCACCAAAAAATCGACTCAACACATCACTAGAAACCAAATTTACCGTGCCGACAGCTAAAACGATTCCCATGTACCGAAATGGGATAACGTATGCTCGATCGAATTTTAATACCGGCTTTACCTACGCTGTGTAATATCAATTGGATAATTAAATCAAGCGATTTTAAGTCGTATATTGATTGGGGGATGGTGCGGTTTTGAATGTTTCTGTAATAAGGCGAGTTTATTGCGGAAACGGTAGTTCGGTCTTATCGGATAATCAGTATTGGAATATTGATTTATTATTATAAAGGACTTGTTTTAATTTATAGGTGGCCAACGGACAGACGGGTCACCTGTTGGTAAGCGATTACCGCCGCAACACAAGTGCGCTGCCAACCATTTTTTTGTTACTTGTCGCGTGTTTTATATTATATTGTGTTGCATCTTGAAAAGTTCAAGTTGCTTCTATTTGGGTCTATAATGTTTTGCTACCGATGATCATACATAATTACTGTCAGGTGTCCGCAGAAAACCAGCGTCGAGGCACACTCAACTGTGTCCCGACATATAGCTGAGCGGGGACCTTTTTGGCGCCTTATAGATTTAGATTGTTGTACTTACCATATTAAATTAGATTAATTCTATTTTAAGATTTTGAACTGTACTACATATCTGTATTTTTGGTGCCAAATAAACGTATTCTATTCTATTCTATATATATAACCAGACTTCCCAAATCCTGAATCATGGTTGAAGCGTACCACGGGGTTCGAAGCGACAGCTTTTAACCTAAAAATGAAATGCGGGATGTAATCTTTCCTTAGTAAATATTCCTCGATTGCGTACAATGTTTTTCGTTCTCTTTCGTGATGCGCACTGACAAGGAATGGAACACCCTTCCCGCATCTAGAATGAATAGGCTACTTTTGGGTAAGCCCGCTCCATCGTACACTTCTTCTCAACTACCGTGGGAAAGCCACGCTTCGGCAAGAACGGGCCGGCCCGTTCACAAAAGCCTGGCGTGAAGCTCCGACTGCGCTGTGTTCGAGTGAGGGTACTGGAGGCCCAATCGGGTAAAGGGGGTTAAAGGTTTGGCAGGTCACTTATCTTGTAGGTGTCTATAATCGCTTACCATCAGGTAATCCGTCTCCTCGTTTGCCACCCATCACATAAAAACTAATTTAGTCATTATGCGATCTACATAATTGCCATTGCACATACCTGCAACTTTCTGTAAAAATTACGTCACTATAAAGAAGAGCTTTTCAAAAGCTCGTAGTTTAAAAGCTTAATGGATTTATAGCTTAAGCTGCTTAACACTAACCTGCTAGCCTCTGCCTCTTTGTCATTAAGAAAATACGAGATTTTTGAGAAAATGCACTTTAGTTGTATTAGATAGAGTTGCAATTTCTATGTAGATAACTAGTGGCTTTTACTTTGTTTCGAGACATTAGTACAACTTTTTACTAAAAGATGGCGCGGGATGTCGTTTGCATCACATTAGTATTTCGACTTTTAGGTTTATGCTTATGTAACGGTCGGTACGGCATCCAAATCTTCAAGAAACGAGCCTATACCTTCCTAAAGGGCCGGCAACGCATCCGCACTCCTTCTGGTGTAGCTGATGTCCATGGGCGGCGGTGTTCACTTATCATCAGGTGACCCGCTTGCTCGTGTGCCTTCATCATCATCATCATCATCATCAATCCACTGCTGGACATAGGCCTCCCCCAATGTTCGCCATTTCACCCTGTCTTCGGCGAGACGCAACCAGTCTATACCAACGGCTTTTCGCAAATCGTCACTCCATCTAGTGTGGCGTCTCGAGACCCGAGTCTTTGCCTTCTTATACTATAAAAAAAAATATATCCATTATAGTCCGTTATAAATCAATGCAGCCCTTCTATTTGCACGACCTACCACGACACCCAGCAGGATTTTCAGTTGACGTCACAGGGCAATCTGGGTACTGATAGATTCATAATAACCCATTCAGCACTAACGCTGAAATTTCTACGCCACTGAAACTATTGACCCTATCTGGGCCAATTTGAGGTAACAAAACAAGGTATAATTTTAAGTTCCCGAAAGCCGAAGCTTACGGGCTGAAATCACAGCTTTCAGTTATGAAACATAAACATACCCTCTCGTTAGTCCTGACCCTGTGTTTTATCTGATACTGAAAATTTATGTGTGTATTATACCGCGGTTGTATGAAACTTACTATTAGGGAACCGCCCACTTTGGAATGAATATTTTCGTTGTCTTACTGGAAAATATGACACAGTCTTTAAAATAACGCTATTTTTATCGTTAAGGCTGCTTTTTCACCAGAGCTATGCGGGATTCCTAAGCGGTGTGCGAGGAAAAAGACCACCAATATATTTGCAGTAGGCTCGATCCCTTGGAGCTGCGTAGAGATGTAGCTTCGCTATGTATATTCTACCGATTATACCATGGGGAATGCTCAACAGTTCCACCCACATCATTTAGATGCTTGGCCATCTTCAACTGTGCGTTTCTTAAGACTCTTTCTGCCTCGAACTACAAAACTATGGAATGAACTGTCACCAGCGGTATTTCCGAACCGATACGACCTACAAACCTTCAAAAAGCGAGCGTATTCCTTCTTAAAAGGTCGGCAGCGCTTTTGCGACTCCTCTGGTGTTGCGGGTGTCCATGGGCAGCGGTAATCACTTACCATCAGGTGATCCGTCTGTTCGTCTGCCCCCTATCTCATAAAAAAAAAACAATAGAATCACTGCCTAGCCTCGTTTAGCGAAGTGAGGTTATTTTACATTCAATTTTACAAACAAACAAGAACAATTCCTTATTTCGCATAAAATCGAGTTACATATTTTGATAGACGTTTTCTACATCAAAATGTTTACTATTTCAAAAGTTTACATAACTATGCTCCATTAATAATTCATCGATTTTTCTTTTTTAAAAACCATCATCCAACTGGGAATGTCGATGTTTCTTATCCATTAAAAAAGATCGACCCCGCACCCCATTACCCCAAATCATAGGAAGTAATCCTAAAATAAAATTACAGAAAACTCTTAGCCAGTGAAATGCATAAATCTATTACAGACAGGTATCTACGTTACAAAATCCCGTTGCAAAAAATACGGTTGATTTTAATCCGTTTAAGTTACGAGTCCCGGTATTGTGAAAAAATCGAGGAAATATTCACAAATCTCTTTAATATTTCCAATAAGGGGGAACGGATCGACCGGAGTAATACCACGTCCTCACAGAAAGCCGGCGTGAAGCTGTGATGGCCCTGTGTTGCGCTGCGTGAGTGAGGATACCGAAGGCCCAATCCAGGTGGTTGAAAAGCAAGCAGCGCACTTGGGAAACCACTGGTGTTGCAGGTGTCCATGGGCGTCGGTAATCGTTAACCATCAGGTGATCCGTCGGCTTGTCTGCCACTTATATCATAAAAAGGATGTTAAATTTGGCAATGCATTTGTGACTCTACTGGTGGTGCAGACGGTAGTCGCTTACCATCCGTTTGCTCGTCTGCTACCTATCACATAGGTAACAAAGAAGATTATTGTAGGTTGTCAAGACGTCTACCTATTGGTTATGAATTTAAATTAACCACTTAAAATAAGAATAAAAAGAATCAAAAGTAATTAACGCCCCGTTGTCTAGTGCTTTAAGTACCGGGCTATGATATCGGTTCGATTCCCGGGTCGAGCAAAAAGTATGTTACGAATTTTTCGAACATAGCCTAATCCCATCATAGTAGTGATGACTTGATTACTATGATAGAGGATTTAACCAAAACTAAGCAAATGTATACCATATGCACAAAATATTAGTTTGCATCTCAAGAAATTAGTAAAATTTAATTCAAAATAGACTCTAAAACCTTAATACGACTATTAGCTTTAACCCACCCCTTCAAAACCTTTTAAAAAGACCTCACCCTATTTATTTTCCTAAACCTATTCGGATCCCCTACAAATCAATTATAAGCATTTGTCGATATAACCCTTAAATGCTAAGGTATACCCACCTGCGAATGTCGTCTGGAGTTAAGCTGATAATTACAGGATTATATCCCCCTGTCTGGGGGTAGGGGAGGGACACAAAACATCGATTCTTTTTACGGACTTCAAATAGGAGGTGCTGTATTTGCCACATTGGAATTGTCACTACGTTACACGTGCACTATCGAATTTGAAAATTCGTGTTTTCGTTTTTTTCTTTTTTATTACATCTCCTTTAAAATATTCTAAGACAAGTTGGTAATTTTAGTGTTTTGCTCTCTCTATACCCTTATGGGTATGCACCACACCTCTAGAGGTATGATGAAATGTAATGTTACATAAGCATCGATTACATTATTTATAACCAATTTCCAGTTTTTTTTTAATCCGATTTTAAAAAACTAGGATACATAGGACACAATCGATCACAGTATTCACAGTGCATTACGCAAACAGTGCCTCTTAGCTCTTCTTGAACCTTGTGCCTTAAAAAAAAGTATTTAAAAATGTGTTGATAAAAAAAAACTTAACTAAATGCATAAAAACTGAAACTAAACTCAATTTCTGTTTTCATTTTTCATTTCAACTCAAAATAAGTCGATTTTTTGGCATCGACATTTTTCCATCACATCGCGCATCGCTACTGGGGGGTGCCACCACGCACTAAGGACCCCCTGTACTTGGGACCCCCCACTCAACTCCGCCTCAATGCAGTATGTGTGCTAATGGTTTTTAGGGGACATAATTTTTCGTCTGATGGTTTTTTGAGCGGAATTGTGCGGGCGGAGTGTTCCATACTTTATAATTGTTGCTTGCGAATACAAAAGCGGGGTTTTGAAATTTTAAGTGCGGTGAAACGTGTTGGCTGGCATACCTAAAGTTTGGATGGTTAAAGTGAACGGAAGTGTGCCTTATACAGGATGTATCCGAGAATATTTACATCCCTTCAACCACGAACTCTACCAACTATTTTGAATAAGACCAACCATTTTGAGATTAACTAATACTATCTACTACGCTGGCTCAGCGATCCAAAGTGGGTCTTAGCCTCCGACGTCAAAGTTCGCCATTTTTTGCGGTCCTGTGCCAATTCCGCCCAATCGATTAAGATTAACTAATAGTTCTTTATAAGTAGACTAGTGGCCTGCCCTCACTTCGTTTCGTTACTTACGTCCAATATTAATAGATGGCGCTGAGAGAATATTACATCGCGCAAGTGTTTCTTGTTTTCGGTTTACCTATAAACCTTGATGTGGACTATGAGATTAATCTCTTTATAAATAGTATACTTACTTAGAAGATTATTTATTTTTTATGCGATAGGTCGCAGACGAGCTGACGGATCACCTGATGGTAAGAAACTGCCGCGGCCCATAGACATCTGGAACACCAATAGATTCACAAGTGCGCTATTAACTTTTAACACTATCATCAGCTGTTAACCTTTCCCTCAATGGGCCCTCCGGTACCCTCACTCACTCGATGATACACAGTGCAGGCGATGCTTCAGTCTTCTGTGCGGCCGTAGTATTACACCGGTCGAGCCGGCCAATTCATGCCGAAGCGTGGCTTTCCCACGGTTAAAGTAGAATCGCTTTCAGCGATTGAACCTCCTTAAGTAATCAATAAATCTCTGTGTAGTTATTATGATCATGATATCTAAATCAATAGTGCGATACATTACATTGGGACTGACAACCTTTGAACTACCGACATGCCATCAAAGTGTTGCTAAATTCAATTAAATTTAATGATTATCTAAAGATTTCCGCACTAGTGATGGGGAACTGTTCTGAAAACCGATTAATTTGTTTATTTATCTATACTATTTATAAAAAAGAGATGATTTCTATAGAAAACCACAAGGTTTATTATGTGATCCGAAATGACGAAACACTGGAGCGATATATTCGACATCCAGGGCCATCTATTGGTTAAATCTATAGGAGCATGCTTGGATACGAACCACGACCCCCCGGATGGAAGAGGCGCTCTATCCGCTGATCTATCTACCATCTTCTGCTCGTCCCAATCTAATAAAAAAAATACACAGGAATTTTATCATTAAATTTTCTGTGACACAAATCCATACTTCCTACTACTATTATAAAGGCGAAAGTTTGTAAGTATGGATGTATGGATGTTTGTTTCTCTTCACATAAAACACTGAATGGATTTGAATGAAACTTTACCACAATATAGTTTATACATCAGAATAACACATAGGCTACAATTTTTGAGGTTTCTACGAACCTGAAGTCCACGCGAACGAAGTCGTGGGCAAAAGCTAGTAATATTATTAATGCGAAAGTAACTCTGTCTGTCTGTATGTCTGTCTGTCTGTCTGTCGGTCCTGTCTGTTACTCTTTCACGCCAAAACTACTGAACGGATTTAAATGAAATTTGGTATACAGATGTCAGGGGTTAAAAGGGGGATAAAAAGTTACTTTTCCACGAGGACGAAGTCGCGGTCTTTCATAATTTTAGGGCTCAAGTTTCTACTACCGGTTCTGCTAGTGATATCGGTTTTACAACTAAATCTCTTCGTACTCCACGCTCTACCTGAACCGATGAAATCCTTAGGCGTCTTATTAGACCAAGTTGGATTGGATAGTAATTTATTAGGGTTATTTCAAGTTTTGGCGGACGGGTCGTTAAGACCCCCAGCATTATAGGGTTGGCTAAATGCCTTGACGTTTTGGAGATTGGATCGTTTTAATGCAAATTCTATTTGTTTTCAATGGACTGTAAGAACTTAGTCGATCGAATGAGGTTGTAATACTAGTAGCTGAGAATTTGGATCATTTAAGAGGAATTGATATGGGTCTTACAAGGATAAGCGATTGTCCAAGGTAAGCATCGATTAGATAAATAAACATTGGCACAAGTTTTATAGCTGTACAAGGAATCAATTACTTTTATATGTTGACCAGAGCAATTTCCAAAGTATGTCCATCATTTGACTATTCGCTTCTTTTTATTTATTGATAGCCCTAACTTTTTGGGACTTAAATTAGTACCAACAGATGGCGCTGGTAGTCTATTGCATCGCGCAAGTGTTTTGTCTTTTTGGTTTATCTATAAGTTTTGACGTCGCCTTTCCGATTATCCTCTTTACAAATGGTATGGAAGTTTTAAACTAACGACTGCGTCATCATCATACATCACTAGACCACACTATACTCTGATTCATAATCATGTAAAGTAAACTGACAGATGTCAATGTGTCATCCCCATACATTATCACTCAATTTGACACATGCAAAATGTCAAAATGCATAGAAACTCGTCATTTTCATCTGTCAGTTTACTTTACATGATTATGAATCAGAGTATAGACTAGAAATACGGTTATTATTACCAAAACCTAAATGTTTTCTATTGCTATTTTTAGAAGGTCCGTTTATTTTCAATTACTAACACGATTTATTTTCTTTTTCTCACATTTAGTATTTTGCATTCCTTTCCATTACACTCTCATAAATTAACTTTCCCTTCACACCATCAATTACAAATTTTACCCTGAAATATAACTCAGAAACGCTAATAAATAATTACAACTCTACACTTAAAATTAGACTCTAAACAAACAATCATAAGGCATTAAATACTACGCCACTCCGTTTTCGGGTATTTAATAATTGCAGAAGAAACACAGCAATGTTGTTTGAATTTCAACTCAAATGTAATAGAAATAAGGTGCAACTCACAAGTGGGGAAGTGGGGGTATAAATTGTAACTCTAGAGAGAATTTGTGGGTAGATCCAAGAGGTTTCGCCGTCTAGGGATTTGGCGTAAAGATACCTATTTCTGTTACATCCAGAGCAATGATTTTTACGATAATAGTCGAGTTCTGAAAGAGTGAACGTGAGTTACAGACTTATTTCCTTAGGCATAAGACTGTTTTTTCTAGCTTTGTAACGAATTTCTATTCTTCTTAATCTAAGACTATCCATCATAGAAATCACGTCATTGCTACTATGATGGGATTAGGCTTAATCACTACGCTTGCTAATGCGGATTGGTGATCACAAACCCGAGCTATGTTCGAAAAATTGGATTTTTCTCGACCCTGTGCTCTACAGTAGTAAAAAGAATATGTATAGGCCGATACTTTTATTTAAATCTAAGACCAATATTTTGAGGTAAAGCCGAAAATTTATTCGCAATATTTATTTCTTGTCGATTGGTTTTAGTTGAGAATACACGAAAGCAGTGTTTTTATTAAGTTTTTCTATCTTAACCTTGGGAAACCTACGCTACGGCACGAATGGGCCGACTCAACCGAGAAGATACCACATCCTCACAGAAGACCGGGCGTGAAGCAATGCCTACCCTGTGTTTAACTGAGTAAGGGTTCCGTAGACCGGTTTAAAGGAGGTTAAAAGGTTAGCAGCGCACTTGTGACTCCACAAGGTTTTGCAAGTGTCTATGATATAGATGTAGACATCCATATTATCAAATGATACCGTCTGTCACCTATCACATAAAATCTGTAGCACGACGAAAAGGACGTAAACGGACATCAAACTCCTTCCCTTTTGCAAGGCAATTTTACGAGTAACCACTGCGCCATCTTCAAAAGCATCCGAAGTTTGTAATAAAAATTCTTTCACACAACTCAGGAAGTACGTACACCTTCAACACAAAGTGTACCAAACAAACAAACCCTGGAAATTACCTTAAATGAACCACTGTGCACTGTTGAAATGTTTTACAGTCACCACAGTGTGAATTTAAACAGTGGCTCGATATATACTGGCGGCCTTTAGTAGTGACACTGTCTCATACGCCATAGTAAAAAATATTCACTGATGTTGCAGGTGCCTATGAGGTGCGGCAATCGCTTACCAATCTTACCATCGAGTGATCCGTTTCGATTCTGCCGCTAAAATGGTAAAAAAAACTCCCTTTCAAAACGAGGTGTGAAAGATAGTATCGCGCAGCCCAATATGGCAGGTGCCAACGGATGTGTGCCTCTCCTGTTGCTTATCAATCATGCTGAGGTGAGCTTAATATCCAGCGCAGGGCGCTGCTTCACGCCAGTCTTCTGTAAGGCCGTAGTATCACTTCGGTCGAGCCGGCCCCAATTCATGCTAAAGCTTTGCCACGGTTCCAGTGTCCCAGTGAAGTTTAAAATCGTATAAGTAATTAAGTAAGTAAAACATTTATTGACCAAACCAACAGATACTCACACCACAACAGTTAAGTAAGACACAGAATACATATTAAGGAAGTAGGTACATAGCGAGAGGAAGGTCGGAAAGGGACAGTCCTTATACATAGACAGATAGGTGGTCAAAAAGGCCCAAACTCATATATGTGATAAGGCCACCTATATCTTGTTGCTGACTAACATTGCACTGTGGCTAGTACTAGACTAAGACACGAAACAGATGCGTACGAAGTTTTTACAATGTAAACAGATGAGAATAGTCTATACATTGTTCTTACAAACGTAAATGTCTAAACTTGTAAATCTTAGAAATAAAATAAATAAGCCAGGAAAATACACGGGAACAGAACTATGTATTTTAGGGTTGGTAAGTACAGTCATCATTATACAGGGTGTATCTGTGAACATTTACATCCCTTTAACCAAATGTTCTATCAACCATCGCTTACCATAAGGTGATCCGTCTGTTCGTCTGCCACCTATCACATAAAAAATATAATAAATAAAATTGTAATAATAAATTGAGACAACATCACATACATTTTCCTGGTCCCAAGCTAAGGTTTTCCCTTGTACTATGGAAACCAGAAACAACGAAGGAACCACAAACACCCAGACCCAACACAAATATCTGTTTCATCAACAAACATTTGTGTTGGTGCGGGAATCGAACCCGCGACCCTTGCGTCTCAACCGGCGCACAAACCATTTGCTCTAAACGGGTCGTCATATGTTTGTCCAGAGTGGGAATCGAATGCGTGACCTCTGGCGTATGAGGCAGGGTCACTACCAAATGCGGCATCGAGTCCAGTCAAAATGTCCTCCAATATAGTAATGATTTTGTCTCATATTTATTTTTGTGTTTTCTTTCTTTGTGTTTTTATATACAGGACAGAGTCGTAGGGCGAAAGCTCTAGTATTTACTTTAGTAATATACTATACTATAGTATATAGTATACTAGCACATGTAGGATAAATGAGATCATTAAACGAGTCGTTAACTCCAAAAGTGACTAATCGTCCTGGTCTGAACCTAATCGAGTACAAGAACCATGGGCTAGGGATGTGTGAAAAATATCGATAAAAATATTTTTTTTTGTTGTAGGAATTATTTTTTAATTTATTCTTAAGTTAAATAACGCACCTGAGCCTTTGGTTGGTGCTGGTTTTGTAACTGCCTACCGTGTAGGTTAAAGTACTTTTCGTTAGATATGAACTTCTATGTATCAAATAGACATAGAAGTTGTGCTTTGGGTCGCAAACCTTCTCAGTTTAGGATAGCAATCGAAATTATTAAGCGACTTTATTAATAAAAAAAATAATAATAACCATCGGGACAACGGGGGTCTCCGTGAATACTCAATCGCTTCTCAACTTTAAGAGCTACTAAACTACTAAATATGTTGCTATTTCTATAATCTCAGTTAGCTCGCTACTTTCTAGTATCTTTTTGCTATTAAAGGATCTATGAACGAAAGAATGTCGAGACGCATTTTCTACTAGTCAAATTTTTTATCGTACATAAAGCTGATCCGTCGTAATGACACATTTTTATAATCATTTTATCGATAATCGATTGCTGAAAAAAAACCATTTTCACATAAAAAGTCACATCTCTAGATGGGGGTAGGAAACACAATTATTTTTATGGCAACACAATTTTCCTCGCCTCATTACATACACACACAGTTATATGCGCTGGCAACATTAGCGTCGGGTAGGGCCCCCAGCTAATGCCCGGTGGGCACGCGAGCGTTTTTGATTATTCCCCCAAAATTATATCCCATTTTCACACTGAGGAGTAGCGTGTGTACTAAGCTTAAGGCATCAAGGTTTGGCAATAGTGGAAAGAGACGAATGGAAAACGGGTAGGTGTTCCCAGTTGTGAAAATATTAGGGTTGTCAGGGATTTTTTTATTTCAGTTTGATCTGAAACACATCTGCGGCTGAAAGAGGAGTACCTATACCGTGTATGAAAGGGACGGATACAAAGATTCGGTCTTGAATTGTTTTCAAAGTACTTGTGATAAGTGAAGTTGGGGTTTAAGTGGAAAATTATTTCCCACTTTAACATGTTGCGATCTATAAACGAGACTCGATGTATAAAATGGTAATTTATCATTTCCTTCGCTTAGTAGGTAAATGTGAATAAATCATATCTAATTTCAAATTGCAGGTAGAGAGAGGTACCTATTTACCCCAAAAATACCGGTACATTAAAATGTTACTTAGAAACAATATAAATGGAAATGAATGCAGGCTATTGACTAAATTAATTTTTCCCCTAATTATCAAACAAAAGGATTTCCCAAGATCCCACTCCTGATAAAAGTCACGATCTCAAAATGAAAAGCTAATTCACAAACTCAACTTTTAGGGGGCGTTTTTTTCCGAAACTTAATTTCTACTCATGTATTCTTAATGAAGATATTATTCAAAAATATCGCGTACAATGCCTCGTGACACGCATAGGGTCAATCCGGCCCATTTGTGTTTATCACAGCCCAGATCGACACATCGACGGTTAACGGTTAACCGGAATCGACATAATCCCGCAAATGACCATAATAAAAGGAAATTTGCGTAAAAATACAATAATAAGAGTCGTCAGATTAATCTGGGGTCAAATGTTTCGCTTGTAACAATGTGTGGATTTGTTAACCCTCAAATGCGAAGTGG
The DNA here is from genome assembly GCA_014851415.1 of Cnaphalocrocis medinalis. Lineage (NCBI taxonomy): Eukaryota > Metazoa > Arthropoda > Insecta > Lepidoptera > Crambidae > Cnaphalocrocis > Cnaphalocrocis medinalis. Next base: position 11,120,566 of record CM026299.1, on the reverse strand, counting down.
GAATATATTGCCCATTATTTTTAAAATATTTTCTTGTTAAAAATTTCAGCATAATTACAGAACCGATGGCGCATTTAATAGTGACCCTTTTTCATACGGCAATGTCGTGGGTTCGATCCCCACCCTGTAACCAACGCCTTGTTTGTTCAGTGTCTGGGTATAAATTTAAGTTTTTTTTTAAGTATGCATATTATTTGTAATTCCTCTGTTGCCTGAAAACCTGAAATACATTATACAATTATTTAACGTCGTACGGCCCAGACAGCAGACACAATAGAAAATCAATTGTTTTTGTCTCGTATGAGGACATCTGGGTCTTAAGACGTTAAGGCACTTTATAAAGTTGTCAGACCAATTGTGACTACTAATGTTGCAGCGTCTATAGGCGGCGGCAATCACTTACCATAAGGTGATCCGTCTGCTCATCCGCCACCTATCACATAAAAAAAATATTCTCAACTTATGTGATTTACATCATTGAGGTATAACCAACATGGTGCAATAAATTACCATGACTATGAATATAATCACGAAGCAACGGCAAAACATAAAGACTTTATTAAAGGGATTATTATTACTGCAATTTGTTAAAAAACTAATTTTATTTTGATGAAATCCGTACGAACAACATTCCTTTGCCGTTCGCGTGACCGGTTGAAATAAAAAACACCCGCGGGCGAATTTGACACAGTGCGTACTTAACTCTTAATATCTTTATCTAAATCGGCTAATAAACAAAGACGACAAATTTTACTACATTTCGGATATGATTTCGTGTTTTTTTGATAAGAATTAGTTTGGGGTTCAATTCTTTTTCAGAATGTAAAATGTTATTTTTCTCGTAGAAGATAGAGACCTTAGGTCGATGCCAAAAGAAGTGCGTGGTTCAAGTGGCAATAGGTCGAAAAGAACCGACGGCCGTTAAGGGCGGAAAAGTTCGAGTAGAGGCCGCGTACGGAATGGCACAAGTCACAACCATGGCAGCCCCCCACAAGGTGCACCGATGATCTGGTGAAGGTCGCGGGAATTCCTTGGATGCGGGCGGCACAGCACCGATCTTTGTGGAGAACATTCAGTCTAGCAGTGGTCGTCGTTATTTTGTAAAAACAACACTTCAAAAAGAGCTATATCAAAAATCTACTTTTGGATATAGCTCTTTTTACAGTATCGCTGACGATAAATTCACTTAGCAACTTCAGCTTTATTATCCTCACTTAAAATTAGATCCACAACAGAAAAGCAAATTTGACCTTAAACGCCGTATTATGACGCGATTAAATCTAATTCCATTGTAAATATTAGTGTTTAACAACTCGAAACCCGATATCAAAGGCACCATGCATTTTTAATACATCTAATGGGGAGGGAAACGATATCGCTTTGACGTAAAGATGTCGCTATTTTCAGCGTTTCAGTTTTCTATGTTATTATTGTAATGGCGGATTAGTAAAGGTACCTGCTGCGTTACTTTTTAATGTGATGATTTAATCACTCTTTGTGATATTATCACTTAACTTCAAATTCATTTCAGTTATGATTTAACGATTACTTAAACGTTTGCTCATTTGATTGATTGGAAATAATTTTAGATTTATTTTTGCCAAAAACAACGAATTGTTACGTAGAGCCCTCTTAACATCAAACTGGACGCCCCGTTCTGTTGATACAAACTATTTCTATTCAAAAACACATAACATTAAATTTTAACGCCCATCAAGTCAAACTTTAAAATGTACAGTCCAGTTGAAAATTGATAGAGATTAGCTTGTCCTTTCAAATCGGAAAGGCGTCGTCCGCTGAGTCGACATAAAAGAATTGGCGCGCTATCTGTCCCGCCATCTTGTCATGGCGGCCATCTTGAGCTCTTGACACCGGCTCCCGCCAAAACGTTTGAAAACCCAATGCTGGGTAGTGATGTGTCTTGTTGCAAAATTCTGTCTTAACTTTTTTGAGTTTTTCTGATGTTGCTGGCCGGAATACACTCGAGTGTTAAAGTTGTTTGAGTTCTCAAAAAAAATCTCGAATTATTACATCCTCGTCACCATTTGATTAGGGATTCATTTCGAGGGGGACACATTGTGAATCTCCTTTTTCTGCCTTGGTCTCTTCCTGGGTCTATTACCTATACGTTGTATAACTACCACTATTAATGGTCTCACAAGTTCTTCTGAATGCGATATCCTAACTATTTACTTAGTTTATCTTGGAAATCCTAAAAAACCTCCGTCTTTTATTAGTAATAGAAGCTTATGTATAGCACAAAACAAAATAAGGAGACATAGAGCTCATCAGATTACAGTACAAATAAAGCCGTCTTACCGCTTGTTGCGTTTCAGTCCAGACGACTCTTTCATTCATTCCGATGGGAGGCAGTTTTCTAGGGCAAAATTTGTAATCAGAATCCGTGCAAAATCTATCTCTTTCAACGTCAATTCGAGTTGTCTTAGTCGACAAATTTCTTTTCACACGAATACAATATTATCCGATATTACAAACCTTCAAGAAAAGGGCATATCTTTCTCTAAAAGGCCGGCAGCGCACCTGTGAAGCCCCTGGTGTTGCAGGTGTTCATGGGTGACGGTAATCGCTTAACATCAGGTAATTAAAAAAAAATATTACTCGAGTCACTTATGTAAAATTCGAGTGACATCACTATTCCCGCCAAAACGTTTGAAAACCGACCGGGGACGTGTCAATCGCGCTCCAGGATTCTCGTTTTATATTGGAACTAATGCTTCTGATAAAATGTAAGTAGAATTTGTAGGTGCCATTTCGTCCTGGCTTGCAGGATGTAATTTATTGATTTTGAATCTTATTCGTAGAGAGCCAGGGTTGAGAAACGGAAGATTCTAGAATCAGAGCCGGAATGAAATTTTTAAGTTGAACAGGACACCTGACTGAGACCAGTAGATGAAGTAAATTCTAGACAAGTTTCTTTTTATGGGATAGATGGCAGACGAGCAGACGGAACACCTGATTATAAGATTACGCTAGTACTCAACACGACTTTTGTTGACGTTATACGTATCGTAACTATCGTACGATTTCCTTCAAAAATGTATTGGATACGTTTGTTGTTTAATCTGAGGATGGGCGTTTAAGTTACGATACTGTTCTTTCTGACGTTTCTGCTGTCAATTTTAGTTATGTTTACGTACGATAGAAGTAAGCTCTTAAAGTTTTCATACAGATTGTTTACGATACGTTACCATTTTTTTTTAAGTTTGTGCTCTGTCCTCTGACCATACGTTCCGTTTTGTGAAAAATTGTCTGATCAGTTTATTTATGAGTCAAATGGATATAAAATAAGCTGTTAAATTTTGCAAGCGTCATTTAATTTTACCATTAACAACATTGGCAAAATTAAACTTAAACGCTGCGAAATCCTTAGCCGCCATAATATTGAATTACGATAGTCGATCATCACGAAATCGCTATAATATTGAACTGCTATAAATTCGTCTCACGAAGTCCCTATAAACAAGTCGTTCAAGGATAAAGGAAAAGTGAACGGCCATCTTGTAAGATTTCGTTTTAAGCGCGGAGATTATGTTTCAAGCTAGATCTAGACACGCGGCAGTCCAGCCATAGTTGGAAGAAGAACAAAAGGCGGGCACGCAGTCAAAGGTCATATGACATGAATCCGGATGGCGCGTTTGGTAGTGACCCTGCCTCATACGCCAAAGGTCGTGGGTTCGATCCCCACCCTGGACAAACAATCGTGTGATGACCACTTGTGTCTGTTCAATGTCTGGGTGTTATATATGTATTCAAGTATTGTATTTGTGATACCTCTGTTGTATTATATCTGTAACACAAGTACTTAACCATTAACCAGGCTATGTACCATATGAGACCACCAGATTTTGAACTTTATGCAGTTATGATAAGGTTGAAAACCAATGAAAAAAAATATGTCTAGTGGCCTGGTTAAGGGTTAAGCCACTTACTACAGACTCAGGTCAATGTATGAGATGTTGTGAGAATTTATTTATTTACTTACATGAAGCATTTAAAGCGACACTTTCCCCAACCAGGTGGACTGATCAAGTAAGAGGATCATGCAAATAAGTTTTGCTCGGTCATCACAGACGCCATGATTAAGGACCAGTGGAGACAGATAACACAAGCGAGGTGCAACCCATCCACAATCAATGATGCCCACGATCCTCAGTCATGAGCGATCGAAAGAGAGAGAAAGCTACGATCGCTCCCACCGGCCGAATGAAATGAAATATCTGCAATAAATAAACCAAAGCGTATAAAAATTGATTCGTCATTAATGTGTTTACCTCACGTCCAGACAGATTTAATGAAATCTCTCGTACAACCTACCACACGAGACCCGGCGTAAGCTGGCCTAGCCTAGTGAGGGAGAGCTATGAAAGTACAGTTCAGATATAATTGGTTAGGTCACCGTGTGAGTCTCTGGAAGTGATGTTCGAAATAGTTCTTGGTTTGTCATTTTGCAAGACATAGAACAAGGACAGTTGTATTTTGCAAGATTCTGGAAAATAAGACCGCCTAATAGACCAGTTCATTGGATGATTTTTTTTTATACATTATGTGATAAGTGGGAGACGAGTAAACGCAACACCTGATAGTAAGCGATTGCCATCGCGTCACAGACTTGTAGTCACAAATGCGCTGCTAACAACTAAGCTCCCCTTCCAGCTAGGTTGGGCCATCGTTACCCTCACTAACGCAACACAGCGCAGATGCTGCTTCATTTCAGTGAAGTTGTGCTATCAATCCGGTTCAGCCGGCCCATTCATGTCAAGTGTGGCTACCTCATGGTAAATAGTGGTGTGGTAGTTTAGGTAGTAATGTCATAAGATCGTGTATAATGTATGTCAATGCCTATACTAGCATTATGTCTGCTACTGTTTCTTGTTGTTGTGTATCTATTTTCTATGGTCAATAAATGAATACTTACTTAAGAAGCAAGACCAAGTCTTGCATAGGAACAACACTAGCCTGTTCCATACCTCGGCGTGTTCCGCAGTGGAACACGAAGTTTACGTTCCGTTCTCTTTAATTCACTTTGGAACGTTTCCCGTGGAAACTGAGAATGCGGGTTTTTTGTAGGATTAACAAGTACCTATTCCTTTGTTCATAGTTAACTTATTACTGAAAATGTTATGTTAGCTGTCATTTTTTTTGAAGATAAAAAAACTCATTGTGTATTTGTCAACTCATTTTCTTTTATAGTTATTTGGTAAGAATGTTTAGCTTTTGGTTTTCTGCAGTTATCTTATCATTTTGGATCTTTACACTTGAGTCGTTTTAATGTCTGGAGAATTATATTCTATTTGTATGGAATAGCAGATTTTTATTTTGCTTTTATCGATGATTTGACATGCTAAAAGGGCTCTATTCGTATTACCTACTTATTATCTATGGGCTTCGGGATTATAATGACTAAAACTTAACGGTCTCTTGAAAAAGAATACAAAAAATCTTTATACAAGCTAGGTCCATCCAGACAGAACACGTTTGAATGTCAAAATAGCACATCAAAAAATATAATAACATGTAGGTAAGTATGTTTATGTGTCCTCATTTTACTCTACCGCTATGATTCGGATGTGACAAGAATGCTATTTTTCTTATTTAAGACCCACATACTGAATAAACACAAGTGTTTATCCCACAATGTCTAAGTCCAGAGAGGGAATCGAATCCATGGCCTTTGGCGTATGAGGCAGGTTCACCACCAAATGCCCCATTGAACAAGTCTGCAATGGCTTCGGCTTTTCTTACAGCTTTCATCTTATCAAGCCAAGTTAAAGTCCCCATAGCTCACAAATATTTAGCTATACATGTGTAGGCACCCGGCTCCCCCTGTAATACGGCGAAAGTGATAAATACATTGCTTTATTATGGAGGGTTACCTCACTTTCGACGCGCCGCGGGCTACGTATGAGGATTGGATTACACGGAATCAATGATAGTGTTGTCTTTAAAGCGTTATTTATGACTTTGTCGATGTTACTTATTTTATCGATGTATCGATTTAGTGGTAGAATGTACGTACAGCCAGTTCAAAGTATACAAAACTGTCAAATTTCTTCAATCAACTCCCATTTTACTGTCATACACATAATGTTGAATATCAATTGAGTAAATTTGGCAGGTTGTGGTAACCTGATGTGTGGCTGACTGTACTGCATAGGTACCCTTTAATTGTACCCTCTACTATTTCTCGTACCTTTAAGAATAAATAATTATCCTTAAATCTAGAAGGTCTAACAAGTTAATAATTATATCAGGATTATCTAAAGATTGTTTGGTAAAGCTTGCTCCCAAAGATCAGACTCCTAAATTGTATATTGAATTTAAGTATACTTGGTTTTACGTTTTTCTGTGTTATGCAATAAAGAGTTTCTATATTCAATAGACAAGTACCCATGCACTATACAGTGACCCGATATCGATAATTTCAAAAAAACTCGCGTTTTCAAATATTATCCCTATATCGATGCTTTTGATACGGATGAATACACATCACTACGATTGCTATATCGACAGATTCATACGCCTTAGGCTTGTGCGGTGTAATATTATTTCACACATTAGTGCGTCGAGTAAGGTAGGTACAGTGACGAAAAGAAATTATTATTCTTGTCTTTATTGTTGGTAAAAGTCCCTGGGGGTATTTCCCAAGAGAGCATGGGTTCGCTTGCGTGTAGAAAGTTTAGGGTAAAAAAAATATATTTTTTAATTTTTATGGAGAGTTCATAAAAGTTTTTTGAGCGAAAAATGTTCAGAATTATGATGGGAAAAATGTTAAATTTTTTTTTAAATAAATTCTGTCAACATCTCATACATTGACATGATTCCTCCAACCAATTTGGCTACGATGGCCGATGTTAATGATCAACTACGTAGTTGATCCACGGAGGCTGATGTTAATGATCAACTACGTAGTTGATCCACATGTTATGATCAACTAAGTAGTTGATCCATATCGGTTGATGTTAATGATCAACTACATAGTTGATCATTAAGATCGGCCGATCAGTTTGAGGATATTATTCATTTATATTACTTACAATAATGTTAAAAATAGGTATATAATCTCTTATTGGAAAATACTTTCAACATATTAAAATGTGTCTATTTTACCCACGGTTTCCATTAAATTGATTGTTAGAATTTTCAGCCTAAACATACAGTGTGTATCGGTAAAACCATGTATTATTATGAAACGATCCATCTCAATCAGTCACTATATTCATTACTTTGTTTTTTTAGAGCTAGGTCCTTTTAGGTGTTGATGAATTGGTCCTTTTTAATCTTATAAAAACCCTTTACAATACAGCCTTACAATAAATTTGATATGTAACTACCTGCCAGTAACTCCTAAACAGTTATTGACCAAATAAACCCTAAATAAAGGTTGACTAGTAGAGAATGCCTTTTGGCATTTAGTTCGCCTATTATACGAAATTTTGTGCAATAAACGTTTTAAATAAGTAATAATAATAAATACAGTGTGAACGCACTAAAAATGTCGTCGCCAATGAACGCGCCATTTGCAAAAGAGCTGCGTATTTTATAATTCAAATATATGTATAGATATATTTTGAATTATGTAATTAATATATTATGTAATTAGTAGTAGAGCTATCTCTACCTAATTACATATAGCTCTGTTGAGATTTTTAGACGCTTCCATTTGATAGGACAGTCGCTTAATTGTAATAACAAAACTGACGAAATCTTGGATAATATTCCAAGCGTGCCCCGGGCTTCAGAGCAACGACTTTGGACGCAAGTGGGAATCCCACGCTGAGATGAGAGATACTTTCAAAGTTTGAACATAAACATACGTATTTTAATTTAATACTCGAATACCGTTCAAGGGTCTTAAATCAAAGTTTTTAGCCACTCGCCCATGCTTTTTGATAAGACTCAAATTTTCGCAAAATCCTTCCAGTGCCCCAAAGGATATAATCTCTTTAATACTTTGACCCAATTCCATTCAAAGACGAGAATAAACACTTCTATTTGTAACTAACGTTGAAAAGGGGAAATCGTAAAGGAAAAACTTATTTTTTGTCGCGATTTGCTTGGTGGAACCATAGAGTAAATATTATCAGTGGTATGAATGAAACTGTTTTTGAACACGCAAGCGGCTGTCATTCCATCCTCATCATCTTGATGGTTGGACGATCTAGCACTGTGCGTTTTTCGAGGATTTTTTCCCGCGAACCTCAGTCTTGTGGAATAGTTTAGCTGCGGCAGTATTTCCTGACGGCTATGACTTAGGGACCTTCAAGAAACGAGCGTACTCCTTCTTAAAAGGCCGGCAACGCATCAGCGACCTCTCTGATCTCGCAGATGTTCATGGGCAGCGGTGATTACTTACCAGCAGGTGACCCGCTTGCTCGTTTGCCGCCTCTAGTATAAAAAAAACTGTTTTTTGATCAACAACTTTTTTACCAATCAGTCAGCCAATCACACCCCTAGATCGTCAGAAACGCTGCTTATGGCTACAAAGCCATTCTCATCGAATTCGTAATCCTCCAAAATTGACATCAATATCTATGAATTACCTAACGATTTTACTAACATCACAGCCTCACAGAAGACCTGTATGAAGCAGCGCCTGCACTATGTTTCATCGAGTGAGTGAGGGTAGCAGAGGCCCAATTAGGGGGAAAGAGGGTTAAAGGTTGACAGTGCACTTGTGATTCTACTGGTGTTTCAGGTGTTTATGGGCGGCGGCCATCGCGGTCGCTCGTCTGCCACCTATTACATAAAAAAATAACCAAGGAATTCCCGCGACTCTGACTAGATCGTCGGTCCACCTTGTGGGTAGCCTGCCACGGCTGCGACTACCTCACCATTCAACTAAGATTAATTCCTTTAAAAAACAGATACACGCAGAAACAAGCAGTGGTATCTTAGGCAAATGAGTTCCCGTGAAAGATTAAAAGTTTTGTCTATTACTTGGCAATTTTTATTCTGTGGTAAACCGAAATACGTGACTATCGACTATGTCACTTTCAAGATGGCGACATGTCAAAAGCGACACTTTCCCGCCACTCTTGTTCCCGTTATTTTTTTAACCGCACACGCAATTTCCTGCGTGTTTAGGGTTCCGTAGATCAAAAGGTAAAATAAGACTTTAGGAGTCATCGTTTAAAATCTAGCTTTCCGCTCCTAGAGTTACGGACTAAATTAGAGTTTTTTCTAAAATTTGACTTAGTAGGTACTCCACTTTTGACAGAACTTTGATTTAATATTTTTTCCCGTAGGAATAAGAATGAAATGAAATGTATCCCTGTTATCAATTGCCAGCCTGTTGCGCAGGCATATCGTTTCTTTTTATAAAATATTTTCCGTAAAGATTCTTGTATGCGTTTCAAACTTTCAAAAGTATAACAACACACTTATTCTCTCTCTAAACTATAAAGTATAAGTCGTCGATATTTACGACATAATTTTCTATGACTATCTCAGTCTTCCAAGAACTTCCCGTTTGCGTCCCACGCTGTCGCTTCGAAGCCCGGGGTCCGCTTTCCTGCAGCGACTCCTCCACTTTTCACGGTTTTGGGTATCCATTTTGGTGAGTTTATTGGCACTCATGTCATTTGTCACGACGTCAAGTGTAATTTATTTTATGTGATAGGGTGACAGACGAACAGACGGACTACCGATGATGGTAAGCGATTGCCGCCACCCATACATCTGCAACAACATAATACTTAGGTATAATGTTATATGTTATATAATTTCATGAGTTTGCTTGCACACCTTTTCAACTGTCCCCTGTTTGTCAATAAGAAAAATAAATACATAAATGTGTGCGGAACCTAAGCCCCTGGCACCTATTCGCACTTGACCATTTTTTTTGCTTCTTCCCCGCCTGTCTTCGTTATAAATGGTATTTGCTCCTATAATGATCACTTAATCGAGTAGAAAGAAAGCAATTTTGTGAGCGGTATTTTTTTTAAATTCTGCGAGGCCGAGAAATTTTTCTATTTCTGCCTAGGGCTGCCCGGGAAAACTGGACCCACCCAATTCGGCTAAACATTTTTAACATGAACACCGTTCTATTGACTGACTTTTAGTCAGTTATGTCACAGTCACTCTATAGAACAGTATTTAGCGTTTTATCGACTCATTTTGTCGAGATCGGAATTCGGGGTTCTGTCAATATGTTAGACACCATATTTTGAACCTTATGTATTACAGATGAGGTTCAAAATCAATTAATTGTATTTTTACCTCCTGCCTATTAAGGGGATATGTGCGAAGGTCATCGTTCCACCATCAGGTGATCGATCTGCTCGTATGCCACTTATCATATAAAAAAGTCCAAGCAAGTTGTCCCCGTGATAACTCTATAAACACACAATAGCAAAAACTAATTAATTATAAACATAGGTGATTCGTAATTATTATCATATTGGGCACTTTTGCATAAAAAAACGTCTTTCACTAAAAACTACTAAATACATCACACGAATGTTTGTCTAGCGTGGAGATCAAACCCACGACCTTTGGCGTATAAGACAGGGTCACTATCAAATGCGCCATCCGACCAGTAAAGTCAAGTTTTGTTAATCAACCTAATAATAGCGAATATCTACCAGAAACTATCTGTACAAGCCTTTATACGATATTTCCGCTGATCACCGATATAGTTGTAGATATACGCAAAGATTTGGAAATTCGAATAACGACTGCCAACCTTACTTGTTCCTAATACTAGACTCTTTGGTGAAATATGAGCGTGATAAGAGGAATTTCGTTCGCCATAATTATAATGGCTCGAAGTTATTTATTGTGAAAAAACTCGTTACTTTTTTAATGGTTACCACTATATTACGCAGGGGCGTAACTACGGGCACAGTCCGAAGAATAACAGTGAATCGTGTAGTCAATGACACGACGTCGTATGTAAACATCTCGACCAATGCTCACTTGCATAACCATTTTAGCAACAAGCTAGCAAAAAATAATGTTAAGATTATAATGCAAGTAACATACGGGACTATCTAATAATTAATTTTACCTTATTTTTCTCTTGTTTAACTTGGTTTTGATAAACTTGGTCGTTCAGATTAGAATAGATTATAACGGGATTTCCGATATTTAGCAAGCGATTTAGTAAACCGACGTTCTGTATTGCCTTAGTCAGTCTTGCTATGTGCTCGTCAATTGGTACTTCAAGTAACTATAGCTTAGCTTAGGTATTAACGTATCTTTTAAGTAAAATGAAAACTTTTGTATAAGTCGATTATGCTCCTCATTTATTTGATCACACAAATAATACGTGTGTATTTGTGTGTGATCTTGCTCATTTTGTATGGGCAAGTCGAAAAAATTTCGACAAATTTCACCCATTTACTCGTCCACCCACCAGTGGGTGAGTCCGGTGGATGGACGGGTCGGGACCTGAATATCTTGAAGTCATAGAAAAAATGCTGTTCATAATTTTTATTTTAAAAGATGCCGTTTAAGGTATGTAAACGTTTAAAACTGGATGTCTCTGCAGTATTAGTTTCCATTTAAAGTGTCCTTAACTCCTTACTGCGAATATTTTTACTATTCCACCACCTAGTAATAAATACTAGTTCTCATTTATTGTTCGTGAAGTAGTATTGCATTTGATTTCCTACTTTTAATCCTTTTGAGCATGAACTTTTAAAATAGAACTAGGCTGTATAAAGTTGGTTACTTTAGCTTTTAGCTTTAGTACCTTTTTTATTTAAGTATGATTTATGGAAGTATAAAGTAGGGGTATTAATGAAATTATACTAGTTACGTATTACAGACTAACTTTTGAAAATAAACGCTCGTTAATGAAACATTGTATGAAACCTTAGATAATGAGACTTACAAAATTGTAGATGCGAGCCCGAACTCTGACCCCCTTATTATTATAAACGGAGATTGAGTAATCTAATTCACTATTAAATAAATTAAACATTATAACACTTTATCCAGAGTCCGGACCATGATCTTGGGTTCGATTTCTGGAGCGAGCAAAAGTATGTTTCGATTTTTTGACGTTTCGGCTACGTTGTAGCAGCCGTGGTCACAAGCGGACTGGCGGTGCATGGCGTCGTCTATTAGGGCCCGGCAGCGAATCTTCGGACACCCTCACATTTTGACTTATTAAATCGCCATTAGATAAACTATCAGTAACCGTTTCGGTTTTTGTTTCCGTAATTTTCCTTTGACAGATAATGTGTGGCTTTCCGGACGACCTGTAAACGACATTGTATATCATTACAGCCTTACGTTTTCATAATTTCCATTAGTTATTATAACTGTTTCACTGATACTCCTTACTACCTATAATTTCTTTAAATACTTATAAACATTACTTACACCTACATAATTTTCTCGTTTACCTACCTAGCAATAACCACTCTACTAATCCACCTTAACAGCACATGTTAAAATAACCCATACATACACGTAGTGTTGACAGGTGCTCCAATTTGCGCGGGATGTCCCGATAACCTGAGGAGTGTCCCGATTTGTCTTTGATTGGGACGTCTAGTTTATTTTTGGAGGGGACGTTGAATATTTTACCCTCGATTTGAAAGTCAAGTGTTCCGCTCGTTGTTTTTTTGATCTGTTATCTTTACCGAAAAAGGAATTTTATTTTAACTGTGGTTGCATTAAATATTTTACAATTTCTTTTAAAATAATATCGTAGTAATGCAGTAGTAATATTGGTCAAGTCTCTTGTAGATCCGACAAGTTTTCGCAGTAGAATAGGTGGTTAAGCAGGCATTGTATTGGATACTCTGCCATTAATTTAACTACTGATCATAAGACTGCTGATAGTAACTGGATGTTAGAGGTCTAGTGAGCAGCATAAAGGAGCATTAATTTGAGAAATGGAGGGTTACAGCCCGAAGACTGTATCTATCTAAAATATTCACCATTGTGTCACAAAACGCATTGTTATCAGCAGCCAATTAGGATGCAATCATTATGTTATGTTAATGTGAGCCGGTGATTTACTATCACACTCATTTTGTCTTCTTTCACTTTTTGTTGTGTTTCTCAAATGTGGGAGTGCCATGCTTCGGCATGAATGGGCCGGCTCGACCGGAGTGATACCACTACCTCACAGAAAACCGGCGTGAAGCAGCTCCTGTGCTGTGTTTCGCCGAGTGAGTGAGGGTACCGGAGGCCCATCGGGGGGAAAGGGGATAAAAGGTTAGCAGCGCACTTGTTGCTTACCATCAGGTTATCCGCCTGCTCGTCTACTACCTATCACATAAAAAAAATGAATTAATTGCTCTATTGCTCCAACACAGCTTCAATTTGAGTTGTAATGTTTGAAACTCGAGTGTCCCGATTTTTCTTTCCGTCCCGATGTCTAGAATCTGACAACACTATTCACACATAACGATAATAACGTTATTCCCACAGTAACGACATTCTCCACGGCTTTATACAACGGCATTCTTTAGAAAACATCTAAATGACGTCTAATGGTGATTCCAGTGCTTTAGCCGCCATTTTGTCACTGTCTGTCGGCCATCTTGTGCGGTTTTATAATGGTCTGGTTTTCAAGTTTCAAGTTAATTTTGTTGTAACTAAACCTACTCAAGGTACGATATTTTCTGATGATATAGTTTTGGATTGCGGGATTCACGGGAAGCCATACAACAAATGTTGTTCGGCATATTTAACAGAAAAAGTTTTGTAATGAATGTAAATGTTTACAGATACACCCTATATATCATCAAAATACTATCGATAGTATTGGCATTATCACCCATTTCTCTATCAAAACTGTGGCGACATCTACCATCGCCCGAAGAAAGAAGTTCGCCACTACAGTACCATCCAAGCAACAACAGATGGCGCTAATTTGACTGTGCCATACAAGGTTCAAAATCTCTTGATTCTACATCGCGAAAGCATAGTTCACGTGTCTACTTTGAATATATACGACAAACCAAGATGGTACATCGGACCTTGGTCCCCGAGTTAATACCAACCGGGCTCGGCGAAAGATCTTCCCTTTTCATGGGGAACATTCCACACCCCATAAAACTATTAACATTTGCAATACTCCCGATAGTATTATCGATATTTTGCATAGTTTTCGAGCTCAACTATCGATCGTCCAGCAACACTACCGTGGGTATCTACCTACGAAGCTAGGCCCAAGACCGCATGATTCCGCTCGGTATCCATTGCAACCGCCGGTGTTGAGGTATCAACCGCGTTACCTCATACTCCTTTGTGACTAATAAGGTGAAAATGTTATAAAGGGTTAAAATTTGAGCTTAGGTGTAATTCATATTTTTATCCCTGTCTTTTTAGGGTTAAGCCCTCCAATGAAAGGAACTTAAAACAATAATCCCCTTATTAAACGCGAACTAACAAAAGTTTCGGAACTAAACTCATTATATCTTCTTTTAATGTTGCATGTTGGAATGAGATGGCATAAAATGTGACGGCCAAAGTTCAAATTGAAAGTATTAGATACCTACATAAATAGATATACTTTTTTGCACCTAATTCCCAACTTAAGAATTAGATATTTACATACAGCAATTTCATGTACAATTTCGGCGGTCATATGGCTTAAAGCGGTTTCTACCAGACAACCTGTGAGCAAAAGACATGTAAAGGAGTATTTCATCATCATCATTTCAGCCAATAGACGTCCGCTGCTGGACATAGGCCTCCCCTAAAGTTCTCCACACAGATCGGTCCTGTGCCACCCGCATCCAATGGACTCCCGCGACCTTCACCAGATCGTCGGTCCACCTGGTGGGAGGCCTGCCACGGCTGCGGCCTCCTGCGCGTGGCCTCCACTCAAGGACCTTTCCACCCCAACGGCCGTCTGTTCTCCTCGCAATGTGCCCTGCCCATATTGCCACTACAGCCACGCAATTCTTTGGGCTAAGGAGTATTTAGATTCAGTTAATACTTTGTGGAACTAACATCCCGAAACGAAGTGAAGGCGGGTAGCCTTTTAAAGTTTGCTATAACCACTTACTAAATACTTGGAAACCCGTCAGAAACCCTAAAACGTTGACAGCAGTAACAATAAGCCCCTATAGGAATTTAAGTTGGTTCTTTTTTGCCATGCGAAACAATTCAAGTACTTAGCACTTTTTTGCTAAAGATACCACGTATGGGATACATTACACTTTACGTGTGGTCATCGTTGTATGGCTTCCATGCTTTTGCATATCTTTGTATGGAGTAGGAATTGGAGAATAGGCAAATAGGTAACTTGTATCATCTACTATTATCAGGAGCGGAAATGTAATTTTTAAGTAATTGTTTCTCATTTTCTTCGAACTCAAACAACGCCTTAGTTAAACGTTACGCATGTAATAACACCGCCATCGTTACGATTTTCCATTTGAAAAAACATCATTAAAATCATTCTATCAAGATTAGTTAATTTTTTTTTGTATAGCAGTTCTTTGCAATTTATTCTCAAGTAAATATGCGCTTAATATTTGCAATAATGTTTCTACCGGATATTGTAAAATGTATACCTACAATATTAATGAGACTATCGTCAGTTCATGGCGAGTTAAGCACTTACAAAATTCGTCGGCTTAGTAAAGAGGTTCGGTTAGTATAAATGGTAGGACAGCCACCAGGACTGTGGATGGTTGTTGGTTCGAGTCCCACCTGAAACCATCGACGAATTTTAAGTGCAATATTTACTTAAGATTCGTTAATTTAAATAAAGAATGAATATGAAACTCTATCAAACTTTTTAAAAATCATTTGATTTCTTTCACATTGCAAAAATATTAAGTGATCCACTGACGTGCGCAAAATTTCACAGATAATATAGACAACAGCGTTACGATTGGACATAATACTTAATTGAGACATCATGTCCCTTATGTTTCAATAACCTGCATAATAAGCTAGGCGAAAATAGCCCTTATAACAAAGGGGATATGACACGAATTGTTATCGGATGTCATTTTTGAGATTTACTAAATCGTTCGCTTGGGTGCACTGTACTGAGGGTGTGATACAGTCAAGTGGAAAATTGATTCTAGAAAAATAATCGTTTTAAAAATTGTGTTCGAAGTCCGCTTTTAAATTATGTTTTTAAATATGATATGAATTTGCTGCTTTGGTTCTTATGATCAACGATTTCTTTTTCAGTTAATTTAAATGTTCCGATATTTTTTTAATCTAGTTAAATGGCGATGTGGTATCACAGAGGATATTATTACAGTTTTTAGTGTAAAAGTGGCATCGGACTGCATTAATAATTCGTGAACGAACAAGAATTAGCCAAGTAGGTCTCACCATAGGACATGACACCCATTAGATATCATCTTTTAACGATAAACACAACGAACAAAACTTATTGGCTTAATGAACGTGGCTCCCATTTAACATTAATTTATGTTTTGATGGGATTTGTCCTTCTGCAAGCTTCAATCTACCTTTGCCTCCTGTGGTATCGGAAAATGTGGTTAAATTATAGCATTTACATTAGAAGGGATTAGTTGAGATAACTAAAGTTTCCAAACGCACTTCCATCAATCCAAGCCAAACTTTTGCATTTATGCAGTCAAGCGGACACCAATCAGAAAAATGCGCCCCTACAGAGTCGAGAAATTGTTAAGATTTGGCTTTTTATTACGTATGTACCTACTAACACTATCTAAGTTGTATGTTTCTAACACAAACTTTTTCATATTTTTTTTTACTTTTTTTATTATTGGCCATTGTTTAAGATTCATAACACACTCTATGATACACGTACGCATTTCCCATTACGCCCAAAACTAGCGTGCATCATTTGTGCAGCCAACTGTACGTCATCCAGGGAAGGGCCCTTAGGGCGTTTTTAACAGTCCACCGATATATGCACCCTCGCTCACGTATCGTATGAAGTAGCTTCCTGCATAGAGCGGACTCATTTTTCTTTTTGGTTTTGGTTGAGACTTTGAGAGGGTGGAAGCGGATATTGTATGATGCGACGGGTTTTTTAATCGTAGCGATAAATGGTTCTTTGTTACGCTATGAGAATATAGAAATGTATGTTTTGTTGGCGCAAGCGATATCAATAATTTTGACATTGGACGGAAGGAAAGTTCTGTTATAGGTATGTTATTGGATCGACGAAGGGATACAACTAGTACTACATATTATTTAGTAAATAAATCCCGTAGTAATTTCTAGCACTTGTGTTACAGATATCAGACAACAGGAACACACATTCCCAGACACTGAACAAACACAAGTGTTCATCACCCGAATTTTCGTCCACGTTGGGGATCGAACCACAACCTTTGATGCATGGTCATGGTTTGGTCTCTAACAAATGCGCCATCCACCCTGGACAAACTTGTGATGAACACTTGTGTTTGTTCAGTTTCTGGGTGTTAAATATGTACTTAAATTTCAAGTATTATCTATACTGTTTGTTTGTTTGTTTGAACGCGCTAATCTCCGAAACTACTGGTGCGATTTGAATAATTCTTTTTTTGTTGGATAGTCCATTTATCGAGGAAGGCTATAGGCTAAATAACATTACGCTATGACCAATAGGAGCAAAGACAGAGCGGTAAATGTGTAAAAAACGGGGAAAATTATTCATTTTTGAAGGCTTTCTTTGCGTGCGCTGCGAAAACGGTTCAAGATACACAAAAAATATGTATGAAAGAATTATTCCTCTATACATGATCTAAAAAAAAGTCCGCGACGGCATATGTCTATCTTTTAAGGTTTAGTCACAATTACCGTTTTTATGGTACCAAATTTGGTCGAAATAATTTGTTTAAGTTGTATCAACATAATAATATTAAGGGGGTTGTAAGGGGTTAAAAGGGGGGTAAAAAGTTACTTTTCCACGCGGACGAAGTCGCGGGCGGCCGCTAGTATATTTATATTTGTGATTCTCTGTTGTCTGATATCTGTAACACAAATGCTTCAGCTATTTAGTACGGAGTCAGATCAATGTGTGAGACTATGCAGTGTGAATTAATTAACTTATTTATTTAATGCTACTTATCAGCGAAGTATTAATTGCAATGATATGACCTATTAAAAATATCACATGATTAAGTGACAAAAGCAGCCTCCTCACTTACCTTTTTTTTTTTTTTTTTTTTTTTTTTTTTTTTGTTGACCCAGGGGAAATGCGTTACGCATACCCGTCCACCGGGGGGTGGACGGGTTATGTCGGACTCCCCCCGCTGAAGGCGGGGGTTATACCGACTAAAACCCCTGGGACTCTCCCTCATCGTCCATATTTGGAAAATGTCCTGGGTCCAAGCACGGAGCCTAGCACCACAACATCTTCCGGACGGGGCCCGCCTACACGGCGGGCACGGCGGAACTCCCCCCGGGGTCGGGGGGGTGGGAGGGGACAGCCGAGAGAGTCGAGCCGTCCCCACCAGGCTGCGGAGGGCGTCCGTGCAATGCCGGCGGTGGTACCCCCGTACCACCCGCCAGCGGACTCCCTCCATGGAGAGGTAGGAGACGCACATATTGGCGTCGTCTCCTCCCCCTCCTTGCCCTTCGGAGCGCGGGGGCGAGAGGATCCGCCTCTCGCTCGCGCTCCGCCGCCTCCTTCGCCGCCATCACGTGCTCGCAAAAGGCGGCAAAGGCCTTCCAGGCCTCATCACTCGCTAGCATAGCTCTCGCTATACTAGCCAGTGAGAGGTCCTGGCCGACCTTCGCCACCAATGCATAGCGCTGTGGAGCCCACGACGCACACACCGCTAGAGTGTGTTGCGCCGTGTCCTCCACAGCGCCGCACGCGTGGCAGGAAGGCGTCTCCTCCCGGCGGATCTTGTGCAGGTAATAGCCGAAGCAACCATGCCCGGTCATTACCTGCACCATCCGGAAGGAGACGACGCCGTGGCTCCGCTCCAGCCACCGGTCCAAGACCGGGGCGAGCGCGTCGAGCGTTCTCCGGCCGTAACGGGTGAGGACGAGGTGCTCCGACCATCGCCTCAGGAGGACCTGCCGGGCCTCCTTCCGTACGGCCTCCCGCTCGACGGGGCAGAAGGACTCCCCTTCCGCCCGCTTCTCCGCCGCGTAGTCATACACGGCGGAGAGAACCACAGCGTCCGACTCCCACGGAGGGGTCTCGGCGAGCAAGCAGGCCACGTCGAAACTTACGTACGGTAAGCTCGAGCGACCCGCTGCGCTATTGCTCGCTGAGGCCCCCGCAAGAAGGGAAGATTTTCCCCTCTCGCCAGGGAGTCCGACCAGACTGGCGCTCCGTAGAGCGCCATCGATCTCAGGGATGCCGGCATAGAGACGCCGGCACCTGGAGCCTGGTCCGCCCAGGTTCGGCAGCAGCCACGACAGCGTGTCTGCTGCCCTGAGGAGCCTCGGTGACAGCCTGCTAAAGTGCAGGCCAAACTGCCACCGAGGATCCAGGGTGAGGCCGAGATAGCGCATCTCGGCCTTCACCTGAACCTGGGTCCCTCCGACAGAAATGTGTCTGCCGAAGGGAAACCTCTCGCCAGACCGAGGGAAATAAATCACCTCGGTCTTCTCTATGGCGCACTGTAGTCCCAGGCGCCGCACCCTCTCTACGACCGAGTCTGCGGCCCGCGACGCCTTCGCCGCGCTCCTCACTTACCTACCCTAAACTGCACAATCCAACACCGCCAAGGGAAAGCGTGAAGATTTGAACCTTAGGGGAGGTGAGAATTGCGGGGGGTTGTCAAATAAGATTTTTTCCTCAATCGGGGCCCCTCAGACCCCTTGGGGACCGACCGGTTACAATTTGCAGGGTGCGGGATAGTTCTGCAACATTGATTGGTGGGTGATTATCACTTGCAGTAACAAGTAACAGGATTATACACCGTGAATTTTTTTTATGAGATCGGGGGCAGAGGAACAGACGGAATACCTGATGGTAAACGATTACCGCCGATTTAATTTTTAGTTGAGGCAGTTTAAATAAAAAAATGAAGCTGATATTGACGCCTCCCAGCAATATGCTGGTAATCGATTTTTATTATGTTACTAGCGGCCGCCCGCGACTTCGTCCGCGTGGAAAAGTAACTTTTTCCCCCCTTTTAACCCCTTACAACCCCCTTTTCCCAATAAAAAGTAGCCTATGTTCTTTCTCAGGGTCTAGATCATCTGTATACCAAATTTCATTTAAATCCGTTCAGTAGTTTTGGCGTGAAAGAGTAACAGACAGACAGACAGAGTTACTTTCGCATTTATAATATTAGTATGGATTAGTATGGATGTGCTTAAAAATGAAGTTTCATGGTAGGTATTACTTTTTAAAACAAAGAAATCCTATACAAACTTTCAACCCTTATTTCACCCCCTCACTGGTCGAAATTTCAAAAACGCTAGAACAGATGTTCAATTATATCTAATCATGTGATTAAATACGAATTTTCATGGTATTACCTTTTAAAATAAAGAAATCCCATACAAACTTTCAACCCTAATTTCACCCTCTCACTGGTAGAAATTTCAAAAACGCTAGAACAAATGTTTAATTATATCTTGTTATGTGCCCAAATATAAAATTTCATGGTTTTATCTTTTAAAATTAAGAAATCCCATACAAACCTTTCAACCCTTATTTCACCCCCTCACTGGTCGAAATTTCAAAACGCTAGAACAAATGTTTAATTATATCTTGTTAAGTGCCCAAATATAAAGTTTCATGGTTTTATCTTTTAAAATTAAGAAATCCCATACAAACTTCAACCCTTATTTCACCCCCTCACTGGTCGAAACTTCAAAAACGCTAGAACAAATGTTTAATTATATCTTGTTAAGTGCCCAAAATATAAGTTTCATGTTTTATCTTTTAAAATTAAGAAATCCCATACAAACTTTCTACCCTTATTTCACCCTCTTCATCCCTATTTTTAACAATTAAAAGTAGCCTATGTCCTTTCCTGGGTCTAAAGATTGTCCTGTGCCAAATTCATCAAAATCGGTTGTGAGGCTTAAGCGGGAAAGCGTAGCAGACAGACAGACAGACAGACAGACAGACAGACAGAGTTACTTTCGCATTTATAATATTAGTATGGATAGTAGAGACAATTTGCTGTTTTTGTCGAATATCGTTTCAACGAGGGCTAATTTAAACCATTCATATAAATACACCAAAGTCTTCTTGCGTTATACTTAAAATAACTAATGAAGGTAAAAAACACCGAAAATATCACACATAAATTCGTTTATATCAATCGGAAAAATCAAAAAAATTAAAATCTTTTATGTTTTTTTTATGTGATTGGTGGCAGACGAGTAGACGACGTCGCCAGTAGAGTCACCAGTGCGCTACCAACGTTATTTTAGTTTTAGATCTGTCAATTTTCCTACTTCAAAAAGCCTGTAGTACACCTACCCTTTTATAATTCTAGTGGATAGCAAACACCCCACGAAACATTTCTACTGAATTATTTTTTAAGTGTTAAAGGCTCCCCGCCCTACTGTAATAAATAAACCCGGTTTTATTCTGTTGTTGATGTACTTTGGGCACTAAATTTAAGTCGGAAGGGCTTTTCATACCCCGCTAGTGATGTGCGTCAAGTCGATTAATATTCGAGTAGTATTGTAAAAAGAATATGTTCGAGTACAATTGGAAAATTATTGATAATTTCGTCAGATAATCTATTTTAAAATTATACTCTTACATCGTCTGTATAGCAATGGATAATCGTATCTCAACAGGCATTCGCCATCGTTCCACCGTATACTTTTCTTAACACTCTAAGAGTTTACTGAGAAGACATCACACAAACAATTTAGACAAGTTTTTTTTTAATGTGATAGGGGGGCAGAAAAGCAAACCAATCCCCTGATTGTAAGCGATTATCGACACCTGCAATACGAATGGAGTGCGCTACCAATCTATCAACCCGTTTCACCTCGTTTGGTCCTCCGGTACTCATTGTGCGAGGCGCCTACTTCACGCCTGTCTTCGCGTCAACCAATTCACGAAAACCAAACAGTCCGCTTGTGACCACGGCTGCTGCAACGTAGCCGAAACGTCAAGCAGTAAGTGCATACAATGTACTTAACAATAAACGTCGCGTTAATATTTTACAGTCAGCAAGGCTGCGCTGGCTCGGTCACTTAGAGAGAATGGAGTCAGATCGTGCGGCCAAGCGAGCTTACCTGGGTCGATCTACCGGGAAGCGCCCAGTGGGGCGTTCCAGATACCGCTGGATGGACCAGGTCAAGAAGGATCTTGGTCACCTTCAAAAGCCGGATTGGCAAAAGGTGGCTGAGAATAGAGCGGAGTGGCGAATTCTCGTGTCGGAGGCCAAGATCCACTTCGGGTCGCTGAGCCAGCGTAGTAGTAGTAGTAGTAATATTTTACAGTTCTAAAAACCTATTTGGTAAATCTTGATATAACCATGAAGCGACTACCGCCTGACCTTCACAATCCCATCACTATTGGGCACTAAATTTCAGTCGGAAGGGCTTTTCATACCCACACGACCGGGGGAAAGCTACCCTTTGCTGCAGGTGTAGGGTCTTTTGTCAGCGGTTTCCTTGTTTCCTGCACTTTTGTGTAATTTTGTTAGTTTCATTGTTTGGGCCCACCTTTGTAATGGAACCATCGATTGGGGTTACGCCTTGGTTATTAAAACAAGTGAAAGTTCACTAGGAAATAGATATAGGTAAGGTAACTTAGGTAGCAGCTACTGATCATGTGATATTTTTATGTGATAAGGCTGTAACTGCCCTGCAAGGAATTTGGTAATATTGGCAGATGAGTGAATACCCTCAAATGAAAGATTAGTGACGACAAACGTCGACCGATTGCTAAAAATCCTTTGTACTATCTGTGCCAAAAACAGACAACAGCCGGACTCTAGGCAGATACTTTTTAGTCGTTAAATATTTAACATCAACCGACCCACTCTATATGTCGGCAGACGCATTGGCAGATGACGTCGGCAGATGCATCTGCCTACGTGCAAAGGAGACAAAATTTATCTGCCCCAGGGGGGAAATTTAGTGCACTCGACATTGAAGTCTAATTAGACATTTGTATGAACGAATGTATGAAATCTCTAAATTTGATTTCAATGTCGAAGGCACTAGAATTGCTACGCTGGAGGCCAAATCTTGGGTTCTGGTTTTCGCCTTCTGTGTCGAGTCGACTTCATGGAACGCATAGACCAATAGGAGAACAAGATAAGGAATGTCGACTGTAATCTGTTTTCTCCTATTGGTTGTGCGCTCCATGATGTCGACTCGACATAGGAGACGAAAACCGAGAATTGGCCTCCTGGTCTAACTCTAGCCCATATATAAATTCCCAAGTATAAAAAGTGCCGACAATTCTGCTTTGAAATTCCAGACTAGCAGTTTGCTTTAAAATAGATTACACTTTATTAATATCGTGATCAAACAATGTTTATTCATCGACCCAAAGTACGGATTCTAATATGTAAATTTGTGTTTAAATATACCCTTTAGCAGGGCTAGCAAAATTCAAGTCAATTAGAATGGACAATTTAAAAGTATTTGTTCTGTTTTAGGAAGGTAAGCAAAAATAGAAGATAGAGATTAAAGATAATAAAGAAGTAGTGACTTATAGTATAGTTAATAGGTAAAGCCTTTTTACAAAAGAGGGTTAACTTAACCAGCTATACGAGGCACGAAAGTATAGCGATGACCGTTATTTTGCGCACTTGTAAAAAAGAAGACTTTCTATCTAAATTGGTTTCTGCGCACTCAAGGTCATAACTACACTTTCTTGCCTCGGACTATACGTGTTATAATTTTTTGACATAATACCGAAGGATCATAAAAATAGTGGACCATCCCAGCCAGCAGCTGAAAGTCCTATAATGATCAGCTTATACCTACTTAATAATCTGTGATCGGATTAAGGTGTGCAATTAATGAGGGAATCTTAGCATGGACATGCCGACGACGCTATAAATATTACAATTCTGATAAAATTGATCTCATACTAAGTATATATGTACCAGCTGCCAACGAAGATGTTTCCGAGCTAGACACGACCTAGTGATCTTCAAAAAAAGGGCTTATTCCTTTCTTAAAAGCCGGCAACGCATTTGTGATGTCTTAGGCGTTGCAGATTTCCATGGGCGGCGGTGAGCTGTCTGCTCGTTTGTCCGCTTTAATTTAAAAAAAAGTACTTACCTACTTGTTTTATTTTTGTTCTAGAATTCAGAATTTTAATTAGAAGTTTATTCCTATGTAGAGACGCTTATTACATACTACACGTGTACCTATAGATAGAATATTTCCAAAATTTCAGCAAGCTAACTTAATCTCGTCGAGTCATTATCTCAATTATTCTCACCTAATGCTGACTACATACCTGGTTTGTCACGTTCTCACCGGTCGTGATGTAGCTAACACTCGTGACGATGATTTGGATAAAATATAAATAAGGCAATCAGAATGCGATATCTTTTTAGTAATACAGTAAATTCTGTTTGCAGTTTAACTGGCAGTCTATATTGATGACCTTCATTGTTTACTTCTCAAACCTGTAGTATCTTCGACTTAGTGATACACGTCTCCATATTTAGTTGGCATAATTGATTGTGTCTAAATCAGGAGATGGCACTTAAAACCATAATAATAGAAATAGGTTCCTGCCTGAGCGTCATAATATTAAGTCCAATCTCATCTTAAGTAAGGTCACATTTCAAATCATTAGTTTCTGTCTTTACTAGTCATCGAAAATTTGGGCTCATATTTGCCTAAAATTTGAATTAGAACTAAAAATTAATGGGTATGACTTTCTCTTTGAATTTTTAGGACTAAAGTTTAATGGACATATCTTCCTAATAAATTTATGCAAATTAGGTGAAATGTTCAAATAAATATCAATATCACAATTGTTTTTTATTAAATGTTTACATGTTTCACTTTTACCAGTCCCTCTCAATTTCAGTCCCTCTGTCAATCCCTATAAAACTATCGATACAACTTGGACCTACACGTAGACAGTAACTTTAAAAATCTACCACTAAAATCAGACTAGGTACTGATATATGGCGAGGCGTTCTAAATGTAAAACACGATGCTGTAAATCGTCGGCCAAGTTCTAGCACTAAGCTCCAGTGACGGTTAGCCTCGGATCTGGGGGTTGCCAGTGTTGTTAGATTATTTTATTTTGAGGTTTTTTTTATGTGATACGGTAGAGGAGAAGACGGATGATGGTAAGCGAATGCTGCTGCTCATAGACAGCCACAAAACCAGTGGAGTCTTGCGCCTCCGGTACCCTCACTCACTAAGCAAAACACTTCATGCCGGTCTTCTTCGTAGTACTAAGCTTTAGCCTACTCTCTACTGGTGTTGCTGGTGTCTATGGGCGGCGGCCATCGCTTACCATCAGGTGATCCGTCTGCTCGTCTTTCACCTATCACATAAAAAGCCGTGGTATTGTCGAGCTGGCCCATTCATGCCGAAGCATGGCTCTCCCAATATCAAACCATTTTTACCCGTTTTCCAAAAATTTGATCCTCTTCATACGCTGCATTTTTCTACGCTCAAATTTTTCTCCTGAAGTTGCGATCAGCTTTTTTCTTATCAAGTGCAAAGACCATCAACTCCACAAAACTCTGCAAAATTATTCTAAAACAAACTACCCACCCCTACCGAGGTCCAGTCGAATCGATGCTTAAATCGAACCCGAAGGTTTACAACTTGTTTTACGATCGGCAAATCGAGCAGTTTGTCCGGACGAGAGGACTGGGAGCGACTTCTGATAAAAATATACCCCACGAGGCTTCACAGCAAATGCACACTTTGCCTAAGTAGGTTATGGGGGTTGCAGATTGGAATGGCGTCCCGTCGGCTTTATTTTACTGACACGTGACGCAAGAAATGAGCGACAAGTTTATTTTGGCCGGTAAAAAATATTTACACTTCTATAAAATGCAGGAGGCGTTTTATGTCAAAACCATAGCTTTTGATGTTTGTATGCTGTGCTTTTGATCGGTGGTTGCTCGGTGCGAAGTTAAACATCAGTCAATCGACGCAGATTGGTGTGATTCCTATTTTATTGTTGATACTGTCTTACATGCAATTGACACATTACATGGAAAATAATACATGTATCGTTTATCAATTATTTTTTTTTACTATTATGTTGGCTTATAAACTTGGCCTTTGTAGATTGTTTCGATTGTATGTCATGTATATCGTGACATACGATTAGCCCAAAATATTTTGTGCGATTACTTTGTCTTGTTGACAAACTAGACTATATCATAAAACTACATTAATGCTTAATTATTAAGTTTTGATGTGTAGTCATCACATACATAATAACAGCTGCCATTGGCGAGTAAATCCGTTATTGGAATTGTGCATAGACTATTTCGGATTTAAATTGAACCAATTTCGTTCTAAGATACGCGCGTTTGTAACACCCGAGTGCACGTGCACCGAGCTGCGTGTGTGTGCGTGCTCTAAACGCCACATGTAGGCAGTTACATCACTGTTACCGTTCTATATGTGCCTTCCATAATTCTATATATTCTCTGCCGCCAGAATTCACGGGGTGTATGCAAATTCGCATAATTAAATCCACGGACCCTATTTCCGTGCGAAATTTATTCGTCAACTGTTTTATTTGCGAATTTAAAGTTAAACTGGCTTTTTACCAATTTTACTTAGTTTGAAATTCACCTGTCAAAAATGTTCCCTAGATTTATAATTGGGGTTATTCGGGAGACTGCACTCAGCAATGTGAATTGCGAATTATCAAATCATTAAAAAAGAAAAGATAATTTAACACAAAAATGTGGTACGTTACCTTTTCAATTTATCTTATTAGCTTTTTAACTACGTCGAAATATTACGCGGTTTAAATTCCAAAACTCTTTAAAGCGACCGCACCCATCAAACGCTTCGCTCCTACGTTTCGCTTTTTCAAATAGGCACCGTAATTACCCGTACCTATCTCCAAATGTTTCAAAACGACCCACCACTAACACCCTATTCTAACTACCATAAGACTCAAAATCCAAAAGCATGACTGCACACGTAAAATACGCGCGTATTATG
The DNA here is from genome assembly GCA_014851415.1 of Cnaphalocrocis medinalis. Lineage (NCBI taxonomy): Eukaryota > Metazoa > Arthropoda > Insecta > Lepidoptera > Crambidae > Cnaphalocrocis > Cnaphalocrocis medinalis. The sequence continues at coordinate 11,093,575 of CM026299.1, read as the reverse complement.
GATCTCGTTAGCAATACATGTGACTGTCATTTGATATCCTGGTCCGTGCTTAAAAGGATTTCGCACGAAAATAAACATTAGTACAAACGGTTTAAGGTCTACATCCGTGTGTTGGTGTTTTATGGCAGCCACAGATGTAACAATATTGGTTTCCCGCCGAATTTAATTTTGTCTGTCGTTAATCGAGGATGGCAGTAGTGGTCTAAGGGATTATGCCGAATTTTATTAGCAGAAATTTTATTGCTATTGTTGTAATGATTTTGGGGCTGACAAAAGGATTTAATGCAGTGAATTTTATCATTCTTGTCCTGTCTACGAAGGATCATAAAATCAAAATTTAATTGAGAATACATTTTCGATTTACCAGTCCTGCAAAGTTTATTATTTCAAGAATTTAATGAGGTAGGTATAAATTTTAACCCTTTAAGGATACAATTTTATTTCCTTATTGGTAAAATTCGCAAAAAAAAATCCATAATCAGTTTAATTTCTCATGCGTGTTTAACTCAAATAATTTTAAAAATAAACTATCATAGACAATGATATTCAAAACAGTTTTGTCTATGGCGCCACATTAACATGATAAATGTATGTAAGGTAAGATGATATTGGCGACTCTGGGTACATTATTGATTTATAATTAAGTCAATAATTTATACTAATAGCATTTGTTAAGAAATCTTTCAACCATAAAATTAGCATATTTTTCTACTTGTATTTTCTTTTTATTTCGATGTTCTGTTGTATCTATTATTTAAATGAAATCGAATGTTTACTCTAGAAATTCCTTGCGCTAATTTAGACGATGCGCCTTGGTCTCGCCGATGATGTTAGGTATGTCCACAATCTTCTCTATTTCGGCATTTGTATGTATTCTCCAGCCAATCGTCTTGTACTACATAGGTATCTTATAGGTTGCATTAGATGTCGCTGGAAACACATCGTCGAAAAGATCTGAGAAGACTTCAGGCTAATTGGCAACAAGTAGTGCAGGATTGGCCAAAGTGGCGTTCTCTTGTTTCGGTGGCCAGAACTCGTTTCGGGTCGCTGATCCAGTGGAGTTAGTAAGTATTTTATCGAGCCATATTTCCATTCATCATACAGACGAATAGCAGCTATATTACTGTTTACATCCCTATTTTCCGTTTTATTCCATTTTCCCTATAACCCAAGGAAAACTACTTAACTATTGGAAATTGCCTCCATAAATCGTCCTGTCTGTTTATTTTACATATTCTTTCTACGATAATTACCTTATCCCCTTTTAGGGCCATTTCTTGTAAATTGTTTTTCACCCTTCATATAAGTGGGTACTGGACATCTCGAATAAATCATTTTTATGATCCCTTCCACCCTCACACCTTGTATTAGGGGGGTGACTGGCGTTTCTGACACCAAGCATTACTGGGTGATTTAAAATAGTTTTTTCCTAGCCATTTTTCTAAGGTTCAGAGGCAGTTAAAGGGTCATATGTAACCCTAAGGTGACTTGTGAGTTTTGAGGTTATATTGGGTTGATAGATGAAGCGTTGACAAATTTGAGATTTTGGTACCAATGAGGTTTTATTTTGGGACTATATCAGTTCTATTTTTATCTTTCTTGTTACCTTTCCGTTATAAATTTGAAAATCATTCTCATCATCTTTTTGTTCTGGTCTTTTACGTTTGGGGACGCGATTTTTATAACAGTTCTAAAGTTTACTAATAGATGGCGTGGGATGTCGATTATATCATGCAAGTGTTGTGTCTTTTCGGGCCATCGACAAGGCTTATGAGTCGTTGTGTAGAAATGGTTATAGATTTGTAAAACCTGTTACTGTTGACGTTATTTATATTTCTTATCCTATTAACAAAAAGTCATAAATACATAATGTACCATCTGTGGGACAAAGACGCCTTAATTTTGTCTGAATTCCGATTTCAAAACTAGTGCCAAATTTGTCCGTTCCAAATATGGAACCAATTTGCAAGAGTTACGGACACGGTGAACTAAAAAATAAACCAATGTTTATTTCGGTTATGAATGCTAAAATTGGGAGCGAAGGTTTTGTTTGCAGAATGCAGTACAATTGCAATAATAGCTTACAGAATTTTAGTAGCGAAATCGTGTATTTTAAAAGCTTTACAATCGGCAAGAACATCCTGCAAGGAGTTTGGCAAAATGCCATAATTGATATAGTTAAGGTATTTTATAGCTTTTAATTATTAATTGTGTATTATTATAAGAATAATAACATTACGACAAAAAATCTGCACCATATTAGTATTACATTCCAAAGCATTTGATGCATATTTAGTAATTTTGGTGTGAGTTTAGTCATTTTGGTGTACATTTAGTCCTTTTGGTGTACATTTAGTCATTTTGGTGTAAATTTAGTCATTTTTGTGTAGTTAGGTACATACAGTTAGTAATTTAAGTCTAAATCTAGGCATTTTGGTGGTTCACATTAAGTCAGTATAGTTTACGGTTAATTTACTAAACAGGAAATCTCAGGTACAAATTTTGGCACGACCCGGGGATCGAACTCAGTGACACCTTTTTATGTACCACTTTCACGCAAATAAATGATATTCTATTCTATTCTATTCACCCTCTAACCCACTGCGCCTTCGTAGCAGTGAAACTTTTCGTACATTACCTAGTATGCAAATACTTGGATATGTGGGTTAAGTTAACAGACTTACTTAAATAGTACGAATGTGCTGTTTACCTGTATCAATAAAATAAAACGTCAAATGAATTTCGTTTCCCCGCAATATGACCCTGCGATTCATCGATAACATCGATAGCCGGCGCACCACTATTACCTAACACGCGAAACTGCAGTTTGCATCGATAAACATCGATTGTATCTTAAAGCTAGGGGTGTGCCGCGACGATAGGTTTCCTGTGTTATGGTTAGTATGTAGGGAGTTATGGTATAAGTCTATAATAACCTTTTTTCTTGAGTAATAGGTTCAAAATCATTAACATATTAAAAATGGCCCCGTATGTCATGACGGTCGGTAAACGTAGTGTAGGACGACCTCAGGCCAGATGGAGTGATGATCTGCGCAAGAGGGCTGGCTGGAGCTGGATGAGAGTAGCCGAAGATCGATCAAAGTGGCGAGCATTTGGAGAGGCCTCTGTCCATCAGTGGACTGCAACAGGCTGATGATGATGATTAAAAATGGCATCCAACCGCATTAATATAGAGGTAATTCGTGAATGAGAATTAGCCAAGTAGGTCTCACCATTGACCATTGGCTTTGCACCTATTAGATAATATCATTTCTTTTGACGGTGAACTCTACAAACAACACAATTTTTTACCTTGGCTACACATTTCACATTTATGTTTTTGATGGGATTTATTTATACAGTAATTATTGACACTGATAATGTAAATTTATCGATGATTCTCTTAATTCAATCTGAGTCCATTTTCGATATAAATAGTTCATAATTAATTAATTACAATTGTGAATGAAGGTGAGGATTAAAATTGGTTCATTAATGCATTTTAAAATTAAGTAAGTACAAAGTTTGCTGAAAATTTAAAACATTAAAATTGGAGTGTTTTTGTTGGAGAGTGGTTTCAAAAATTGGTGTTTATCTGTAGAATACATTTTTGAAATACCTGGTTACAATGTGTAAGTAATAAAATATACTTTCTCTCATTCGGAACGTGGTACTAATATTAGTTACTAATTATAAACAGTCTCTTAGTCAACGTCATAGCTTATAGGTAAACCTGAAAAGGCAAACTATTTGCGCGATGTCATTTACGCCCAGCGACATCTATTGGCTACTATTTGCAACTAATATGTTGAAACCAAGTGAGGGTAGGCCACGCGTCAACAGAAAAAGAGAAAAGACCTCTATCATAGAAATCAAGTCATCGTAGCGATGATGGGATTAGGCTAATCACCACGCTTGCCTAACATTTCTACTTACGGTAAGAAATCTCAAAAATCTTTCTTCGTTCCTTACATACAGGGCTGCTTAAAATCGGAACCAAAAAATCGTTACTTCCATCAAAGACAGCCGTCGACAAACACCCGGGGGAGCGAGCGTTACTCTCAAAACACCCAGGAAACAACATTCGCCGCTCGCCGCAAATAAATCCAATTAAACGCTTGGACACAGTCAAGTTAACGTAGAGAGTAAATCCGACAATCGGTGGGATAAAAGAGTTCTGGAGTAGAGAGCGGTCTCGGGAAATGAGCTTCTGGAGTAGAGACGCGGCTCTTGGTAAATGAGTTCTGGAGTAGAGAACTCGTCTCGGTAAATGAGTTCTGGAGTAGAGACGTCGTCTCGGTAAATGAGTTCTGGAGTAGATAACGCGTCTCTGTTAATGAGTTCTGGAGTAGAGACGGTGTCTCGGTAAATGAGTTCTCGAGTAGAGAACTCGTCTCAGTAAATGAGTTCTGGAGTAGAGACGGCGTCTCGGTAAACGATTTCAGGAGTAGAAGATCGATTAAAGTGGCGCTCATTTGGAGAAGACTAAAATAGGGTGATAAATTGGACGGTGATGTTTAACAATCCTTTCTAATTTCTTGACCAAAGAAAATTCTCGCTTCAGAACACTTTTAATTTTCGAATATTGTGTAGTAAGTGCCTTGAAAAAACAGTCGTAACATTTATTTTTCCAAACTTAAGAGCCCTATTAATTGCTGGCACGCGATGACAATCATTTTTTTTTATTGTTCTTGGCTGCCAGCAGTAACGATCTCTTTCACCAAAGATAATAAAAATAGATCGCAGGAGATGTTAAGACATCTTACTGTTGTGTATTTCACTGCGATTCTCGTTACGTTCGGAACCATTTGTCCCGGAAAGGAACAACTGGGGGACAAAACGAAAAACTGTCGACTCAACGTTCCATAATCAATTTCTGAACGAACACATACCAGCCCAGGTTATTATTAGGGTAAGATCGAGATTGCGCATTGTTCAGAAATAGGTTAAAAAGGTGCAACTAATGTACTTTTGATTATTTCTGGGAGGGTCTTTCGTTTTTTTTAATGCATTGGTTGTTTCGTTTTACGTGAATTTTGGATCAAAATCTTTAAAAATCTGGCAATGTTTAAGAGCCTCTATTGTGTGTTACAACTACGGGCAATTGGATCCGAAGGATCTATCGATCGATCATCATCACCATATCACTCGACTAGTCTTAATACCTAGTGTTTAAGATGAAACTCACTTCTATGAGAGGAACCCCAGACAAAGCGTGAAAACATTAAAAGTGTCGCCTACAAATGAAGGCTCCATTCTCAAACTAGCGCTCTTTGGAATTTTCGGGTTCATCATAGATTTATATGACGGAGGCCTTTGCCCTGCAATGGGACAGTTTATAGGCCGATACTTTACTTTTTACTTCCCTTCTAATAGTAATCTACCGGCTGTAAACATTTACATCAACACAACCATTCTGAACAACATTTGTTCCCTGACTTTTGAAAACAAAATGTAGTGTTTTGTTTTCATCCCAAATACCTACATCGGTGGCATATTCGAAATTTAAAAAATCTGTAGCTTTAAAACTACTAATGACAGCGTTGTTGGGATCACTTTTTTAAAAGCTTTTATTTGACATGCAACGTATTTAGGTTTCTTTCAGTAAGGAATTTTGTATATACATAGAGATGGCCAAGAGAACATCAAATGATAATATGCTTTGGTATAAATATTAAAGTGCTACCTTTGGAGTTCATAGTTTTCTTGCTGACCAAATATCATAACCAATTTTAAAGTACCAACCAGGAATGCAGAAATCAAGTGGACATACTTTAACAAGACTGTAACTGCCATACAGTTTCTTAAACATGTTTTATCAACAATTGGCAACCCTAACGTGGCGATAATAATAAATCTGGCCAAATTAATGGCGTTTCTGACAGATCGTTTACGTTTCGCGAGTCATACAGAAGAATGAGTTCTGTAACGAGTTTGGGCTAACGATGCTGAGACAACATGCAACCCTGTGCAGTGAGCGGTAGATGGTATCAGATTTTAAAAATAAAACCACACAACGTCTTATACATTGACCTGACTCTGTTCTAAGTAGCTTAAGCTTTGTGTAACAGATAATCAGAAAACAGAGGAACACATAATAATTAAAAACATATTCATACACTTCGAGTGTCTGGGTGTAGGTATAAATATGTATGTTTGGCCAGGGTGGGGATCGAACGGACCTTTGACGTATGAGGCAAGGAGTAATATAATGAGTGATAAAAGAGTTAAAAGAGTGCTATTGCAGCATTGATAGTAAACTTACGTGTCACAATCCTACTACTATTATAAAGGCGAAAGTTTGTAAGTATGGATGTATGGATGTTTGTTACTCTTTCACGTAAAAACTACTGAATGGATTTGAATGAAACTTTACCACAATATAGCTTATACATCAGAATAACACATAGGCTACAATTTATAAAAATATATTGTGTGGATTGTCCAAAATATGACGGTAAGTGTCAATAATTAACTCCACGCGTACGAAGTCGCGGGCGGCCGCTAGTACAATCTATTTCTAATTTCGCGTTCAGAAATTATCAGAAAATTTCTAATTTCGCGTTTTTATTTTTTAACAATTTAACATTATGAATGAACGAATTGAATTTTTTTTTAGAAAAAAACACTACAAAATGTATAAAATTAGTAACAGATTTCATACAACATTATTCACACCTCAAATGTTTAAATGAACAAAAACCTCTGTTTGAACCGTACGTCGACTATTAATCAAAAAGTTGTGAACAATTTAACGTCGCAACGCAACAGATTTTAACGATAAGCCTCTTGTCCTCTCGTGAGTAACTTTTGAACGTTGGTCAAAGTTAAGCCGTGCGGTCTGTCTGCGTCAGTGACGTCATATGGAGATGATTGTTTTTTTTTGTTTGATGTGGGTTCGACCACGGGTTAAATTGTTTTGGTTAAATTTTATGAACTTTTGAACTAAAAGTAAGCAATTTTTAATAACGGCAAATACGTAAGATTAAGCCTAATCCCATTGTAGTTTTTAACCGTGGGAGAGCCACGCTTTGGCATGGACCGGAGTAATACCACGGCCTCGAAGAAAACCGACGTAAAACAGCGCCCGCAGCTTTCGCCGAGTGAGTGAGCGTACCGGGGGGGTCCAATCTGGGGGAAATTTATGGAGTCACAAATGCGCTGCCAAATTTCACCAGTTTGGCAGCGCTTTTGAGACTCCTTTGGTATTGTGGGTGTCCAAGGTGACCTGTCTGTTCGTGACCCCTATTTTTTATTAAGCCTATTGGTAGACAGTGGAACTACTGCCCCGAAACGTAGTGAGGGCAGGCCACTAGTAGTCTAAAAAAAACCTCTAACATCCCCCTTCTCTTTCCTTCCAGAACCAAGATACGAAACAGCATACGCGTGTGAAGGGAAGACCCTGAAGATAGGCTGCTCCGAGGGGTCCGTGATCCACCTCATCAGGGCGAACTACGGCAGGTTCTCCATCACCATCTGCAACGACCATGGGAACATCGACTGGAGTGTCAACTGCATGTCGACGAGGAGTCTAAGGGTTTTACATAGCAGGTTTGTACTAGTTTTGTTTAGGTCTTAATAATACTCGTAATAGTTCATAAGTACAGTAATTTCACCACCGTACTACACGCCATAAACTTGGGTTCCATCCATACCATCTGGATGGTTGGCAATCCTCTACCGTGCGCTTTACACGACACTTTCTGCCGCGCACCTCCTCATTGTGGAATCAACCCGCAGCGGTATTTCCGAACCGGTACGACATCCAAATCTTCAAGAAACGAGCCGAGCCTATACCTTCCTAAAGGGCCGGCAACGCATCCGCACTCCTTCTGGTGTAGCTGATGTCCATGGGTGTTCACTTACCATCAGGTGACCCGCTTGCTCGTTTGCCTTCCTATAGTATAAAAAAAAGTACCTATTCAGAGCGTAAAGAGGAAATTCTGCGGCTAATGTGACCAGCCCACTGCCACTTCAGTTTGCTAATTCGGTGGGCTATGTCCAGCAGTGGACGTCTATTAGCTGAAATGATGATGATGACGCATAGTCCATCTAGACTATGACTAATCTCTCAATTATAGGAGTAATACCAAAATACCTTTCCCAATGTATTTGTCTACCTGGTCTCCCCGAGAATTCTTATATAACCTAACCATGCATGCTATTCAGCTAGGTAGGACGCAAGTTGCGTCTATGGGCAAGCAATCGCTTACCATCAGGTGATCCGTCTTCTCGTCTGCCACCTATCATATAACATAAACATATTAATATATTTTACCACTCAAAACAAAGCATAGTCTGTATAATTTATTCGTGGATTAGACCTAAAATGGGCCATGTCTAAAACGGAGATAATCCCCTAATATTGATATTGCTAAAACAATAATGTAGAATTTGTGGTATCCATTTGTCCAAATAACTGTTAATAATCCCGTTGCATTCAGATAGGTGATAGAAATGGTTTATGATATTATATTATAATACAGCAAAAATAAGCTTTTGAATCGCGGGTATTCAAATTGCAAAACCCTACTAACATTTTCAATGTTTTGATTCACTTATACACATTATATACTATCTCCCTCTCTCACACACAAACACACACTCTAACCTTTTTCGACTCCCTAAACAAAATAACCAAGATGTGGCCAACTTTGTATGGAAAGTTGAATTGTTTTTTGCGAATTTTCAAAAGTTATGGAACAAATGTTGTTCCAAATGGTTCAAAAATTTTCATAAATATACCCTGTAATATACTTTATGAATGTACCCTGTAATTTGTGATCCTCGGTTGTCTGATATCTGTAACATAAGCTCTTAAGCTACTTTGTATGGAATCAGGTCAATGTATGAGATGTTGTGTGAATTTGTTCTGAAACATATATTAGATTGTAGAGTCATAGATTGTTGTTGCGGCAACGCATCCGTGCTCTCTCTGGTCTGTAGCTGATGTCCATGGGCGGCGGTGTTCACCCACCATAAGGTGACCCGCTTGCTCGTTTGCCTTCCTATATTATAAAAAATATTAAATGCATTTGCTTACGGAACCCGGCTCGCAATTCTGACTCGCACTGTAGCTTTAAAATATTTTAATCGCCATTAAGATACCAAATGATCGGTAAGCTTGTTTTCTCCGAGAAAAAAAGGTCCATTATTATTGACGGTTAATGGTATCATGTCGCCAATTAGGAGACGGTATCATATTACACGATTACCGACCACCAATTAATTATAATACAAATGTTCTTAACGAAAAAATAAAAATACAAAACTGCCGATAGAAAATTATTATACCCATCGCTTTACGTTTATGTCTATGTAGATTTTTTGTAATTAAGAACTGGTTTTGTGTCTCAATTAATTAAATTAAAGATGGCTTCTGGAGAAACAGTATAACAACTGATGGGTTGTAGAAATCTTGTGTTGGTAATTGATAAAAGTTGATTTACGTAAAGCGGAAATCGAATCCAACTAAAATGTATTATCGTATACGAGTAGGCAACGTCAACTAAAATCTATTTTCCATAGGTTTTCGAAGATTGAAAAAAATAACGACGGATTTTGAAAAATCCTAGAACAAATGATGCCATTCTGAATGGTTGGATTCACAATATTTTTTTTTGGGGGCAGTCAAGCAGACGGATCACCTGATGGTAAGCGATTACCGCCGCCCATGGACACCCGCAACACCAGAGGAGTCACAAGTGCGCTGCCTGCACAAGGGAGATTCTCATAAAAAAAAATACAACCTTTTATTATCTAGGTGTCATGTAATGTCATGTTTGCGTATCCTGTTTAGCAGCTCTGCCGTCATCATCGTCATCAGCAACCCATACTCGTCCACTGCTGGACATAGGTCTCCCCTAATGCACGCCACCGCTCCCGATTTTCGGCCACTCTCATGCAGCCCACACCAGCCAGCCTTCGAATGTCATCATCCCATCTTGTCGCAGGGCGTCCAACACTACGCCCCACAAATACTTAATAGTACAAGTACAGAAAGCCCACTCCTAAAAACCGTCTATAGAAAATAAAGACTCAGGCTACCATAACATAAAGTTGAAATTCCGACCGCCCGGCGTTCAATACCTACAATTATTCATACCTAGAAGTGCGTTCTCTTTCTATCGCAAACAGCTGTCTCGCATGCGTCGCCGCTCGCTCGTGAGTTTCTACTAATTAGCCCCTCCGGAGGGGCCGCCGCATGTACTTGCAAGTTCGATACCTACACGCGGAGTGGGACAGGCCTGACTACGCTTACCGAGCCTGTAGGCAGACGTTCTGCTATCTATTTTGTGGCCGGCGTGCAGTTTATTGGCAATCTCGCGGTAAACGTGATCAGCTTGCTGTAGCGAATATTTAATTTTCGGCAATTTTCGCCAATCCCGACACTAACGATTACACGTTTACGGTGGACACAATGTAGGGGAAAGCAGTGAGGAGATATGTTCGAGCTGTTAGATTGATAAAATAAATCTTTCAACGGATATTCGGCTTCGGCAATCTTAACGATGAGCCACGTCCTACTCACGATAGGGTAAAGGTGGGATAGATGCCGTAGTAGGATAGATGACTCAAACAACATGTAGCGACCACCTGTGCGTACACTACACTCATAGTCATTCGTTTAAATACAAGCGCATCCACTCCCTCCCGCCAGTCGCCGCTAAGGACTCAGTGTAGTATTCGCACAGGTCGCTACATGTTATCTGAGGTATCTATCCAACTACCTACAGCATCAATCCCACCTTTACCCTATATGATAGTGTTCGAAAGTGTGCGCAAACATAGGTGCTTTATCTATTTCCTTACCCACTTAATTCTATGGGACTCCAGCGTGACACCACACGACCGAAGATAGATTGGGCGCAGGACCAACTAACGGGGTCATAAGACCGTCAACTTCCAGACTTTGGGCTGATACTGAGAATTTATGAACAGAAAAACTCAGGTACAAATTTTTGCCCCGACCCGGGGATCGAACACGGAACCCAAAGCGCAGCAATTGCTTTAAAGTGCGACCCACAACCCGCTGCGCAAACGAGGCAGTCATCGATACTGATTGCAATATTTGCAATTGTTAAAAGTATCGATACTATCGATACCTAGTATGTTTGTGGTTCCTTCGTTGTTTCTGGTTCCCATAATACAAGGGAAACCTTAGTTTGGGACCAGGACAATGTATGTGATGTTGTCTCAGAGTATTGGCGTTATCATTAGTAGGTTTTATTAAATTTTCTCTATAGCTAATATTTACACGTAGAAATACTATCGGTATAGCTAACACTAGCTTACACGTGTTCATCTAAGGTTAAAGATGACATTCTGTTGTTCACCCAAGTGTGGTCATAATAACGTGGGCCTACACGAGCGAGAAAAATTGATGGGATGAGGTTTAGCTGTTGATGGATAAATTATATGAGTACTTGTAGATTCACCTTCTTTTTAATATACCACATCGTACATTTATTTTTGTATTTTGCCTAACATCATATCTTATGCCTTTGATATAACCTAACTAATTAGGTTAATTATCGCACTCACTTGGAACCTGCAGGAATCTTCTAGATCAGTGGTTCTTAACCTTTAAGGTCATGAGGGACCATTTTACCAAAATTCTGTCATGTCAGGGACCACACACTTCGGATCGCGGCGCCGTTTGCGTTGTGTTGACTCGACTCATCACGTCACGTCACTTGTTTATTACGATGTCTTCGCGGACCACTTAAAATGCCTCTAGGGACCACTAGTGGTCCGCGGACCACCGGTTAAGAACCACTGTTCTAGATGAACCCGTAACATTCTAGACCCCATCGATGTTTTCCATGATGTGCGATTATGGTCAAGCGTTATCCTAAAAGAGGTAAATTCTATAGACAGCGACAATGCTCATAGCTAAAAAGGCGAAACGCTTGCGCGATGTAATCGATACCTAGCGCCATCTATTGATGCGGAGTGAAACTAATGTCCCGAAACGAAGTGAAGGAGGGTCATCGGCCTATATACTGTCCCACTGCAGGGCAAAGGCCTTCATAATAGAAATCCAGTCATCGCTACTATGATGGGATTAGGCCTAATCACCACGCTTGCCTAATGCGGATTAGTGATCACAAACCCGAGCTATTCGAAAAATTCGAAACATACTTTTTGCTCGACCCTTGTTTTTTTCTATAAAGAGGTTACTTCAACTTATTTTAAATGAAAATACATCGTACGACCTATTTTCTTTAACCTTTAAGAGGGTCAGGTCGGTCTAGATTTAGGTTTAAAGCTCCTTTTTTCCACCAGAGGTGTCGCGCTAGGGTTATTTATGATACCACAAGATCGTTTATTTTCATATTTCTCACAGCTGAGCTCACCACTGGTTGAAGCGAATTATGTACCTTTTAAATAGAAATCTAACCTGTACCTACTCTACGTTAGTAAGCTAAGATATTGAGATTAACTTACTCTTGTATTCTTGAAGGATTGACTGATTTTTAAAGGACAGTTAGATTTTTTGTTATTGTCTATACTATCTCATATTCCACGCCAGGGCTTATAGGTAAACCGAAAACATGAAACACTTGCGTGACACAATCAACGTCCAGCGGCATCTATTGGTAGACAGTGGAACTACTGTCCCGAAACGAAGTAAGGGCGGACCACTAGTTGATTATAAAGTCGTAAGACCCAAAAGCCTTTTAAAAGGTTGTATCTGTTGTCTTTACGACGATATGATTAAGCTGGACCTTAATCCTTATGGTGATGTTTTGGTTTAGGACGTTAGTCATTTGACTAGAATATTTCTGATCTCTCTTACCTTAAAGATATCTAACTTAATTATAATGATCAATGAAGATTCGGCAAGGAGTTCCATATTGTTTTAAACGTTCATAGTCAGATTTTCTCGCATCTGTTTTCGACATAATTGTATTTCGCCTCATTATTAGTAAGTAATACTTACTCACAGTATCTAGACGCGAAATACAAATAATGAGGTACAATGGTAGCAATCCCGTTACAAACTATTCTAAGGAGTTCTACTTAACTGTCGGCATTTACAAATGTGAGTGTGGAAGCAAATTACTACGAATAAGTCTATTGATATTTCATATTCCTTGTCCACAGATGTAGTATGCACCAAAACTGCAGTATATTGGCGAGTACGAACGTCTTTGGCGACCCTTGTCCAAACACGCTGAAGTACCTTGAAGCACATTACCAGTGTGTACCAGGTAAGATGGAAAGTTTATTAATTCATACTTATGGATACGTCTCTTACCCCCTGGTTGCAAAAGGACATCTAAGAAAAGTACACGACCTAAAGTCGTGCCAGCCATTTTAAATGGATGATATAAACTTTTGTACGGTTATATCTAAGTGAAATAACCGCGTTGGAGACAATTAGTTGAGTCAGAAGGAGATGCCGTTAATAAACAGTAAGAAATAACATAGAAGAGACAGCTCTCTTCATTCCTCCCAAGCAAATTCGTCCTTAAATTGCGTTACTTGACTGAAACCTTTTGACAAATCTATGTAGAAACGTAGCGTGAGGGTTGGGCTTGGGGTCAATGAAATCCTTTAAGTTCAGCAATACTGGTTTTATTCTTCTTTTCCCTCATGAAACAGCACAATCTTATAACTCTTATCTTCTTATTTTAATTAATTATTCTAAACTTCTTCCTTCCGCGCGTCGTTCGTCTTCCTTCGCCATTCGTCTTCTCTCTCTCTCACACTCCTCATTCCCTCTCACTCACTCGTCTGCGTTCCTTTCCACTCTTTAATATTCACATACTTGTCATCTTACACCAATCCTACATCTATTTCAGCCTCAACAACCAGCACGACGAACAGGCCATCACCACCCTGGCTGATCACGTCACAGCCAACAGTTTGGCGGTCCACAGTAGCTCCAGCTCCTAAGAACCCGCCGCAAGTCCAGCAGGGGGAGAGGAAAAAGCCCACGGTGATCACTCCGCCTACCTTCAGGCCACATATCACGTTACCACCGGAGGTGAAGCTTGGAGACATTGGGACTAAGGTAAGCGATTTAACAATCCCCTTACAGATTCAATAATTGTCCAAAAATATGCTGATGATAATTAATCAAACATTAAAAGAACTTTTTTTCTTTCCCTTGACATTGGCAAAGTTGTGTCGCATCCAAGAATCAAAGCCATAAAATAAAATAAAAACATATTACTAACTAGAGTTGAAGGCAATGAGGAATCAAAACTATTTTATAAACATTTATCTATAGGTGATTAAATTATCAAATTGTTTCCAGAAGACCACCACCCGACAACCAGACTCCTCTTCCGAGAGGGGACCACCACAAATACCACGGGAAAGCGTGCCTGTGGTCAAAGAAGAATCTCCTAAGGCAGTAGAAGCTGATCATAGTCCAAGAAATGATAAGCCGAATAAGGAAGAGGAAGCTGGTGAGTGGATATTATCAACTACTCAATAATGATACCTGCTCTTCAATAAGCTTTTATGTAGAATAAAAATTTATAAACCGAGTTATTCGTGTGCAAATTGGGTTTAAAGGTGTTAAATTAATCTAAAAACAGACAAAACCTTGAACCTACGCAAAAAATATCTATATCCATCCTAACAACGGTCTATTTTGATGATATATAATTGTCAGTTAGATAAAACATGAGAGCAAAATTGTTTAAATTCATGATAAAACTGTAACGTTTAACACTTACTAGTTGACATTCTTCTTTCAGGAACATAATATTCATAAAACCATATATTTTCTTGATTCCCCAGCCGTGACAGAAGAAACAATGCAATGGCCAGTGAAAGATGAAGATTCAGACCCATCCCCACCAGTGCAAGAGCCACCTAAAGAAATCAGACCTGAAGAAACGGATGATGAATTTGATAAAGCATTCTGTAAGTTTATTTCTGAGCTACTTAGTCGACATGTTTCGTCAGAGAAGTTCTGATAGTGCTGACTCTTCAAGCCATTCCTTTACACAAATTTACGAAATTAATACAAAAGATCATTGATATAAGCCTTAACTTTATAATTCCAAACGTTTGAAAATATGATCCCAACAGCGCTGCTATTAGTAGTTTTACAGCTTCAAATCGTTGTATTTTCGACCCTAATCCATGGTTCATGGTTTTAAATTCAGAAAAAGCCAAATAGCGCTCTTTTGCAAATGCAGCCTCATGGCAGAGACACTTTTAACGCGTTTACGCTGTACCTATTAAGCTTTAAGGTATCTATGGTTACTATGATTGAACAGAATATTGGTATCAAAGTTACTTACATCATTCTGATTCTCAATTAACAAGATTAAGTGCGCTCTGACTGTCTGTTCATCATAACTGTTACTAAATTTTAATTTGCTCTCTTTCCAGCAACCAACGCAACACCTCTCGGAAGGAGAGCATACTGCCCCCAGGTCACCGCGCGAGGCTTAGATTGGAACTGGACTTTGGCTGGCTCCTACGCACTCCAACCCTGCCCAGGGGGCGCTACTGGTCTCGCTCGATGGAAGTATGTATTTTATATCTATAGTTTTGTCGAAAACTGCACCACATAATGACTTCAAAATTGATTCTTGAAAAGTTTTTCGTATAACTTAAATTGGAACTACATAGATAGGCGTTAATATGACTTAGATGGGCGTTAAATTTGTTTAAAAGTATCCTTGTATAGCATTAAATATACCTACGTCACACTATCATGTTACTTTCATTTATGTTTTTGAGACTCATGTGTAAAGAATTATAATTGTTAATTAGCGAAATGTAAAAGCTGACTTCAAAGTAGCCGACAATAAATCGAGTACAACAATTCTCAATTTATAACCATCTGCCAATTTCAGGTGTACACTTGCTCCTCACCATTTTATTGAAGAAGACCGAAGGAGTCCTAGAAGACGAGGATCAGGATTGCAGTCCGGAGAGAACTATCATGACTTGGGTTTGGATCAGCCTAATGATAGACAGTTGCAGCTTATTAGGAGATTAGGATCAGAGGCGTTACTTAAAGGTAACATTTGAATCCAGACACCTGTTCAATTTGTAACAATCGAATAATGAACGCAGTCGTAGACTTTTTTTATTAGACCTATTTTCTAAAGCAAAATGAAAATCATGTTTGCGAAGTAAAAGTAAGCAATTGAAAAAATAACACAATAGCGTACCGTGTTTAAAATCTAGTATGGTTAGGAGGAATAGACCATATAGTTTTTACAAAGACTTGGATTATTCAAAATTTAAATCTTTGGCAGGTCGAGAAGGTGATTCTCCTGAACATCTGATAGATTACAGAGGAGGAGCTAGCCTCCCAGATGCACAGGCTTCTAGTCAAAACCCGACGACCAGCTCTGAATATGCCTATCGTGAGTGACCTTGTCTCTGACCTGACCGAAAAAATCAGTAAATTTTAAAAATTGCCGTAATTCTACTGTGGATGACCTATTTAACTTGACCTTTTGGATGTTTCAGCGGATGCCATGCCTGAGTGGTTTGGCTCAACTCCTGACCTCAGCGAATGCCGGTCCGTGTGGTTGAATAGCTTGGAAGCCAGGGTTAGAGAAGGAGAATCTCTCCTCAGCATCAGCAATGACTTAGCACAGGTAAGATCTTTAATTTAGTTTAAGATTTAGAGATTCTAGTCCATACAGAACACTTATGAATGTCAATTTTCATTCATTAATCGTAAGATACATAACCGTCACAGGTAATGGCGACATCTTGACCGTAAGCATGATGCGAGTGTTCAAATTCAAATCATTTATTGCATATCACAATACAAAACGAGGTGGTACATAAATTACTAATATAATATTGTGACACCCTGTTCAATCGTTAATGGTGGTTTCTGCCATTCCAGGTTACCTCATCGAAGACCTTATACGGTGGTGACATGATGACCACAACAATGATCATGAAGAAACTGGCACAGAGAATGTCGCACAACGTCCAGACCTTTCCCGATCCTAGGCAAAGAGAAGCATTCGTCACTGATATGCTGCTTGGAGTCATCAAGACTGGTGAGTACCTACTATTAATATTATTTAGTTTTTTTTTAATTCAACGTCGATGGCAAACAAACGTGCGAGGGTAGTAGCTTTAGTAGTATATGATTTGTTGTTGAAATTGGAAAAAAGGAAAGAATATGATATTTTGAGTATGATCATAATCATGTAATAAAAAGAGCATATGTAGTATCTTAAAATTTACTTTGATGACATGATACTGATATTTTCTTTCAAGCATTTCTTATAAGCAAAAATACTTACCTTCTCCAGGATCGAACCTCCTAGAAGAAAGTCAACGAGCCTCATGGGCTGACCTGAGCCCTGACATCCAGAACAGAGTTGCAAGTGCCCTACTGACCCAACTGGAAGAAAACGCCTTTCTCTTAGCTGATGCTGTCACTAAGGAGAAGACCATACTGCAAGTTGTCAAGAATATCTGTAAGTATTGGGTAGTGTTTTATATTTCCAGTCGACTGCAGAGCAAAGGCCTCCATCATAGAAATCAAGTCATCGCTACTATGATGGGCTTAGGCTTAATCACCATGCTTGCCTAATGCGGATTGGTGATCGCAAACCCGAGCTATGTTCGAAAAATTCGAAACATACTTTTGCTCGACCCGGGAATCCGCGTTTCTTCGAATTCACGTAGAACGGGGCAGCGTAAGTCGGGATATTACTGTATTAATAAATCTTAATATTTTGTCCACAGGCCTCTCAGTAAGAGTTTTGGAAGTGAAGAACGTAGATGATGAAACCTTTCCCTCAGCTATCACACAAGACCAGTGGAAGGCTTCAGAAGACACAATCACAATACCTAAGGCGGCTTTACTTGGTGAGTTGAGTATATAATATTTTTACACCACATAATAAAAGAAACAACCGTACTTTAATGCAGACATTGATGGCTTCGTTTTCCGTCAGGGATTGATCAAACTGCAATCTGATGATGGCGTTGAATGGAGAAAATGTAGAAAGTTCAAAAAAATACTAAAAAATTGCATTCATTTATGTATGGATGTCCTGAAAATTGAAACTCAGATCCTTATATCTTTTCGCATGCTGTTTAGCTCAGTAAGGTGTGTTTCACGATTTGAATTGTCTCCATTTTCCTTTTGGATATCCATTAGGTCTCAGTTTGAAATCAGGGTGCTCAGTCTTCAAAGTTACGTTTATACAAACGAAAATTTTCATATGAAAATAGAGTAGTGTCTTTATTTATGTCATCACCGCTGTATTTACGTTTTCTGCGTTTCGGTAAACCTAATGTAGAACTCTAGTCTATCCCAGAGCGTGTCCATCCTTACAAAAATTTGCGCCCCCAGCCGGGCTAAGATGCGCACCACGAGATAATTTTGTCGACACTCGTATTGCGTCAGCGCTAGTTGCTTCTCGCTCACCTGACAGGGCGAGGAGCGGGATAGAAAGATACGCTCTCGCGAACGAGAGTCGACAAAATTTTGTCGCGGTGCGCATCTTAGCCCGGCTGGTGTGCCGGTTTGACCGGAATCTGGCTACGTCCTGGCTGGGTGTGGTGCGTCAATGTCAATGTTGTCCGGAATCCGATTCCTTAAAATTCACCTTTCTACTATTCCAGATAACCGTCAGAATGACCTCGTACGCATCGTGTTCTTCGCGTTCGACCGGCTCGAGCAAATCCTTCCGCCCACCTTCATCAAGAACCCTCAGTACGCCGCCTTCGCGTCTGACTCGGCCCAGTCGTCTTCCACCAGCATCAACTCCGAGAAGAGGAACCTCACAAGGGTTTTGAATTCGAAGGTGAGATTTTTTACAATTACTTAATTAATTTTTAATACGGAGTGATACCACTGCCTCACAGAAAACCGGCGTGAAGCAGCCCCTGTGCTGTGTTTCGCCGAGTGAGTGAGGGTAACGGAGGCCCACTCGGAGGGGAAGGGGATAAAAGGTTGGCAGCGCACTTGTAACTCCACTGGTGTTGCAGTGTCCATGGGCGGCGGCAATTGCTTACCATCAGGTGATCCGCCTGCTCGCTTGCTACCTATCAGATAAAAAAAAACATTTGGAATATTAGGTAGTACCTACCCATTTTAATTGGGATTAAATTAGATTATCTGATCTGAAGTCTGAATACTACAGACGGACAGTTCTACCGCGTGTGGACTAGTCACGCATTACCAAAGATTATCTATCTTCTTCTATACTTTTATCTATACTATTTATAAAGAGATAACTTCTATAGACAACATCTAAGGCTTATAGGTAAACCGAAAACACGAAACGCTTGCGCGATGTAATTGAGCACAGCGCCATCTATTGGTTCATTTCTGAATTACGTTCCCGTAGCGAAGTGAGGGCGGGCCATACCATATACAGGAGAAGAAATTTGGAGCTCAAAATAGGAACTTTGACCACGTTTTTCCGAAATTAACATTGTTGTTAGACTAAAACATGGTCATTTAGACTTAACATCGACTCTAATTTTAATGGTACTAAGTCTCTTGTGTAATTCCTGGTTGGGTCCAAGGCTGTCGCTTTGTAACCTTG
This sequence comes from Cnaphalocrocis medinalis, assembly GCA_014851415.1. Taxonomy (NCBI): domain Eukaryota; kingdom Metazoa; phylum Arthropoda; class Insecta; order Lepidoptera; family Crambidae; genus Cnaphalocrocis; species Cnaphalocrocis medinalis. The sequence continues at coordinate 11,074,061 of CM026299.1, read as the reverse complement.
GGTAAGCTTAGACTATGATTCAGGATTTAAGGAGTCTGATAATTCCAATGAAACTACTGCAGTCTGACCTTCGCAACCCTATAACAGGGGAACCAGATCAACTGAATCATGGTTGCACGTTTCAGATACTATCCGAAGCGTGCAGTTGTGGGTTGTGTTTAACTGTGGGAGAGCCACGCTTCGGCATGAATGGGCCGGCTTGACCGGAGTGATACCACTGCCTCACAGAAAACCGGCGTGAGGCAGCCCCAGTGCTGTGTTTCGTCGAGTGAGTGAGGGTACCGGAGGCCCACCCAGGGGGGGAAGGGGATAATAGGTTGGCGGCGCACTTGTAATCCACTGGTGTTGCAGGTGTCCATGGGCGGCGGCAATTGCTTACCATCAGGTGATCCGCCTGCTCGTCTGCTACCTATCACATAAAAAAAGGTGTTTTCGTTCACCGCCGAGGAAATGGTAGCATAACGCACGAAGATTTGAAAAATCGGAGGGTTATCTCGTTCTTATTCAATGAGCTACCATCGCTCTCCAAGTATCACAGAATAAATTAAACTATGCTTATTATTTTTTGTTGTAGCTTGCCTTGCTTACAAAGTATTTGATGTTATTTTACAGGTTATATCAGCCAGTTTGGGCAATGGACGCCACATCCAGCTATCTCAGATGGTCCACTTGACTATGAAGCACCTCAAGACTGAGAATGTATCCAACCCCGCTTGTGTGTTCTGGGATTACACTTTGCAGTAAGTTTTTCTTAACAATTTTGGGTTAAAACACAAAGTTAGTGTCCTTTGCGAAAATTCTCTAACTGACTTTTTCTCCTTCCACAGCGGCTGGTCCTCCGAAGGCTGTTCCGTCGAGTGGTCCAACGCCTCCCACACAGGCTGCGCGTGCTCACATCTCACCAACTTCGCGATTCTCATGGACGTCCACGGAGTTAGCCTCAGTGGCCGCCACGAGATGGCGCTGAGGCTACTAACGTTCATCGGCTGCGCTATTTCAGCTGTGGCGTTGTGTGCGGCCATTATTGTGTTCCATTGCTTTAGGAATATGAAGGTGAGTTTCTGTGGTTTAAATACGTCTATTTTTGGGTATTAAGAAGAATTGCTACTCTGAATTCGTATCCTAGACTATTCTCAGTCACTGCCAGCAATCTTAAGGTAGTTAGTTTAACTAGCTGCAGGCTTTCCTTGACTACGCTTGTCTAACCGCGGTGTTGAGTTAATGAAGGAGAACTCTTAGAATAAATGTTGTTCAGAGTGCTTGTTGGAAGACTTCGTTAAAGCGATGTTAATGTTCACAGATAGGGTATATTATATTGTATTTTGAAATTTAAATCCATATGTTCCTGATTCCAGTCGGACCGTGTCCTGATTCACAAGAACCTCTGCGCGTGTCTCCTCATCGCTGAGGTGGTGTTCATGTGGGGCATCGACCAGACTGACAACCGGATCCTGTGCGGCATCATCGCTGGCCTGCTGCACTACTTCTTCTTAGCAGCTTTCGCTTGGATGTTTCTAGAAGGTCGGTACATATAAAGCAAATCCACGTTTACTACGAGAATGAACCAGGATTTGGCAAGTCAAGTTACATTGAAACCGCTATCTAACCTTTACAATTCTTGGATTGGCCATAATGTCTTGGGCAATCTTAAGAAGATTTTACTTCTAAAAAAAATTAAAGGATAGAAAATAACGCTCCCAAGTTGAAAATGGAATGACGTAAAATACTACAAAGTAGCTTAAGCACTTGTGTTACAGATATCAGAAAACAGAGGAAATACAAATATAATACGTAAATACATTTACACCCAGACACTGAACAACACAAGTGTTCTCATCACACGTATTTTTGTCCAGGGTGGAGATCGAACCCATAATCTGTGTCGTATGAGACAGGGTCATTACCGAATATGCCATCCGACTATTATTGATCAATACTAGTATAGATTTATGAATCCTTACTTACTTTTCCCCAGGCTTTCACCTCTACGCAATGCTGGTTGAAGTGTTCGAGCCAGAACGACCGCGCGCGCGCTGGTACTGCGTGTGCGCATACCTTGCGCCGGCGCTCGTGGTCTTCGCTTCGGCCGCAGCCTTCCCGGCCGGGTACGGGACCCCGCACCACTGCTGGCTCTCGACTGATAGGATGTTTGTGATGAGCTTCGTTGGTCCAGTGGCGTTGGTTTTGTTGGTGAGTTATGTTATGATTTTATGTGGACTTTAAAGCTTACCAAATGGCAGCCAAGATTGGGACGACGTCCTGTGGATAGATCACCTGCCCATTCGTCCGACGATATTGTAATATAGTGGAGAAACAACAGATGAGACTGGCAGGTGACCGAGTGGCGTGAAGAAGATGCCTATACTCAGCAGTGGGTGGATGCTGATATGATGATGATGTTAAGAAGTCACACAGCGAAATGAGTAGAGATGTGTTAGGGGGCACTATAAGCATGAGAACCTTTGGTGACATACTCTGGGAAACTTTATCGATAGAACGAAATTGATATTAACAATGTTAAATGTTTTCACGATTAATCTGTTTCTGCAAGACTATCGCAGCTGAAAATTTTCTTCTTAATGGGATCCCCTAATTTTATTTCTCTTATTTCAGGCCAACTGGATTTGTCTAAGTATGGTGATCTACATGATGTGCCATCACTCGACTGTCTCCATTAAGGCTAAGGAGAACTCCAAGTTGTATAAAATAAGGTAAGATTTTTTTTTCTCCGAAATCTTTATAGTAACCTACCTACTACTTACTTACTTGGATTTTGGATTTTTTGTACTTGGCAGACCAGCAGATGGATGACCTGATAGTATGCGATTGTCGCCGCCCATAGACACACGACACGCTACAACAGTGATATTACAAGTGCGATGCCAAAGTTTCAACCCCCTTTCCGCGATTGGGCGTCCGGTACCCTCACACGGCTAAACACAGCGCATGCCCTGGTTTACACTGGTATTCTGTGAGCATTTGGTATCCTCCGGACGAACCGGCCCCTTCATGCTACTTAAATATACTAGGGGGGGAAATTTTCGAGCACTCAACGTTGAAGTGGAAATTAAAGATTTCATACATAAATCATTGCAAATATCTAAATTGACTTCAATTTCGAGTGCACGAGATTTGCCCAGAATTGATAGGGTCTGATTCGTCTTCTTGAAGTATTTTAACAGGTTTTTTAACTCTTTCCCAGGGTCTGGCTGAACAGTTCCCTCGTCCTGGCCTTCCTCCTGGGCCTGACCTGGACCTTCGGTCTCCTGTACCTGAACGAGCAGACAGTGGGCGTGGCCTACGCCTTCACCATACTGAACTCACTGCAAGGGTTGTTCATATTCATCTTCCATTGCTTGCAGAATGAGGTCGTAAGTATTATCTGATTACTTACTTCGATATTAGTCGCCATGATAGTTGTCGGTTAAAACTGTCAGGGGTACGTTTGGACTATGTTCCAGCCGGGCTGACATGCGCGCCGCGAGATAATTTTGTCGACACTCGTAATTGCGTCGGCGCAAGTTGCTTCTCGCTCACCTGACTGAGCGATGAGCGGGATAGAAGGATGCGCTCTCGCGAACGAGAGTCGACAAAATTTTGTCGCGGTGCGCATATTGTTTGTTCAGGATTTGTTAATTCTGGTTATTACAAAGAAGCAAGCAAGCAAGTCTGCATTCTAAAGATGGGCACAGACAGTCAGTTTTTTTTACTGTGGCGTCATTCTAATTTGAAAAAGGCATAAAACAATTCACACACAACAGGACCGATCTGTGTGAAGAGCTTTGGGGGAAGCCTATGTCCAGCAGTGGACGTCTATTGGCTGAAATGATGATGATGATAAAAAAAAATAGATTTTCCATTGTGTCTGCTGTCTGGGCCTTACGACGTTAACAAAAATAGTTTTCTTTTTTGGGTGGGGCCCCTCTTAGTTACACTACTGCAATGTAGGCACTCCTTTTGCTTACCATCAGGCTGAGGTGAGCCAATATACTGAGCCACTAAAAAGATAGAACTAAAGTTCAATTTTTTTTATGTAGGTATCCAACCCAAATAAGGTGATATTCAGGTTTCTAATATAGGTATATTTTTTTAATTTAAAGTGGGCCCAAAAGACACTTTAAAGTGGTACAATATTCCGATCGGTTAACCATGTTTATTGCTCGCCAGTTCCAGAAAGAATGCGCCCGTCTTGGCCACCGCCACCCCTGGCTGTCATGCTGTCTCCGCTTCACGGGCCCCCCCGCGCCCGCCCCTCACGCCCCCACAGCCTCCTCCTCCAACCACCTGGACACAAGGCAGGGGAGTGTGAAGAGCCGGCGGTACCATCAGAACGCCTCGGCCGAAGCTGAGGATGTGGTCGATCCTAGAGATGTTACGGTATGTACAACATTACAATACTAATTTTGATGTATCTAACTACCAGTATAAAACAACTAACCTGTAATTTGTGAGGACCGATAGAGCGTAAACTCTGATTTTTAATCATGTGGAGTAAACTGACAGATGTCAATGAGTCGACCCCATACATTATCACTCAATTTGACAGATGCAAAATGTCAGAATGTATAGAAACTTGACATTTGCATCTGTCAGTTTACTCCACATGATTCAAAATCAGAGTATAGGTCGTATTATTAGTCCGCCATTTTGTTTTTATTTATCAAAATGGAGGTCATAGATAAAGGTTAGGTACAGAAAACATCTGATTTTATTGTTTTAAAAATTAATGACAGATTTCTAGTAATCATGAAGATGTAAATCATTAAGTAAATGACTAGGGGCCTCTTTCATAATAAACGTACGTACTGATACGCAGGCCTTTTCATCTGTGCTGTGGCAGATATTAAACGCAGAAACGCGTAGTGACATTAATTTAGATGCATTTGTGTCTATCTATTTACAATACTATGCGAGTCAACCTAGTTAAAACATTTTTTTTATATTTTCGATGGTATTAGGTTAACATTATCAATAATATGTATATTATATGAAACAGGCCCCTAAACTGATTAGGAAGTTCAGCTAATAAACTAACGAACTTTAATAAGGGTAACTTATTTTCTTGTGATTAAAATAAATATATTCGCTCAGTCAGTATTATTAGCGCCTTAATTCTAAATTACTAACAAGAATACTAAAAATACAGAGTACTAGCTATGGAAATGAAATATGTAAATAAGTATTTAAATTGCAACAGAGTACCGCCAGCACGTCAGTATCAGCGTCAACGACCAACAATCTCGTCATCAACAACTTGAACGTTGTTGTCAACAACAATAATCACAACAACAACAACGTTATAAACAACGCCGCTGTCGCCTCACTAGCCGCTGCAGCCGCAGCTCACAGCTACCATTCCCATAGAAACCGTAGAAATTCCCAAGAGAATCAGAGCTTTGGTCCGCCAAGCAATTTTGGGCCTACTCTTAACGCGACAGCGGCTAGTTTCCCACATAACATACCAGAGAGAGAGGCAGCTCCTATGTCCCATCTGAGGAATCCTATGAACCCTGGCAGTGGGAGGTATCCTCAAGGCTACAGGCAAAACGTCCAGCAAGGTGCGTACGCATTACTGAGATAGGAAAAATTCAAAATTCACAGACAAAATTTTGTTTTTCAAGTAAAAATACCACCAAAACACCACTTTGGCTTTCAATGTTACTAAAAGGCAGCTGAATTCGTATTTTGTGTTCATTGTTTTAACATTTTTGTGTACGTTCTTTTGTGTCACTAACATGTTTTTTTTGTTTTGAAATATGCACTGCGTAAAACGAAAGGCACTTTTTATTATTTTATTTTTTACTGTGCAAAGGTAGACTTTGGTATCCGAATGTCAAAAAGACATTAAAATACCTATTTTATTCTACCTTGAAATACTTTTACGGTAAGTGAGTATTTTTAGTTTTTTTTTTATTTTTGTGACTAAAAAACTAACGCTTTCTGACTAACTTTCTTCCTGCCATATTTTCTTATTTACTAACAAATTTCCAGTGGTGTGGTGGTTCTAGATAGCATCTGATTGGTATCGATACTTCCTTACGATGCTTCTAGTATAAATTCTCGATACATTTAGTTTGAAAGTAAAAGTAAAAATCCTATCTCTAAGTAATGCGTATGTATTTTACCAATATATTGCACAAATTGTTATCAGCAATTGCCATTTTGTTTCTTTGTTATGAAAAAATAAAACAAAATGGCTGTTGTGAAAATGATGCGTATAATATATTGGTCAAGTTATAGGCCTATATGACTGTATTTCTTCTATATTATGTAGAAAACACTCTTTCGTACACTTTTCTGTAGTTTTCAGGTCGTTGATTCTTTTACAGATGCTATACTTATTCACATACGTCACTGAATATGCTACAGGTTGATCTGAAATATGTACCTACTGACTGCAAAAATATATGCATGAAAATATAAATCCTAATTTGGCTTTGGTGGTCTATAATCTTTATTTATAAAGTATCTTCTTATGCTGATATATTCGTATAATGAGGAGTACCTTTTAATTTGTATACAAATATTGCAAAATAAAACATTGGTATGTTTAAAAGTAAACACTGGTTACCTCATTATCTGTATACCTAATATTGAATTCAAGGCAATTATTCTGTATATTTTTATATTTGAATAGTTTTAATTGTATATAAGTATCTCTATCTATATAAGTAAGTCTACAACCTATTATAATATACACAGAGCTACAACATCCACCCCGAGTCAGCCCGATGGAATGTACGACCGACCGCACCAATATACGTTCCGAACGACGAACGAAACGCGCGGGTACCTACGCCGCAAAACATACCTCATAGCGCGTCGCATACCCAGAGCATTGCGTCTATGCACAGCTACAGAAACAATATAGAAGTCCCCAACGATTACCAGAACCTCCGCTCGCGGTCGCCATCTTGTTTCTCGAACAAGATGGCGGCGTCGATTGGCGGGAACGATTGGACGCTTGTGGCGAACGGTGGCGGTATTTGGAAGGTGAGGGGAGGGCTATGCTTAGTGTGCTAGATCACGGTTTTTTAGTTTGCGCTTTGGTAAGATCTCAGTGTTGTGTTAGTTTATAGTGTGATAGATAATTTACCTACTACCGCAATCCTTAAAAACAACACACAGGTTTGAAAATGGCGTCGCAATAATTCAAATTCTAAATGCTCTTTCAACTAGCTGCTAATTTGTTTAAATTGAAAATGAAAACGCTGCATTTTTTGTGATTGATTTGAAATTGGAAAAAAAAGTGTATTATCAATTTTTTTTCAAGAGCTTACTAAATATGGTTCGTGTGCTTTATGTCCGTTGAAAATATGCTTCTCATGTTATTGAAATATTAATATCGATAAGAATAATAAATAACGACGCTTAGGAATAAATAAGTACACTACGCCTTTTATTTGTATTACATATCGTACATATTCATTTTACAATCTTAAATTTTGAGAAAATGAAGCCCTGTTTGCATATTTTTATTTTCTTTTACATATTTCTCAAACTTAAATGTAAATAAATAATTCACTTGCATAGCATGCACAAAATATTATGTAAACTATTTTAAAATAAATGTTTATGTAGTTTCCTAGTTTTTTTACTAAAAACTATTAAGTACATGTTATTTGTTTTATAGTAGATTTAGACCTAAAGAGATCTTACCAAATCGTCTATTCACATTTTAATCGCATGAGTCCTAACCTTAGATCATTGCAATGCATGATATCATCCAAATTCACAAACTTGTACATACATTTTACATGCCCCGCCCACCTCCTTCTATAACACTCCATAGCATTGACCAAATAGAATTAACTAAATTGAAAAATGAAAATGTAAGGTTTAGGTACATTTTGCATCAGTTTAAAGGGGTCAAAAAGTGTTGGTTGGACACATCTTTCAGTTTAGGGGGAGACCATAGAGTAAGGTAAGGGGAGACATCAGAGGTAGATGGTCTATATTATGCGGGGAAACTTTAGTAGGCTACCACCCATTAGGATCGTCTCTCCCATGCATTTTTACCCCACTGAAAAGGACGGGGTCATTGGAATTATGCCTTTTAGAGTTACATTTTTACAGTTTCTTAGTAATTTTGCATCGGAACTCACTTATTTTTAAAGAAAAAATAATTTAAAAGGTAATTAAAGAATTGACTTTTTTATATGATACAATATTTTTTTAGCTAGAAACTTTTATTTGTGGACACGGTCAATGCTCAAATTATGAATTGGATTACACTAAAAGCACGAAATAGCATATTTTTTGCTGTTTTCCTCTTTATAGTCTAACTACCTAATAATATCTACTTATTAGAATTTTATTATTTTATCTTGTAGAGTAGCCTACCTATATCTACTTTATATTTAATGTTTTTTTACAACATACAGATGTACTTTCCTTACTTCATTTAGCAGTGTATTATTTCATTACAAATTGACGGCTAGGTTGCAAAGAAGAATTGAGCTGTCCTTTTTATGTTATGGAACCTTCTTTATTGAAAGCAGTAAAAAAGATCATCCGCCATTTTGTATTTATTTAGATTTAATTTAAAAAAATCAAAATGGCGGGTGATCCAGTGTTACAATTATTATCTATCTCTCAAAAGTATAATAATATAAAAAATATATCATTGATGTTGCAAGCAAATTTGTTTTTCTTATAATTAACGTCGTAAGACCCAAAAGCCTTTTAAAAGGCATAAAAGATTGATTTTCCATTGTGTCGGCTGTCTGGGTCTTACAACGTTATGGTATTTTACTGAACACAACTCACCCATCATTATAGCACCTGAAAAAAAACTTACAAACAACTTACAAAATTCTAACTTCTTAATTTATTTACAGAACACTTCTTCTAAACACCACCCAGGCAACGCAGCGACCCTGCCCCACCACGACACCCTCTCCCGCCAGATGGCGCAGCAGAACCACATCCACAGCCCCTACAACGAGTGCGACCTCCCCCTCGCCCCTGGCTCCCCCCGCCACGCCATAAAAGACGAGGAGAGCCCACTCCATCACCAAGGATACCAGACTACCCGAAGCTACAACCACGACTTCCGCAACCCTCACGTGTACATGTCCCAACACTCCCCAGGCAGCCAAGAAATGATCTTCCGTAAACATTACAAAGACGAGAACAGGCGCAAAGCATCACCACCATCATGGGAGCCAGAATATCAACCACACCTACTCCGAAATCGGGTCCCAACAAGGCCGCATGTACCGGAGAGGCTCCGAACAGGAATTTCGAGTCATCCAAGACGACCCAGTCTACGAAGAAATAGAGAGAAACGAAACCCTCATGTCAGACATGTCCGATGATAACTCCGGACCAGATAACTGCAGACAGAACCAACACCACGGGTCTTCTAGCTCAAAGTTCTTCGGCGATCATCGCCCTTTAATCTCCTACAGCCCAGGAGAAAGGCATCACCACTGATGAGCACTACGGAAAGTATGGGAAGTGGGACACCCTGGAACGCTACGACCCCAGACATTATGAGAGCGGCAGACTGATGCACCAGTACCACCAACCTCAGGAAAGCAACATGAGGGCTTTGGCAGCTGTGCTGAACGGAGAAAACAATGTGGTTTGCCACCTGGAACCGCACAACTCGTACGATGTGTACCAACCGCAGAGTGGCAACCCTAGGACTGTATCGCAGCCCAGTTTTTAAATCAGTGAATCGAGATGTGATTTCGAGCCGTTTGGCTCCAGTTTTTATATAATTTTCAGTGTTAGTGACTTGTAAAGGAACGGTGTACAGAATAGCGAATGACTTTTTCTATGAACGTAGTCATAGATAATTTATAGTGACACGATAAGTGATAGCGGTTATGTAGAAACTTGCCATAATATGGACTTTAAATAACATATTATATTTATAGCATAGTAATAACCTAATTTACATCACTTTTCCACTGTGATCCTACTTAAATATAAACGCTCAAGTTTCAGTGTTGCGACCACTTTGGTTTTGAAGTTTTTGTGGACATTAGAAGACGATAATTGCTGCGTAGTTTTGTGCGGTAGCCGATAGTGCCATTCTGAACGCGGCAAAAACACTCCCGTGCGCCCTTATTATGTTTCGCCGCGCAAATCTACACGTACGTTTTAATATCCTATTCGAAATCATGTTTGTAAGCACATTTTGTGTGTCCAAAAATTTACGGAACTGAAATAGTTTATATAAAATATTTTCAAACAACCTGTTTAAACTTGCTACATTCATATTTTAAAAAATCAATGTCAATATTTTAACTTTAAAAAAATATGTTAAGTCCCATGGATTTTTGGACGGACAGAAACAGCGGTTTTGTATATAAATAGCGATTAGTACTAGACTTTTAGTACTTCCAATGTGACCTTACTACTCTATCGACCTTTCCTTTATAATCATGGCATTTCCTAATTACTTGCATTTTCTCTTAATGTAGATATAAAAATCTGTGATGTTTCATTTTACGCTTTAGATTAAGTTTGCTTTGATTTTTTTTGTAAGCAAAAACACACACTGCCATACTTACTTACTATTGTGGTTTGAGCATAGCAATACAAAATTTTATTCCATATCTTAAAATCGAGTTTTAAGATTTTGACCTTTGATATTAATATATTGACTTTTAAACATACAGGCAGCTTAAGTAGCTATTAAATATTTTTAATCTATTTAAAAAATAAAAATCATTAATTACATTTTTCACTGATCAGTCAGATTGCCATTTCATAACACTGAAAATTAAATTAAATAACATATAGCTACGGTGGTTTATAAAACTGATAATTAAATTTAGATGATTTCTGAAGTGTTGTTTGCTATGTCAAAATCACAATTTTGTACTGTCTTTTTACGCATATTTTTAACTGTGGCAATATTTACATCTAATTTAGTTTTTTTTAATACTGCAGCTTTTTAAATCATTACGAACGTTGTTTTTAAAGTTTCGGAAAAAGTCCATCCAACCTATTATAGACTGACACTACTTGATGTTGTGCACTTCCTGTATATTAGAAACTTAGTGTTTAAAAAAACTTACTTACTTAAAAAATAACAAAAAATATATTATTTCCACGTTAGTAGATTTAATTTTATTAATGCCATGAATAATCTGTTGTTTTGCCGTACTTTAGGAATTGTTTATCGAGAATTGATATCTACAATTACAGTACAATGTAAATCTTTTTTTTTTCGTGTATATTTTGGATCGACTAAGCAATATATTAGACTGAAGTATTTAATAAATTTCCGGCGCTCGAATAAGGTAATTTTTAAAGATATTAATTTTAGTCCAGCCGAAATTTATAAAATACTTTTTTAATGGGAAAAACGATAAAATTGTGGGAAAATCTTATTTTTTGTAATTGGGTATACTAGTCCATCTATTTTTCCCACTGTCTAAATATAGTAAATGTACATTGTGTCCTGTGTATTTCTGTTATATATATTTTTTGTTTTGATTGTATTTTAACAACGTTGATAAGAATATTAATGTAAAGTAGGACAAACAAAATGTGTAAATAATTTAAAGTTTATATAAATAAAGAGTGGCTATTCTGAGAGAATAACCACAAATTAATAATTGTCTTTTCTTATTCATATTCCATCCTATAAGTTTTCGAAATTGACTATGAAATTGAGTAGGTATATTTATTGACTACTTAAATAAATAAATAAAAAATAAATGCACCAGACAATTACAACGATCATCCTGAGGCCAATTCTCGGTTTTCGCCTTCTATGTCGAGTCGACTTCATGGAACGCACAACCAATAGGAGAACACAGATTACAGTCGACATTCCTTATCTTGTTCTCCTATTGGTCTATGCGTTCTATGTCGAATTGACTTCATGAAACGCACAACCAATAAGAGAACACAGATTACAGTCGACATTACTTATCTTGTTCTCCTATTGGTCTATGCGTTTCATGAAGTCGACTCGACATAGAAGACTGTAGAAAGGTACAAATACTGTATATAAACGGGACAAAACGCGAGGAGATTTTTTTTTTTTTTTTTTTCTCGGCGCTGCACGGTTTGTGCATTGGCCACTGACGGGAGTATTGTGAGAAGGGACGATAGGAAAGGTTGGGAAACAAATTATTAGAAGAAATCGGGATATGGAGAACGGGTAATATGCAATAAAAGGATCAGATAAGGATTAAGGATAAATATCAATATGGCGAGGAGATTTAAATATAAGTACATTCTATTTTTTTTTTTTTTTTATATGGCCTGTATTGTGTTCATGACACATTTAATTTTGCCAATGTCAAGTGTAGTTTGATAAAGTGTAATCAACAGTCGAAGTCAGTCGAAATCACAGTCACTCAATAAAACGCTGTTTAGCGTTTTAATGTCCTAAGGATTCTGTGGAGACTATTTTTAACAAAGCCGTAGGTTTTGAGACTCTATTAGGTCAAAGCAAATTGTTCACGTGACAACTCACTCGACACACAATAGCAGTGTTAAAAACGACACAATTCAATGATTCTTATATTAATATCACCCTGCGGCACTTCACTGCACAAAGTAACACCAAATTTGTACACTAAAAACCACTAGATACTAATTAAAATCTTTGGATTGCATCAGCCGATGCGGCTTGTTTCACAGTTACCCACAGAATCAAGTACATTCTATCTAGCACTTATTGCTTGACGTTGAGTCCGCTTGTGACCACTGTTAATGTTGTAATGCAGTCGAAACGTCAAGCAGTAAGTGCTAGAATCTAGAATGTACATTGTACTTATATTTAAATCTCCTCGCGTTTAGTCCCGTTTATAATATCAAGTATTTGTATAATGCAACGCGAAAGTTAAAAATACAAACCGATACGGTTAGAAAGGTATCCAGATTACCTACCTTAGATTAAATCTAATATAGTACATCTTACTAGTTCATGCCCGCCTAGTTAATTATTGTAGGTATATGAAAGAAGTTGTCAGTCGGGTGTGTGTGTAACTGTGTACCTACCAGCTAATAACAACATGGGAAAACATAACCTCGCTACTATAGTCCGAGGCAAGAAAGTGTAGTTATGACCTTGAGCACAGAATTCTTAGGCTGAATTCTTACATCGAACCACACGCAAGCGGCTGTCATTCCATCCTCATCATCTTGATGGTTGGCGATCTAGCACTGTGCGTTTTTCGAGAAATTTTCTCCCGCGAACCTCAGTCTTGTGGAATAGTTTAGCTGCGGCAGTATTTCCTGACGGCTATGACTTAAGGACCTTCAAGAAACGAGCGTACTCCTTCTTAAAAGGCCGGCAACGCATCGACCTCTCTGATCTCGCAGATGTTCATGGGCGGCGGTGATTACTTACCAGCAGGTGACCCGCTTGCTCGTTTGCCGCCTCTAGTATAAAAAAAAAAAGAATAGGTACTTAATAGTGCCTCGAGTGCATAGAAACCAATTTTTAAAGAAAGTCTTCTTTTTTACAAGTGTGCAAAATAACGGTCATCGCTATACTTTCCGTGTATTCTCCGTGTCCACACTGGTTGTCACACTGGTGTGGATACGATTAAATTTATATTATTTTCTATTACTGGTGTCCACACTGACTCGCGCTTTACCGAAATGCATTTAGTGTTGTGAATGATAAATATAAAAATTTAGTCACCTAGCATGTGACTCTGAGTTAGTTTTCTTATAAAATTAAACTCATTCATCCAGATTTTTTCCAGACTTTAAATTAAAATGTACCAGGAAAACATAACTTTATAGGAGGTACACTAGTAAGTCGAATTAAGATGAAAGGTGGTTCTTGGAATGATTTGGTTGTCTCACCATTTGGTAGGTAGATAAATACTAAAGCACCATAGCTCTGTAGCAGGTATATAATCTACCTTTTTAGCTACGTAGAGACACTAGAGACATTGGCAGTCTTGTATTCTCTACCGCCTCTATAATGGGGAATGCTCTGATGAGTTATTCCAACTAATCCCATCCTCTCCTTTCCATTCCCGAAAAACACGTGCTTGGCAGCTTTGCCATCCGCATATCATCCATCCAGATGATCCAGATCATGCCCAGCGCGCACCAAGAGGTTTAGCTCCTCGTTCCTGCCCTGAGCCATCAAGTCATGGAATGCCCTTCCAGTTCACGTGTTTCCTCTTTACAATCCTGGGTTTTTTAGGTGGGGCTTGAAACGGCACCTCAGCAGGCCGTCAGGGTGAGGACGACAGACTCAATCGGTACTTAGTCTGTTCTTTTGTGCCTGTCAACCTCTTAATTGGATCTCACGGCCGCTTACCATCAGGCGGAGTGAGGTCACCTGGACTGTCCTCAATATATAAAAAAAAACTTTCAGCTAATGATGATAGGTCGATGCGCGCTAGCAGGAATGTAAAATGTAGGGCAAAATCACCTATGTTGTAAAAAAAGGCTTGGAGTACCAGGACAACATAGCTTTGTAGGAAGTAGCTATCATACATCACTGCGCTTATACGAAAAAAAAACACTTTTTTTCATTATGGTCTTACCATTTGGAAGATATTGTACTAGGCTAGCATAGCATTGTAGTAGCTAGGAAGTTTTTAATAGACAATATTATAATGTAAAAAACTTCATGGACTTATAGTTTTAATATTATATTTTTTATTTGACATTTGTGTCTGATTAAAAATCAGTTGTCATGTCACATGATTGAAAATGTCATTGACGATTTTGATAATTTCCTTCATATATTTTTTAAATTCTCCCTTTTTCTGATATAAAAAATAGCTAGGTAGGTAGGTACTAAGGTAGTTGTGGCGATTCTTTCTTCGGTCCCATTACTTTCTATCGTCGAAAGGGGGTTTCATTGGTACAGTCGTTGGGGAGGAAAAGCCCTCGAGTGGAGGATTTAAGCGAGTTATAGCCGTGATAGGCCCCCAAATGATCCGAACATCTGGTCAAGTCCGCGGGAATTCCCTAAAATTCCCTAGATGCAGCACAGGACCGATGTATATGGGAAATATTATTGGAGGGCTTTGTCCAGCAAGTAGACGTCTGTTGGCTATGATAATGATGAGGAAGTGGTGGGTACAGTTATCTGGCAGTCTTCCAAGCAGAGTTTCTTTATTTCTAAGGCTGAGTATCGTGCACATTATCGACACCAATGCATTTATGTCTATTGTGATAAACGATTGCCGTCGCCCATAGACATCCGTAACACCAGTGGAGTCACAAGTGCGCTGCCAACCTTTTCAACCCCTTTTCCGTCCCATTGGGCCTTAATACTGTACTTGAAATACGTTTATAAAATACCAATCTTCTCGCTGAAGTGCACGCTGACTGTAGGAGTAAGTGAGATCTACTCACCAGCCTCATAAACACATAATTATGTCTCTTTCATTATAATATATTTACAAAGCTTATCTAAGATATTCGCTTTCTCGCTCTAGCATTTTTTTTTGTTTTACAGAAATGCCAACTGTGTTATGTTTGCAAATAAAATTATATTCTAACTTCCTTAGACTTTCTGCATTCCTGGTACTTTCAATAGGATATGACGTCATTTACTCACTTTTTTTTTAAATCTGAATTTAGTAACGTAGTCTCAAAGCAGCTACTTTCAATAAATGTATGCTCTCCTAGTATATTAAAATGCAGAAAGGACCAACATAATGGTACAACGTGCGTAGCATGCATGCGCATGTTGTTGAATCCCTACTTTAAAATGAATTGACAAACGAGCAGATGGATCACCTGATGGTAAGCAATTGCCACCGTCCATATTCACGGGCGCCAGAGGAGTCCCAAGCGTGCTGGCAACCTTTAAACTTACTTTATCCAGTGCTAAATTACTCGGTGAAACACAGAGACATGCACTGCTTCACGCCAGTTTTCTTTCACTCACAAAACTTTTTCTAAGGAATGGGCGGTACAAGTCATGAATATCTTAAATGCCATCTTCAGTGAGGACCACAAACCATGACATGATCATCTTAGAAAATTCAAAGGTAACACAGCTTGGATGATGATAAATATCTGAATTCCTACAGCCTAGGACGTCGATATTAATTTCGGAAGCTACAAGAATGCAAACTCAGAGCCTATACATATAGGTAGGGCTTAATAAATTTATTGTGAAATAATAAACATCAAAAATTAAATAACATGGCAGCTGATTATCAGCTGCCATGTTATTGTGCAGCAGCACCACATAGAAAATGTTTTTTATACAGTACAGTACCAGTAGTGTAGAGTTGTCTCTTGCAAAGCTATGTTGGCCTGGTACTTCAATTTCATGGAGTACTACATATTACGAGTTAGCAAAGTTAGCAAAAGGATAAATTCTTTCAGGGTAGACAAAAATTTACATCTTGCAAACCTATTTTGTCCTGGTACATACTCGGTACAATTTTCAACTTTGAAAATAAATTTTGAGTTCATTTTATAAAAAAAATATATTTCTAACTCATTAAAATTGAGTCAAACAGACGCTAGAAAATTTCCGCACTAGCAGTGTGGACACGAGTCATAGTTTTAAATCATTTAATATGGAATTCTCCGTAGTCACACCAGTGTGACAAACTCAGTGTGGACACGGAGAATACATGATACTTTCGTGCCTCCAGCTATACTTGTTGGCAGTGACTTTTTGCATAAAGAGTCTTATTAAAGACTGTTTAGACCACAAAAAACACACAGACAGAATGTAGACTGCCCACATCATCATCATCATGGTCCTTCCAGCTTGTGCTGGAGTACGGGCCTCGAGCCGAGGCTCTTTACCCGGGCTGCATCTCCTGGCCCTCCCGGGTCCAGGGTGTTGTGGGGGTGGGCCGCGAGGAGTGGTACCTCCTCGAGCGGCCGTGCCTGAGTAGGCCAGTCGTTATAAAAAGTCCTAACGTCTCTCTCAAGTCTCGATAGACTGCCCACATAGAGCTAAAACCGGTCATGTAACTCACGCATGCGCGCTAACGGGAAACTAAGCGTAAATACCTCAATAAGCCTAGTAAATGACATAAGAGTGTCGAGGTCAGTGGTAGAGGCCGCGCTGTGTGTCTGCTGTTTAATATTTAATTTTATAAAAATGAATCGAAAACGAGGCTACGTGACATATTGTGCCGTATATGGTTGTTTAAACACAACAAAAAATAGACCTGATTTAAGTTTTTTTAGGATACCACCGAATGAGAGAAGGTAAGAATAATTTTACTTACAACATAAATCGTTTAACAGAATAATTTATCTAGCACATTCTTTCAATACATTTGTAATAGTATTATTCGAAAATCGTTGATTTTAATAGTAATGCGTATTTATATTAACTAAACATTATTTTGGATTTTGATATTTTTTATTTGCTTGCATGTCTATTCCGACATTTTGAGTGTCAGCGACCAAAGAGAATATAATCACTCCGTTTTAAGAGACGCCATTCCATACATTGGTCTGAGCTCGAGGTTTTTTTTTTTCTTTTTTTTTTCTTGGCACAGGTGAACATTGCCAACCACACGGCATGAACATTGGTTTTATTAATGTTGGCATGACTGGTATTTGACAACTGACAGCGTTACGTAGTGATGGGAAACTGTCGATAGATTCCCACGATAGTTACTAGTGATGGGAAATATCGAAAAATATCGACAGCGGACTGCACCCTAGATCTTGTTATTTTTCAGATTTATTTTAATAGGGAAATAACAATTTTAAATATTTCAAAACACATTTATTGAAAAATTTAATTGGTATTAAACAATATTGATTGATGAATTCTATTTCTATTGTAATGCCTTCCAAAAAAATATATGAAATCGTGTTGAAAACAAAGTTTTACTTATTTGATACAGTTTTCCAAGCCGGGACAACAAGCTAGTCAGCATACTTCTGTATTTACAGTGGACCAGCTTAATAATAATAGGAATATGGACAGTGATCAGTAGTGATCACTTCATCAAAGAAATAATAATGAATGGAGACATCATAAAAGATCCGACAAAAATAGCAAATAGATAATGTCTGATCGTGACATTTATATGGTTTAGAAAAGTGTCAGATTACTTACATATTGTTTTACTTAAAAGATTATTAATTATAAACAGAATTGTCTATGACATCGTGGACCACACTACACCTTTCGGCTAAAAGTTCTGTCTGATCAGATGTTGGCCCTGGGCGTTCAAACGAAGGTCCTGGGCATATAAAATGCGGTCCGGGTATAACAGATGGATTTCCAGATGAATCTGTAAAACATTTTATTAAAATTATTGAATATTTTGATTTAAGAGTGTATTAAGTTGAGAGTTGTTATATTCATTGAACTCCTCTGAGTTCACTGAATATAACGAATATTTTTAAACAAGCAGTATAAAAATGTACCTTTTAATTCAATCATTTTTAGATTTGTTCATTTCTTCATGTCGAAAATGTTTACCGCAAACATACTTAAGTTGATGCAGTTTCTCTATTGGCATGTAAACAAGATCTCCTTAGCCAGCTCTAATCCACTTCAAAGACCTGAAATAAATTTTGAAGAAATTATACAGGGTTATTTCTAAACCTTGGCATCCTTCAAACCACCTTGTGTACCGGCCATTCTGAACAATAGTTGTTCTATGACTTTTGTAAATTCGCGAAAAAAATTACAAGTTTTCATACAAAATCGGTCGCGTGACTGAAAATGTTGTTCAGGATGGTTAGTAGAAAGGGTGGTGTGAAGGATGCCGGTGTTTAAAAAATAACCCTGTATTTACAACTATCAAAGAACTGTTTGTCTGCTAGGCAATTCAAATTCATGCATATCAAATGGGTTTAGGTTTAAATTACTTATAAATGCTGTGTAAATACAAACCTCTCTGGATCATGTGAAATATCTACTAGCCAGGAACCTTCCAGGAACACACCTAAGGCTGACAAACGCCTTATACCACCTGATACAACGCACTTCTTAAAGTTACGTGTATGCCCACGAGACGATTCCATGGTCAAAACTAAACACAATAGCACTTAATAAATAACACAAAACTATGATAAAACTGATTAACACAACAAGTCCAAAAATAACAAGAAAAGTGGCGTTAAACGTCCAAACATAACAAAGAAAGAAACACGTAACTCGACGTAAGATCAGGAGGGAGGATTTCACTTGATTCACATTTTATTTACGAAAATATGTATCGTTCCCAATAAATTTTGAAAAAAAAACGCCATATTGAAGTCAGATGTCAAGTTTGGCCGGATCTTGCCTTGCCAACATAGCCAAATAAAATTTTAAGTTATGATGTTGGAAAACCAGACGTACTCCCACAGAATACATTAAATGCGGTCTTGTAGTCATTACTGCTAGGGAATAAGGCTAAAAGTAGCATATCATGACGAAATATTACATTTGTTTCCGCGGTGTCCACCCACTGTCAGCGACCACAGATTATTATTACTTCTAGTGGACAGAGATAGACTATACGGATTTTGTGCGGGAGAGACACGATACGATAGACTGCGTAGCTGCGCATGGATACAAACAAACGTCGATATGACGTTGCGCTTTTAGTTGCGCGCTCTCGCTTCTTCGGTTGCGAAGCCCATTCGCTTCATCTTCATCGTTTGTGTGGCATTTTTGCCATTATTGTATCAACTTGATTCAATGTCACAGTTATTATTATAATAGTAGACAGTTCCGGACTAAGTACGTACTTATTTGCTCGGACTACTTTCTCGAGCGAGGCTAGATGTCGCTAATAGTAGCCTAGTACAAAAGCACGCGCATAGTGACATCTAGGTAGTTTTGCTAGCAAACACGAGAAAGCCAAACACACTATAAAATTTTCTAACTATGATTATTATCCACAGCTCTTATTTTCTTTCCAATTTACTTTTTAAAACATCTAATTAAAACAATAAATCATTATTACCACACTGAATGCAAATTTATTGAAACAAACCTCTATCTAGTAAAAAAATCCATACAATAAAGCATGCTTTCGCTTGTCCTAGTATCGCTATAAACGGTCTGAAAATTATCGAAAATTGGAGGGTATTTACTCATTATTCTAGTTCTGATTTAACTACATCGCACATGTTTTTGTCATCTTTTAAAATATCACATTCTGTGCGAGTCTAAAATGTTAATACTACTGCCATCTGTTTACATTTTTTTGGATTAAAAATGTTTACGTTCGAGTTGAGACCTAACGTGTGAACGTCTTAGAGCCGTGGTCGTCAAACTGCGGCCCGCAGACGTTATTTGTGCGGCCCGCAATATAGTAGATTTATTTAATTACTAGTCAACTACATATTCGTACTTATCAGAAATCAGTTTAGTGGTTTTTGAGTAGAGAAGTAGGTGGTAGACATACATTTTCGCATTTATATGAATCGTGTGGACTACTATGGATAAGTACCTATGCAAAAGCTCTTGAAACGCATATACTGCGGCCCGGGCCCTGATGTTCATATTGATATGTGGCCCTTGAAGAGTAAAGTGTGACGACCGCTGGTCTCAGAGCATGCTAAGACGTTCACATAACATCTTAATCGTTTAATTGTATACATTGACGTGGTAGCTGTCCGTACTTATACAAATACGTTATATTCCAGGCGAAACAAGTGGTTGAAATTAATACATCGGGAAGATCTACGTGCAAGATCGACAATAAAATATTATGTATGCGAACGCCATTTTGATGCTAAGTTCATTGCAATATCAGATGTCCGAAAGCGTTTAAGACAAACTGCTTTTCCTTCAAAACTGTTACCTAATCAAGAAAACGGATTTAATCCAGGAAAAGAACATAAATCTAGGGGATGTCAAGTACAAGCCGAAACAACGGATGCAAATACACAAACTGTAAAATCTCATGACGCTGTTTTAAAAGCTCCTATTTATCTTCTTAAACTTAAAAGTGAGATTTGTGATTGTAAAAGACTGAAAGCTGCAGAAAAGGAGACAGAAATCAATTTATTTTTAAAATTGTGTGACAAATATCTAAATGGAAACTTAGCAAAAATTGTAAAAGCACAATCAACACTTAAAGTTCACCATACTGGCAGAAGATATAGTGTATAGACTACAAAATTTTTGCTTTAAATTTGTTCTACGTAAGTCCACCAGCGGACAACTTATGTTTGTTTCTCCAGTCCAGTGTAATTCCCGATGACGAATTCTTCAAATTTGTTGAAAAATTAAAGAAAATTTTTCAAGAGAGAACGTATCAACTGCGAAATTTTAAAAGGGCTTCTTGAATAAGTAAATAGTGTATCATTTACACTGCCCTGCCCCTGTTTCCCAATACTTTATTGTAAAAAACTATATCTGCGGATGAGACTTTTTTATACTTTAAAATAATTAAACGTGCCTTCCGCCGCAACAGGCGTACCTAAGTATTTTTCAGTTACTAATTGGTAGAATCTATTTTATATTTTGTTTAAGTCTAGTTTCCTTATACATACGTATACAGGTTTTTTTTTTGTATCGATAAGCTTAGTAGTACTGTTATTGACCACAATTTGTGCCACAATGAATCTTAAAACTGCTTGGCCCAAAGGTTGACTGGTAGAAAATGCGTCTTGGCATTAAGTTCGCCTATTGTACAATAGGCGTTTGTTTTTTGTTTTGTACAAAGGAAGTTTTGTGCAATAAAGTTTTTAAATAAATACATATTCATGTACCTACTTATTTGAAACTGCAAGCTTTCTATTCAGAAAGCTTGTAGTTTGAAACAAAAAGCAATCAAAATATTGAAGGTTGGCAGCGACTACTAAATAATGCTCCCCCTGCTCTTTGATCCAGTTTTGTGTAAAAACTAAGTATTTATTTAATCTGTCTAGGACTTTTAAGGATTGTGGTGGATCGAGATTACTATAGCTTGCTAATAGAAAAAAAAACTTGAAAAATTATTGAAAATTTTAAAGGGTGTAATTTTTCGAAGTTTATTTGTTTGTTATTAAAAACATTTAGGTTAATTTTTTTCTTATTTTTCCTTATCCTTGAATTTTCGGACAGCCTGTATATTCACCCTTTTTTGTCCTAATAATTTAATACCTATTCAATTTAATTTTAATTTATACCATTTCTAATGGTATTTTATGTTTAAACCACGTAAGTAAGTAGGATGTATTTTTTTTTACTAAAATGTGTATAAATAATTACAATTATAAGCTTGGAAGAAAATTAATAAAAATGATTTAAGTATAATTTAAATTTACTTTAATTTAAACGCTTACAAATGAAATATTTTTAATCGCCATTTTATTTAAATGAATTAATCGTGAAGTGGGTCCCAGTAGCCTTTTAATTCAAGCTTGTTAAAATTTTTCGGTCGTCTCAAATCGGTCATAATTTTTACTTCGTGACGTGAGATCCGAGCAGCTAAGGTAGATGACAACCTTCTGTGTGTAATTATAAATATACTCACTATTGAGCGGAGTTCGCGTCAGAACTGTATGAATCACTTTGAGGCTATACGGAGTTTGCGTCAGAACTGTATGAATTTGACACCACCTACTGTTCTGACGTGAACTCCGCTTAAAAGTGTGTATACCTAGAGTTTTTGATTTTGATCATCTACTTTTCCTGTTGACTGTACCTAGCTCATCTCAGGTTTATGTGCAAACAAATAAGTAACAACAAAACGATATTAACGATAACAAATGCACTTAGTTTAATCTATGTAGGTATTTAAAATTCGAACGATTGTCAAAATTGTATGTCATAAGTTTGATTCAAGAGGGTCGACTAGGCGAGTGCCGAAGTAAGGCGCATAGCGTTAGTACTGCAACAGGTTGATGCTATGAGTGAAGCCTAGTTATGTCATCGTTCGGATGAAAATGCAATACCTCGGATTTATGTGGAATATGCATATTTTAATAGAAGGAGGTAGAATACCCACCGAATTAGCAAACTGAAGTGGCAGTTGGCTGTTCACATTAGCCGCAGAACTGACAACCGTTGGAGCTGTAAAGACCGCGACTCGGTAAGCGTAGTGTTGGACGCCCTGCGACAAGATGGGATGATGACGTTCGAAGGCTGGCTGGTGTGGGCTGGATGAGAGTGGCCCAAAAACCAAGAGCAGTGGGCGTGAATTAGGGGATAGGTCTCCCCTAACCTAATGCACGCACGTCCAGCAGTGGACGAGTGTGGGTTGCTGATGATGATGAGATATTGTCATCGTCAAGCGTCACTTTAAAAAATATTTAAAGGGGATAATAAATAATTAACAAAATTAATTTGATAGAGATATATTTCCATATAAAAAGACTTTACACCCACAAAATAATACAAATCGTAAAATATGAGTTGGTTGAAAATTTATTTCGTAAAACTTACAAAGAGAAAAGTGTTAGTTAATTTTTGACAGTATTAAAATCATAGTTATTACGACATCCTTAAAAACTAAAAAAATGTTTGTATAAAAAAACATTCACAATTTTTTGTATGTTATCCAAAAGTAATGAGAGATCCTTATAAAGGCACAAAACGGTGGCCTTAAAATGAGATCTATTTTTTTTGAAATTCTAACTTCCGACAATTTTTTTCTAAACCTTACATAATATAAAAAATATCCAAAAAAAAAGTTACATGTTTAATCACGCCAAAATAATACGTCACATAAATTATGTTTCTAATAAAATTTGGGTAGGCACTGATTCAATCGTAATTATTACAATTTAAAAGAACCTATTTAAGCACCACCCGCTAGAATCTAGAGAACTTGGCTTGACACGCTGCCGCGTGCCTAGATACTTTCAAAAACACAATTTTGAAAAAGTTTTCAAATTGTAATTCACGACTACGTAGTATAGAAACACATCAAATTATATAGAACCTACTTAAAATTAAATTAGATGGTACAATAATGTTATGTACGTAGACACCTAACTAGATGAAGAGACGATAAGATGAAAACGTAGCACATATAGATTTGTTTTAAGTATTTAGAGCTGAAAAACGCAGATAATACCGTCGACCTGAGTAGGACACCGTCGAGTGGGTGCCTTCAAAACCCTGTGTCGAGTGACGTCGACGGCTGAGACTAAGAGACCGCCTGGGGGACAATTCTCGTGCACTTGACAATGAAGTCGAATTTAGAGATTGCATACATTCGTCCACACAAATTTCTAATTCGACTTCAATGTCGACTGCGCGAGAATTGCTTCCCTGAACATTGACGGATGCTACTTAATTGTCGACGTGTCCACGACGGCAATTTCTGCAATTACTTCTGCAGTATGTAGATTGCCGATCGATTGCTCTTAGTTAGCTATGAATCCAAATTACAAAAGGCAATCGAAGTAAACGGACTTCTAAAAATGGCCTGCCACTTCTCAGTATTGCCATCAGAGTAATAAATACTTCTATAAATAAATTTAGTTTGATGAAGTGTGCCGTAGGTACGATATAATTTACAATAATGTATCTACTTGTAATGAAATGATAATGGACTCTTAATAATAAGAAGATGAGACTTAATATTGAAAAAATAAATGCCATTTTGAGATGTGAACGCTTCCAAGGCGTTGCTTGATAAATTTATATTAATGCATATAAAAATAGTGATAATGCAGTATCTTTTTGAACTCTTATACAGTATTATCAGAACTCGGTAAATAAAAATGTCAAAAGGTTGTCGCTATAAAAATTCAAGATTATTGATTTAATAAAATAAACTATTACATTCAGCTGAGCAGATTGTATTCCACTGTTTTTATATTATGGCAGTTATTGAGAAAAAAATAGCAAAATTTTAAAATGCATATAAAATTTTATAATAGTTTTTATATATTGAAATTACTTAATATGAGATATAATGTATGAAATCAAGTAAGTAAAACAATTTCTTTTTAAAGTATTGTTACTGTAAAGTTTTCGTACAACCCAACAAAGTATAAAGGTAATATAAATCAAGAGTTTAAGTGTCTGAGAGTGGATCAGATTTTTACAAAAAAATGATTTGTACTTTCTTTGTAAAATGACATAAAGGCATCTTCATTTGTCTAGGCTTAGATGGGCCTTAAAAATAGAGTCGAATTTAATCTATCTGTAGGTACAAATGTAAATAAATTTATACCAACTTCCATTAAAATTTTACAAAAATGTATAAATTACAAAAATGTATAAATACGAATTTGAAATGAAATTCGTTTGAAGTGATTTATGAATAGTTGAATAATGTAAGATAAAGATGTGAGGTGTTTTTTTTTTAACTAAAGTACGATTTACACTTTTGTAAAGTTTTAGTGGAAGGACGCTTTACAATGTCACACGCACCGCACACAACACTGAGGTTCGCAGTCTTCAACCAAATTATCACATAGTGATAGACACTACACTTAAAAGAGGCTCTGAGAATTTGACTTAGTTTAAACACACAAACTTAAAAATAATGTTGAAAACATTTTTAAAATAGTTTGGCTTAGTACTCAAATTAATAAAAAAAAATTACACTTAGGTAATACGTCAGCTAACCATAAATTGATAAAATTGAATAGGTTTTTACGATTAAACAAAAGAACATAGTAGAAGCTAATAGCAAAAACATATTAACTCAATTTTGCAAAAAATAAAAATCTTCTGCCAATTTGAAATTTTTTGTCCACTTTGATTCCTTTTGATTTTTGGACACAATGTACATAGACATTAAAAGAAGAAAAAATCTCTAATTTGCAACTGTATTAAGTCACAATTTGAAATGTTGTGTCCACTTATTTCCCTTTCGACATTTGGACACAAAATAAATACAAAATAGAAAAAAAAACACTCAAAACTCAGAGCCTCCACTAACCTACGCCGATGTTGCTATGAACACCCACAGCTATCCACCACCATACCTGGTATCGTCCCATAGATGATGTTAAGATCATGATCGAAGTACAACATTGAGATGCTGCTCATCCGTCTAGGAGCACAGCAGGGCCCCCCGCTGCCCTGTGGGGCCGCTAAGTGAACTAAATGTGTGTGGGGATATTTCTGTAAGAAGCTGTAGGGGCACTCCCCACTGCAGTAGTTGGCGTCGTACAGCTTAGGAGCTATGATCCAGTCCCAGCCGAACTCTTCGAAGTTGACGACGAGGGGGTACCGGCAGCAGCGGACTTCTTTGGTGCTCTCGGTGCAGTCCATACCGATGGTCCGGCGCGTGCGCTTATGGGAGTTGTCCTTGAGACTTACTTCTATGTATGGCATCTGGAAGAACGAGGAAATTTGGTGAGTAAACATTTTCATTTTGGAAGGTCGCTGTTTTTTTTTTAATTTACGACAGACAAGCATTTGACCTCGATGTTCGACACCTGATGTTATGTGAAGATGAGATCTAAAGTGGGCTATGCTTGCCCGTGAAATTCCTAGTGACTCTTGCCTAGGAAACCCAGATCACAGCCTGGTACCAAGCTAATGGCGTGAAGTAGCCCCTGTGCTGTGTTTCGCCGAGTGAGTGAGGGTACCGCAGGCCCACTCAGGGGGAAGGGGATAAAAGGTTGGCAGCGCACTTGTACTGGTGTTGCAAGTGTCCATGGGCGGCGGCAATTGCTTACCATCAGTTGATCCGCCTGTACGCCTGCTACCTATCATATAAAAAAAAACATGCAGATGGCTTGAAAAATCTGTAGATGCATGCTTGGATTCGAACCACAATCCCCCATATGGAAGGCGTGTTCTTTTCCACTGAGGTATCATTGCTCTCTGTTATTTTGTCTTCGTGCGACTTTTGTACCTAATGTACGTACAGCCACACATCAAAGTATACAAAACTGTCAAATTTCTTCAATCAACTCTCATCGTACTTTCAAACACATTAGGTTGAATAACAATAGGGTATTTTACCGTCGTTAAAATATCGACATCCGATTCCTAGACTCGATAATTTACTGTATAACTGTACGATTACTGAAGAAACATTTTTAAAAAGTTTAAATACAAGAAAGTTATAGAGCAACAAACTTTTGATACACCTGTCTCTTTCTTAAACAAAATTTTGTACGGCGCTTGTAGGAAGCACTAGCCTAGTGACGTCATTAATAGCGTATCGCTCTCCTTTTCTGATTGGGAACTTTGCAACTCTATATCTTCGGAACTAATGATGATAGAAAAAAAATAAAAATGGAGCTGTGATTCATACTTGAAAAACTTTACAATAAATAAATAAAAAAAAGTCGTAAAATACCCTATTGAGGAAGTTTGACAGTTTGTGGTAACCTGAAGTGTGGCTGACTGTGCATAAACCAACAGGGCGTTACAATATTAGTGGGTTTTATTTTTGTGAGCAATCCATAACCCGGTTTTTCCTATACTCGATTTTAACAGTGTAAATTAAGGTTAACTGCGTAATTACTGATAAATCCAGTATTATAAATGTAAGCCTTTAGTTACGACATTTCGGCTAAGATGATAACTTGTCTCCGCGGGTCATGTCATAAAGTCTTAAGGAACTCATTGATGGAAACGATTTAGTGCCTATCAGTTTAAATTATTTTGTTTAATCTGAAACAGTGCTGGCACAAAACTAAAAGAAGGGAGAGCCACGCTTCGGCATGATGGGCCAGCTCGACCGGAGTGATACCACGGCCTTACAGATAACCGGCGTGAAGCTGCGCCTATCCTGTGTTTTGGCCGAGTTAGTGAGCCTAGGGTACCGAAGGCCCAATTGGCGAAAAGAAGATCAAAGATTGGCAGAGGAGGTGTGACTCTACTGGTGTTATCTATGGTCGGCGGCAATCGATTACCGACAGGTGATCCGTCTGCTCGTCTGCCACCTATCAAATAATAAAGAAAAGATGCAAAAACTGCCTATATGAGGAATATGTCATTGCATTGAATTTTGTAGAAAATTTATCAACCCAATTTCCTAGGAAGTTTTCCATTTCTTAGGAAATTGCACTACTCAACTACCTAGGAAGATTATATTTTCTTAGGAATATTGTCCAACTTTCGGGAAATAAACTGCAAATTAAATTAATTATTTAAATGGTGTTTAATGGATTATTTTATAAAAATTAGGTTGGATTATATTAGAACTGGTGGGTGACCCCACGATGGTTGGCGCGCTGTGGATTCAGCAGGTCTAACCAAACCAAACCTCTTTGAAAATAAATTTTAACACCGTTTGTTATCTTCTCGAACTTGATCAATTCGTACAATAGAAATAGAAATAGAAAAAATCTTTATTCAAGTTAGGTCCATACAGAACACTTATGAATCTTACTGTGACATGTAAAACTTGTTAAATCATGTCTATACTTTGGACATCACTAGCTTTGGTGATAACTTGTTAGGGGTTAAGGGTCACACAAACTATTTTAAGTGTTGGAACTCATTGATGAAATTGATTTAGGTAAAACTGTTTAGTCATATCTACACGAGTACAAACGCACTTAACTTTAGTCTGCTTAAATATCAATTTTCTAAGCGTTTAGTTGAAGTCACGGGAGGCTGGCAGCTAAGTACTTCGCCCAGCGAATTTCCATCGCTATCCAACGAGGTATAGTCTACGGCAAGAAGCTGTAGTTATGACCTTGAGTGCGCAGAAACCAATTTTAATAGAAAGTCTTCTTTTTACAAGTGCGCAAAATAACGGTCATCGCTATACTTTCGTGCCTCCAGCTATAGGTAATGCTGCCTGCATTTTGGGAAAATTGCCACAGGGGCCTACTCTGTTTTAATTTTTCTTTTTGGTAGTTTTTTTAGCTCCAGTTATTGTTTTCTCGTGTACCCATATTATTTCGTCCAATAAATAATTTTGGCGATTTTTTAAATAAGGTCTTATGTGAAGCCGTTTGTATCACTCCGGCGTGGCGAAGCGTGGCTCACCTACGGTAAAACTTTAAATCAAAACAGAAACTCACCAACGCATTATTTGATTCTGAGCTCGGGTGTGGCACAACCAAGCTCATCCGATTCCTTGAGTCTTGTACTCTCACTACTATTGCTAAAAACTCCCGAGGGAGCCTGAAGAACTCCGCCACCATCGTGGTTACATTGACCTTCAACCACTTGCCAGTCTTGAGTTCTTTCCTGCTCATCTTCACCGAATTATCAGTGTACGGAACTGAGGCCTTACTGCCTTGACTGTTCCTGGTCACTCTACTGACTTGGAGGTTGATTGTGAAGTATTCGTCTACATCTGGTGTGGTGGTGTTCTGTCTTGGCTCCAGCTCTTGGACGTGGATGTTTAGGACGGCCTCATGGACTTCGTTCTGCAGGACTTTGTTGGTGAATCTGAAGTTGATGATGTTTAGGCCTTTGAAGTGGCTGTGCCGGCGAGTGTCTGCGGATCGAAAAGGGTATAAGTCAAAAAACTATTTTATATTTTGGCATCCAGCCTCTTAGTTTGTTTTTTTAACGCTTGACTGCAATCGCACCTGATGGAAAGCGTTGATTAGGACGAGGATGTTACGCGTTTACCTAGATGATTCTAGAAATGCATGTTTATTCTAGCCTTAGCTTTATTAACACAGAAATAAGCAACTAATTGGTAATAATCAAGTATTTTACAAAACTTTATTAGGATAGTATACATGGTAACAATATTGAAAAAAGTGAAGAATCACTGCCCTACCTATTTGTTTAGATCAGTTGGTAAGACCTGTAACATAATTATACTTTCGTCTAACGAATGGCTAGATTAAATATTACATAAACACTCGTATGTACCTAAAATAACTATGAAACTTTGACTGAGTTTATAACACTGATGTTAAACATTTAAAATTGTTTACATACATTGACGCAATAAAATCTTTGTATGGAGGTCATTAAACACTAGCAAACGATATACTTAAAAACAAAAGATACTAATGAAATATTTATCAATGACTTAAAACTATATCTAAAACATATAGTAGCTCAACGTTTCTGGATTTTGTTACTTGCGATATGAAAATATCCAAAACAAACATGTAATGAATAAATTCATTAATAACTTACCTACACGTGAATACTATTCACGTGATATTTGAATAATATTCACGTGAGAATAACCGTCACATGTTTTGAATTATTCTTAACATTTTCAAAACACAAATATCCGTCATCTTTTATACTGTCTATGGTAGTATAGAACCACAGAGCCGCCACTCTATAGACCATACACCATAAACACTCTTTCACACTATTCAGAATTTCATTGAAAAATGTTGAAAATAATTTTAAACACGCAACTTGTGTTACTAAACTTAAATTATTACAAAACTTATGACTAAATACTACCTTAGTAATTTAAACATTTGTAATTGTTATTGTTAGTAATTAATTATATCTTAAATTCAAAATATGTGCGCAATTCTGTCGGTTTGTTATACCTGCAACAAAAGAAAGTTTATATTAGGTTTTATAAAATACAACTTTTAAAACTATTAGATAAAACATTAACTTTACAGTCAACTTTCGGTGTCTTATTTCTGAACAGAAAATCTCAGACCCGGGGATCGAACCCGGGTCCCCAATCACAGACGTCGCCTTAAAGTGCCACCCACAACCCACTACGCCACCGAGGCAGTCCAAATGAGTCCAAATATCAGGGACATGACTAACCTTATCATTGAAATTGTTTGAATCAACGCACAACTGCAAATAGTTCAGAAGGTCAAACAAAAAGAAACGGAAGGCAATGCTCTGGATTCGCAAAACCGATGTCTGTCTAGATATCCAATAGAATTTGCAAGTAAATAGGGTTACCATAAAACTACTCTCGGCGTCAAAAAAATCGCACATCTGCGTAGTTTTCATACTAACGCGCTCATAATCACAGCTTCGTATATTAAAAAGTAA
The DNA here is from genome assembly GCA_014851415.1 of Cnaphalocrocis medinalis. Classification (NCBI taxonomy): domain Eukaryota; kingdom Metazoa; phylum Arthropoda; class Insecta; order Lepidoptera; family Crambidae; genus Cnaphalocrocis; species Cnaphalocrocis medinalis. The sequence goes on along the minus strand of CM026299.1, from coordinate 11,043,373 downwards.
AACATTTTGTTAACAATATTTTTAAGGTAACATTACCAATATATGCTCGTCTTTTAATCCAACATTTTCATCATCCATGGAATTTACTTGATTCGTCCAAAAAAATTAAAAAGTAAATCAGTTTTTCAGCTCCATAGAACATTGTATGGGACAAGAACATTGATTTACTTTGTTATGTTTTTTGGGGAAAATTAGGAAGTTTTCACGACTAATTAAGAAGCATGATTAACAGACGAGCATATAAAAACCATGTTACGTAAAAATATTGCAATCAAATGTTTTACTTTTTTATATAGGTACGAATCCGTGATATGAGCGCGTTAGTATGAAAACTACGCAGATGTGCGATTTTTTTGATGCCGAGTGTATTATTATTGTTTGTAAGTCTGGAAGCGTTCGTTACCGAGTGGACACTGCGACCAAATTGATCTATTGTGTCCTCCGCTCCCTCTAGAGATCGTCTCCCAGGCCCACGGTCGTCATGAAACGTGTGATAGATAGCCTTGGGAGCGATAGCCTTAACATCCTCCGGGCTGATGTGGTAGCTGCCCAGGGTGCGGCTTCTTGGTTGCCTGAGAGCATCGCAATGACATAGGATAGGGTGTCTCATCCTCTGCTTTACAGAGTCAGCAAGTAGACTACACCAAAAAACTACTACTACCTATGTGTTTTTTGTTACTATTCATGAATAGTGATTCAGTTGATCTAATTCCCTTAAAAGGATTGCGAGGCGGCTGGCTTGATTGAAATAACTAGGCTACCGAAATCCTGAATCCATTGGTGGAGAACATTGGGGGAGGCCTATTTCCAGCAGTGGGCGTCAATGGCTGAAATGATTATGATGGAAGGAAACATATTTTGGCCCGCCCCGGCCCGACACTATATTTTATTTTCGACCCTAATCCATAGCAATTGGTTTTAAATTCCGGTAAAGTCAATATCTCTCTTTTGCGAATGGAGCCTTCATTGGCGGTGACACATGATCGAAGATTCACCACAATATGGTAGACAAACCTCTCAGACAAAAGCACAGATCATTTCAATACATGTTTAAATGTTGTGTCCTTTTATTTACATGTCCGCTTTTGTTACCTATTAAATTTTCTATGGTAACCCTATCCTCAAGCGAAGTGTTAGAGAAATGTCTAAAAATACGAAGTTCGTTAATCCAGATAGGAGGTCGGGGCGCCCACACAAAATGTAGCAGCTATACAGCCCATACATCCTTTGGACAAGATGTTTATTCTTCTATCATCGGCTGTTTACCATAACCAATGTTTGTTTTCGCAGAACATCTGCTTTTTAACGGCGTCAAGATATGGTTTAGAAAACAGAATTTCGAATTTCGAACAGCTTTTGAAAAATTTGGTATTTACGTTCTTTTTTTAAATATTCCACCTCATTCGTTGCTAACGGAATTACTCGTAGAGGGAAAACATGTAACTCACGTTTTTGCCAATTTTAGACGGCTTTTTTTAAAGTTTTCTAGTTTCAAAAGACTTATATTGAATTTTTGGAACGACCTTCGATCGCTATACTTAGGCATTGCTAGTAGTATTTCTTTTTACTGAACTACACTAGAAACAGATCCCTGTTTTAAAGAAATTTAAGTTAGTCTCAATCTGGGGCCCGAAAGCCACGATGAATTTTGGGATGAGATGTTAAGAAACCTTTACTTCTATGGTGGGGGCCTTGGCCCCACAGTGGGCCTGTATATAGGCTGTTATGTACAGTTACTGTACTGTATGCACTTGTACACTTTTTACTGTAATTGGCCAACTACAACAAAAAAAAAGTCCAAAAAAAATAAACATGTGCCTGTTTCTTTAGTTAACATTATCAAGTAAGTAGGTATGCAAAATAAAGTCTTTTGTGAAGATTTTGGCAATCTCCACAGAGATAAAAAATATGTGTCACGTCTTATCTTCGCATACATTGCTGTGGTTATCACAACTAGGAAACAGTTATTGAATATTAATAGATACGCAGAGGTCAAATGGAGAAGGTTGCTCCCAAAATTGCTGTCTGGCTCCATAGCCAAATGGCAAAAAACGGAATTATAGTTTCGTCATATCTGTCGGTCAGTCAGTCCGTATGTTACAGCCTTTTTCATCAAAACTATAACAGTGACCCCAGATTAGCGTCATTTGAGCGTCTAATATATCTATATTACAAGATAAGTACCAAAAAACAATAAAACCCACTTGACTAAAAATTATTTGAGATCCAAAAAAAAACAGACATTATCCAAAAAGAAGTAGATACAATTAAAAAAGAAAAAGTAGTAGTATATCGCCAAGTCTCCAACGGTCGGTAAAGTGTCCAAAAATTTTAAAGCGATTGGCGGCGCTAATGTGCTTACCCTTTCGCCTTAAAGGAGAGCTCTTTTAATACTAGTAACCGACTTTTACACAAAAAAAAATGTTATGCCAACTAAACAGAATGTCATTAATATTATAGTTTTATAAGTAGGTAAAAAAAAAAATCTCATTAGAATTACCTAAATTACGAAGAGTCACCGTAAAATTGTTCAAATTGTAAGTTGATCAATTTGCTAAGAAGTCAGTCAATTTCCCAGGAATTTGGTCAATTCCCTAGGAAGTTGGTCAATTTCCTAGAAAGTTGGTAATTTTTGTAGGAAGTTTCGGAAAATAACTATCCGCAGTTAAACTTAATTATTATTTAAGTATGGTGGCGTTAGGTTTATTTTTCCAAAATAGAATATAATTTTCGATTAATTTTATAAGGTGACAGTTACAATATTTTAATTAAGATCTTTGCAGCCCCAGGAGGCCAATTCTCGGTTTTCGCCTTCTATGTCGAGTCGACTTCATGGAACGCATAGACCAACAGGAGAACAAGATAAGGAATGTCGACTGTAATCTGTGTTCTCCTATTAGTTGTGCGTTCCACTTAGAGCAGACACTCAAAGGCGTTCCATGAAGTCGACTCGACATAGAAGGCGAAAACCGAGAATTGGCCTCCTGACCATACTCGTAGTATCTGCGTAGTAATAACTTATTAAGACAGAGATACTACAATAAGAAACAAAGAAGCCTTACTCTTTCATACATTATTAGGGATAATCTCACATGACCTACACCAATGAATTACCAGAACGTCTGGCGGTTGAATGGCTCTTTGTATGGGAGATAAAGTATTACAAATGTTGAGGAAAATCTAGAACTGTACAGGGTGTATCTGTGTATGTGTACCTAGCTTTACCGAACCTAATACCATACCACCAATGACATTGCATACCACAGAATACTTAATAGTTGACCATACTAGGTTTATGCGTACAGCCAAATATCAAAGTATACAAAACTGTCAAATTTCTTCAATCGACTTTCATTTTACTGTCATACACATTAGGTTCAATATCAATTAAGGAAATTTGACAGGTTGTGGTAACCTGATGTGTGGCTGACTGTACTATAATTATTTTGATCAGATCGTTGACATTTCACGATTTTGTTCATTTCCGTTTTAATGACAATCCAAAATATTAAAAAATCTGGTTTATTGTAATTTATTTTAAATCTCGCAGATAACAACAAGCAGAAATAGGTAGGTAATTATTTCAATAATTTTGCTTGTATCTGTCTGTCTATTATTCCAATATTTAAGTCGCAGCCGTGGCACGAAATTAACTTTTGCAAAACGAAAGCTTAGAATAAAATTCAGCTCACGATATTGACTTCTATGCTAGAGGTGAAGAACGAGCAAGCGGATCACCTGATTGTATCATCATCATCAGCCTGTTGCAGTCCACTGCTGGACATAGGCGTCTCCAAATGCTCGCCACTTTGATCGATCTTCGGCTAGCTCGCATCCAGCTCCAGCCAGCCCTCTTGCGCAGATCATCACTGCATCTGGCCTGAGGTCGTCCTACACTACGTTTACAAGACGCGGTCTCCGCTCCAGAACTCGTTTACCCCAACGGTCGTCAGTTCTGCGGCAGATATGGCCAGCCCACTGCCACTTCAGCTTGCTAATCCGGTGAGCTATGTCGATATCTTTGGTTCTCTGCCGGATCACCTCGTTTCGGATTCGATCACGCAGAGAAACGCCGAGCATAGCTGGGTGATTTTCCCAAGTACCGGTGGCATGTATTTTGAGCTGTCTTTTCTCCTTTACATAAAAACCAGTTTTATAGCTTATTGAGATTAAGTTAACTGTCATATTTATAGACTGTAAGTTAGTGGTGGAATAATATATTTTTTTATAATGCCAATTTTGTTACTGTTTCTAAGTCCGGTGGTGCAATCCCGGTGGCGAAAATGTATGTAAAGTGGTTTTAAAAATTCGCCACCGTAATTAGGTTTGTTGAAATTCACCCAGCTCTTTCCATAGACCGCTGAGCGACTTTAAACTTGTGAACTAGCCGTGCTGTTAGTGTCCACGTTTCAGCCCCGTATGTCATGACCCTGATTGTATACCCGATGATAAATCATCGAACATCTGCGCTGCGTTTCATCGAGTGAGTGAGGGTGCTAGAGGCCTAGTTAGGAGGTTTTTTAATGTGGTAGGTGGCAGACGAGCTGACGGATCACATGTTGGTAAGCGATTACCGACGCCTATATCTGTAACACCAGTAAAGTCACCAGTAAGGTAGACCGACGATCTTAGGGGGCCTAGTTAGGAGGTTTTTTTTATGTGGTAGGTGGCAGACGAGCTGACGGATCACATGTTGGTAAGCGATTACACCAGTAAGGTAGACCGACGATCTTAGGGTCGTAAGAGTTCCTTGGGTGCGGGTGGCACAGGACCGATCCGTGTAGAGAACATTGGGGGAGGCCTATGTCCTGCAGTCGACGTCTATTGGCTGAATTCATCGAGTCATATTTAACTCAATGGCTGAATTGATGATATAGAAAGGAAATTAAAAGAATATTATGTTACAGAAAAGAAAATTGCAATAACAGGAATAGGGTAAAATCGAAAAAAAATCTACAGGATGCTCTGAAATAACTAAGTTACGTATTTAATTGTACTTATCCATACTAATATATAAATCTATAACATACATATTTCATACATATATTATTAAAAGCTGAATAAACTATTATAATATGTATTATTATATACAAAACATACTACACATGCTTGCCTTTTTATAAATTAATAATTAGTTAAACATTAGAAAAAATAAAATGCTGTTCCCTCTCATATGCCCTTACAGGGTCTATACTGGTTGCTTTATTGTATTTATTTACCATCTGTTTGTACACTATAGAAGCAATAAAGAATTGAGTATTGAAATGGGAAAGTGTGTCTGTCTGTATGTTTGTCCTTCTTTCACGGCAAAACGGAGCGACGAATTGACGGGATTTTTTAAGTGAAAATAGTTGAGAGTAACATAGGCTACTTTTTGCAGGGGCTCTAACCCCAGAAAGGTTCTAACCCCCCATTTTAGGGAAGTGGGGGGCGCGTGTGAAGCCGTGGAAGGCTAGTCTGCTATATTAATTGTGTATTTGTTGGTAGTAAGTAGCTGTCAAAACTAAGTAGTGAGTTGTTATGTATTTTTTTTTTATGTGATAGGTAGCAGGCGAGCAGGCGGATCACCTGATGGTAAGCAATTGCCGCCGCCCATGGACACTTGCAACACCAGTGGAGTTACAAGTGCGCTGCCAACCTTTATCCCCTTCCCGCCGAGTGGGCCTCCGGTATCCCTCACTCACTCGGACGAAACACAGCACAGGGGCTGCTTCACGGCGGTTTTCTGTGAGGCAGTGGTATCACTCCGGTCGAGCCGGCCCATTCATGCCGAAGCGTGGCTCTCCCACAGTTAAAAATGTATAATGATGTTAGTAGGTATAATTTTGTGTGGGTCTTGGCGATCGGAAAGTACGTTTCTATCAGTTGATTATCGGATTCTCTCGGTACGTTCGAAACGCATTGGTAAAAAAAGCGATTAAATTATTAGGTATTGAATGTTATAGCTCTTTTATTGCAGGGAATTTCCATGAGATACTATATTATTAGAATCATGAAATGATTGGTCATACCTACCCATGAAATTGTCCGTTTTTTGCCAACAAAGCGTATAATATTCTGACAATGACAATATTCTATCTTCTTCTATACTATTTATAAAGAGATAATATTAATAGACAAGGACAAGGCTTATAGGTAAACCGAAAACACGAAACGCCTGCGCGATGTAATTTAGCACAGCGCCATCTATTGGTTCATTTCTGAATTACGGTCCCGAAGCGAAGTGAGGGCGGGCCACTAGTTTAGTATTGATTAAAAGACTTAATATAAAATGCAGATCAGAGCCAGTCAAGGAGGAGGAACTAGTCATAGACATTTTCTTTGGACATAACAAATTTTCGGCACAATATAAATGAAACGCAACATGGACATTTTATTGAGTGACTGAGTTTCATTGAGTTCGACAGTTGATTAACCACACACAATGTGTATCGGTAAAAATTTAACCACCATATTTGTACAGTCAGCCACACATCAGGTTACCACAAACTGTCAAATTTCCACAGTTGATATTCAACCTAGTGTGTATGACAGTAAGCTGAGAGTCGATTGAAGAAATTTGACATTTTTGTATACTTTGATGTGTGGCTGTACGTACTTCAGACTTTTGGCCATAAAGTAGCGTACAGCGATATACTGTTCCTTACTGCAGGTGCAAGGCATTCGTAGAAATCAAATCATCGCTACTATGATGGGACTAATTGGACTGTATACTTAACACATAAAATAATCTGTAACCCTATTTTGTACGGGGTTTCATAAAAAAAAAAAAAACAAAATATGTAGAACAGAAATTGTTGGAAAACAGAGAATGGTTAATAGAAGTGATACGTAGGTAGAGCCATGTACCCTGTTCACAGATCCACCCTGTATATAATTTTTTCACTTGATATTGGCAAAATTAGTATACAAATACAGGAAATTTGTGATGCTAGAAAATATTAATTTGAAAGAGATGTAGTTAAAAGTTTTACAATGGACCAATCCTTTTTAACGACGCGACGGTGAAATAAATAAAAATTTTTCTTTTGTTTTTTTTTTTAATGTTTTTTAAGTTAAGTAATGAAAAATGCGTCGTGAAAATAAATTGAATATATTTGAACCTGTAGTTTACATTTGAAATTTCAACAAGCTATAACAATCTAGAAATCTTTTTTATGTAAATAACAATGTAAGGTTTTTTTTGTTTTTCCCTAAATGTGTGGTCTATTAACAGTCTTACTTTGCTTTAGGTATAGTTCTTGGTCAACGGAAAATACTAAGTGCCTAAGTTTTGAATTTGATTCCCTTGAGATTGTTGTATTATGAAAACAAAATAGATAGCCGTATTTTCTTTTGCGTAAAGTTATAGAGGTTAGATTTTTTCTGAGTGACACACAGACGGATAATAAAGTGAACTTTTGAGGGTTCCGAATTTCCTTGAAAGATTTTTTAAAGTCAGAAATTGTTTGTTATGAAAAATAAAGAGACAGAATAATGTTATCTAAAGGATATTTATAATATTAAGCTGTTTCTTTAAAAAAATCTTGAACCGTAAGTATTACAATTCATTTTCATATAAAATTAACAAAATATTAAAATTGAGTAATTTATAAACTGATATAAATTATGTGCATACTTAGATTTAAGTACTATTTGGTGTATGTTCTTCATTAAAAACTCAAATATAATGAAATTATTTTAAAAAATTAAGTAAAAATATACAAACCGCTGAAACCGAGCGCGCCGAAACAAAGAACCAACTTACAAAAAATATTAAAACACAAAATCACCGAAAACGGAACGTCCTTCCCAAACGCCGCATCCCGCGCGACGTCAAATTAAAATTTTCAAATTTCGAATTCGCGAATTCCATGTTCGAATTTCGTACGCGCGCGCCCCTTTGCAACCAGTACCAAACTGATGGAGATAGACCGAGTCTGTGGTGAAATAAACCGCGTGGGTTCACGTTAGCTCACAAGCAGATTGAATCATGTACTCACAGTTTATTGTTTATCCCGAAATCGACTTTCGCACGTTGAATTAGGGAGCAATTTTGTGGGAGACGGTCCTTATCTGTGCGTTTACCTTTTTAATTTTGCCAATTCGTTTAATTGTTCCACGTATCGTGCATTGGCCAGTGCTTTTTTTGAAGATTTTTGAAAATAGAATAGATGGACTATTTTAAAATAAAATAAAATTAGAAATACATTAATGTACATACATAACGTAGTTAAATAAAACATCAAATTGAAATCGTTTCTACGTAAGTACCTATTTTAAATTATTACGTAGACGGAATAGATTAAAACTATAAAACTAGATTTAAGTAAAGTTTACAATTTCAAAATGGTAATGAAATGAAGCGCCCAGAGTAGATTTTCACAAGTGATTAGTGCGATTAATCCTTGACTGTACTGTATGCCAAGTCATGGTAAGTAACTTAGTGGATATTAAAGAACGTTAGTCTTTCAAACGAAAAGCCGTAGGGCGAATCCGGGCTCGCATCTTTCTGGATTTTTCTAGTCGATTGGGAGCCATATTCCTACAACTAAGTAGCTCATAGATTTTAAATAATCAAATCTTGCTCAGTTTTGTGGAACAGTTTGGCTGCGTCAGTGTTTCCCAACTTTCAAGAGAAGAGCATACTCGTTTCTATAAGGCCTGCAACGCATCAGCGACCTTTCTGATCGCGCAGATGTTCTTGTTCAGTATAAGGTTGCGTTTCCACAGAAGCGGAGCTGCGTGGAGTTGGACGGAGACTTGTAAAAATTGACCAATCACATTGCTCAAAATACACATAAAGGTCGGTGATGCGTTGCAGGTTGCATACCAGATTCATCGTCATTTCAGCCAATTGACGTCCACTGCTGGACATATGACAAATGTACACTTGCTATGTGCGTTACTGGACAAATGTGCGATGTGTTTTAAACTGTGGGAGAGCCACGCTTTGGCATGAATGGGCCGGCTCGACCGGAGTGATACCACTGCCTCACAGAAAACGGCGTGCAGCAGGCCCTGTGCTGTGTTCGCCGAGTGGGTGAGGATTTACCGTAGATGTTTTTTTTGGCTGTTTTACTTATGTCAAGCCTAACGTTGCCATATATTTTGGTGTAGTAGTAAATTAGAAAAGTCTTAGTCAATTATCTTACTCCAAGTAAAATTTTAGTAAATATTATCCATCACCAAACGTATTTATTAGGTTAGGTTAGAACAGTGACCAGCAAAAAATCTCTTGAAATTCTGGAACGAGTTTTTTGGGACGAATTGCCCCCTAGCCCACCGGTACTAGTGCCCCCAAGTAGACTTAGTCTAGACTGTTCTATCATAATATTTATCTCCATTCGACATTCGGTGTGGTTGAGGTCAAAGGCTTATCCATACTGCATTTTGGAGATAAACAACAATATTATTCGGTATTATGTTTACGTTACACGGTTTGCCGAAAGGTATCCGTCCACTTGTGACCGAATACCAGCGGTTAAATTGGTACAGTTGGAAATAAAAATGGGAGCGAGAAGGAAATGTCAAAATAATGGCGGCTAATCTCCCGACTCTACTCCAAACTGGAATTCAAGACCAAAAAATCTACAACAGATACGTCACTGTCAAATCTGTTTAATGTCACTTATGTCATTTTCAAGTGACGTTTTCAGGTTTCGCCAACCTTTTTGGCATTACTTTTCTTATTATGCAGACTAAACTAGGGTACTTAGATACAAATTGTTATTAACACCTGAGGTGTTACAAGCACAATACCATCTTAGAAAACTAAAATTACGGATGGTTAAGTTTTTATTAACGTGGCTTGTATTTTTATGAAAAAAAGTAAATAAAATTATTTTTTCAAATTATAGAATCACAATAACCAATAAATAAATGACATCAACGAGTGTTATTAGAAAAAAGGGGTATACTATGGTATGTTCATTTTATTGCAGTAGCAACATTGTAGTAGTTTTTTTTCACCTGCGCATATAGCAGAAGGGGAAACCTATGTCCAGCAGTGGACGAGTGTGGGTTGACGACTTTAATCTGTAAGTGTGCCTATATAAATAAACTAGTGGCCCGCCCTCACTTCGCTTCGGGACCGTAATTCAGATATGAACCAATAGATGGCGCTGTGTCCAATTACATCGCGCAAGCGTTTCGTGTTTTCGGTTTACCTATAAGCCTTGTCGTTGTCTATAGAAGTTATCTCTTTATAAATAGTATAGAAGATAAAAAGCAGTTTCCAGGTCTCACTGTACCCACGTACCCGTGGTCCCACAAAGGTCGATGCCGCTTGTCCTGCCTTCCTCGCGGGAATGACCTCCGAAAGCGTGCACCAAACATTTTATGAGTTAACTCATCACGAGGACCCTCTACCGATGACTGACAAAGAGTTTGTTTTCTCTGCTTACACGCTTCAGCATGAATGGGCCTCGACAGGAGTTATACCTGCCACGGCATCACAGTAGAAGACTGGCATGAAGTAGCGCCTCCGCTGAGTGTTTACCGCATGAGTGAGGGCACCCGGGACCCTTCCCCTCCCCCTCTTCAGTGACCACCATTGCTATGCTTCGCCAAGTGAGTGAGGGTACCAGAGGCCCAATTTGCGGGGAAGGGTAAAGTTGGTAGCGCACTTGTGGTGACCTTACACTAAATCAAAAATAATGTTGAATTAAGGTAATTTAATGCCCTGTTGGTCTAGTGGTTTAAGTACCGTGATGTTGGGGTCCTTGCTTCGATTCCTGGGTCGAGCAATAAGTGTATGTTTCCAATTTTTCGAACATAGCTCAGGTTTGTGATCACCAACCCATATTAGGCAAGCGTGGTAAAGCCTAATCCCATCATAGTAACGATGTCTTGATTTCTATGATTTAGATTTAGGTTACTTTGCCCTGCAGTTGGACAGTACCTACTCGTATATAGGCTGATACTTTACTTTACTTTAAAAGTAATATAAGCCGCGTGAGGCCCTCAAATGTCCGAAACCGGAGCATCGAATGACGCACTGGATTGATCATCCAATCCAATACATATGTGCTATCTAGGTACAGCGGTGACTTTGAACTTTAGGCACATCAACTTAAACCACCCATACTGTGCGAATGCAAACCCCAACTATTAAAGAACACATCGTCGAGGTATACAAATAAGGTTGAATATCTCGTGGCGGGATTTCCGCGACTGCAATACGATGTTGGTATCTGTACCCATATGTACAGATGGCGATATTGGATGTAATTATTTAATGTAGCCGACGTTTTGGCATTCGCTGGATGGATCTGTATGATATGAGGTTTGGGACAAAAATAACGCTCCCAATTTAGTATATCCGCGGTACTTAATAAATTGTTTTGTTCTATCTGATAATATCCTACAACCGATTCGGCAACGGCCTCTTAATAAGCCACGTACTTACGTTATATTATAGTGCTCAAGTGTGTGCGCAAACCAGGTGCACTTTCTATTCAAATCAAATCAAAAAATTCACACAGAACGTCTATGAATTTCAAATACGCAGTTTCCCAATTTCGTGAGTGTTGGTCCAGATCATCACGCCATCTCTTTTTAGGCCTAAGTCGACGATCAGCTGCCATTTATAGTGAACTAGCGGCCGCCCGCGACTTCGTCCGCGTGGGAAAGTAACTTTTTACCCCCCTTTTAACCCCTTACAACCCCCTTTTCGCAATAAAAAGTAGCCTATGTTCTTTCTCAGGGTCTAGATCATCTGTATACCAAATTTCATTTAAATCCGTTCAGTAGTTTTGGCGTGAAAAGAGTAACAGACAGACAGACAGACAGAGTTACTTTCGCATTTATAATATTAATAGTTAGGATTTAACACCCTCAATTTTCAAAGATCGTTAAAGGATTTTTTAAGATGATTCAAACATGATCTAATGATGATCGAAAAAACTGGGGACAGCTTTATCGATCATTTTATTACGGGACTTAAATGTCTTTCTCTTTTTGGGCCTAAATCCACCGATCAGCTACCATTTAGTGAAAACAACAAAAATTGGGAAAAAATTATAATGCATCGTAAGGCCCCAGACAGCAGACACAATGGAAAATCAATTGTTTTATGCCTTTTTTGGGTGTTACGACGATAGGATTTTTTTTGATAAGATTTAACCACTCACAATCCATATCCATATTATACTGGTGTTGCAAGTGTCCATGAGCGGCGGCAATTGCTTACCATCAGGTGATCCGCCTGCTCGTCTGCTACCTATCACATAAAAAAAAATCCATACTAATATTATAAATGCGAAAGTAATTCTATTTGTCTGTCTGTTACTCTTTCACGCCAAAACTACTCAACGGATTTAAATGAAATTTGGTATACAGATAATCTAGACCCTGAGAAAGAACATAGGCTACTTTTTATTGCGAAAAGGGGGTTGTAAGGGGTTGAAAGGGGGGTAAAAAGTTACTTTTCCACGCGGACGAAGTCGCGGGCGGCCGCTAGTGTGATCTAAAGATTAATGATGGAAAAAACTGTCCCCCAAATGTCTATTTATATTTTATACGCAGTAGTAAGAGGAAAAACCTCGTTGAGCTGAGTTCAGGTGCAGATGAGCTAAGTGGTCACAAACTCCTGGCTATCAAAACACGATTTGGTTTGAGTGATGTCGTGCCTATGCACTGTCTAGTTAGGGCTGATATCTAGGGTAAAATATATAATTATTTGCCAATATATTTCAACAATTTATGCGGTTTTTTGTGACGCGCCACGACATGACAAAATTTTTCTTTTGCCCGACTAACAGCAATTTGTATTTTTCTTCGTTTAATTTTTTATTTAGTTTATGTATTTTATTTTTATTAATTTTGCTTTGTCTAGTGTTTTGTATTTTCTTGTGTTTGTATCAGTTGTCTGTAGCACTAATATGTATTGTGGTGTCCAGATTAATAAATGGATTTTCTTTCTTCTTTCTATTTTCTAATAAGTATGTCCTTATTGTTCAGCGTGTTTGCATATTATTGTCCATGTGTGTGGGCATATATTAAAAGTGTTTTATCTTTAGCCGGAGAGGGGGGGAGGGGTTCATACCTCCACCCGAAATGTTAAAATAAAATTTAACAAAGCCCCATTAACTAACTGGTGGTGGTGGTAGTAGGTAACTCTAGCTGTATATTTCTATTTAGCCTATTATTATCAACCCCTGCGTGAAAAAAGTATAGCTATGAATATGAATCGGTTTATTACATATTGTTATTTTCTCATAAATATAAGGCTAAGTATGGAATTTTCGATTTATTTTATTGAACGAGGCGAGCGGTACCGGAGGCCCACCGGGGGGAAGGGGATAAAAGGTTGGCAGCGCACTTGTAACTCCACTGGTGTTGCAAGTGTCCATGAGCGGCGGCAATTGCTTACCATCAGGTGATCCGCCTGCTCGTCTGCTACCTATCACATAAAAAAAATCACACAACTACTCGTAGTTGTAAAATAAAGCTGTCAACCCTAACCCCAAGTAATTGCGTAACAAGACAATTTCGATTGTAAATATACCCTTCAGTGACATTGCCGATAAGTCGTCGTAGTACGTTGTTTGGGCGATTTCCTCCACTCGACCAGTGATCACTTCCCGTTATCCAGATCGTTCACGAGAGGTCAATCCTCGCAATTGTTGAAGGTTTTGGTAAGTACGTGTTTTCGGTGAGAACTATTCGAGTTAGGTAGTACTAAGGATCAGACCAACGGGCAGGTAGTCTACCACAGGACGTCGTCCCAACCTTGGCTGCCATTCGGTAAGCTTATATATCCAGTATTATATTACTAGCGGCCTCCCGCCGACTTCGTCCGCGTGGAAAAGTAACTTTTACCCCCCCTTTTACCCATACAACCCCTTTTTCGGGGCAATATAAAGTAGCCCTATGTTCCTTGCTCAGGGTCTAGATTCCATCTGTATACCAAAATTTCATTTAAATCCGTCAGTAAGAGTTTTGGCGTTGAAAAGAGTAACAGTCAAGACAGACAGACACAGATTTATCTTCGGCATTTTTAAATATTCAGTATGGAATTGGACTATAGTCCCGCGATTTCTATCATCCTTTGTCGCCTTGCCAGTGTCCTGCCCATCTCCACTCCTGGACCAGTTTGGTGATCTAAGTGACGTCGCTTGGTGATCTAAGTGACGTCGCTTGGTGATCTAAGTGACGTCGCTTGGTGATCTAAGTGACGTCGCTTGGTGATCTAAGTGACGTCGCTTGGTGATCTAAGTGACGTCGCTTGGTGATCTAAGTGACGTCGCTTGGTGATCTAAGTGACGTCGCTTGGTGATCTAAGTGACGTCGCTTGGTGATCTAAGTAGCATCTAGTTGGACATTTCGTGACGGTTCATCAAAAATCAATTAATCATGCTTGACCTAATACTGCCAGGGTCTTAAACACAAAGACAATTAGGTGATTGTGTGTTAAAACTGAATCTTTATACTGAGTCATTTATAATGAATGAAAGAATGGGAAAGAAAGTTGAGGTTCTAAGTACTATTAAAAGAAGGAAACTGGAATATCTTGGACATATAATGCGTGGTCCGAAGTATGACCTATTGCAACTTATAATACAAGGCAAGATCCAAGGAAAGAGGAGCCCAGGGAGAAGAAGAACTTCTTGGCTTAAAAATCTGCGCCAGTGGTACAATAAAAGCACCCGTTCTCTGTTTAGAGCAGCTGTGTCAAGGGTTCAAGTCGCCATTATGATCGCCAACCTTCGTTAGAAGATGGCACTCAAAGAAGAAGAAGATTTATAGTGAGTCTAGCAAAAACTGATAGTCAAGATCTCAATAAATACCACAGAAGACCGGCGTGAAGTAGCATCTGCGCTGTATCTATTTCGCTGAGTGAGTGAGGGTACCAGAGGCCCACCGGGGGGAAGGGGATAAAAGGTTGGCAGCGCACTTGTAACTCCACTGGTGTTGCAAGTGTCCATGAGCGGCGGCAATTGCTTACCATCAGGTGATCCGCCTGCTCGTCTGCTACCTATCACATAAAAAAAAAACACACAACTACTCGTAGTTGTAAAATAAAGCTGTCAACCCTAACCCCAAGTAATTGCGTAACAAGACAATTTCGATTGTAAATATACCCTTCAGTGACATTGCCGATAAGTCGTCGTAGTACGTTGTTTGGGCGATTTCCTCCACTCGACCAGTGATCGCTTCCCGTTATCCAGATCGTTCACGAGAGGTCAATCCTCGCAAATTGTTGAAGTGTTTTGGTAAGTACGTGTTTTCGGTGAGAAATATTCGAGTTAGGTAGTATCTAAGGATCAGACCAACGGGCAGGTAGTCTACCAACAGGACGTCGTCCCAACCTTGGCTGCCATTCGGTAAGCTTATATATTCCAGTATTATATATTACTAGCGGCCGCCCGCGACTTCGTCCGCGTGGAAAAGTAACTTTTTACCCCCCTTTTAACCCCTTACAACCCCTTTTTCGCAATAAAAAGTAGCCTATGTTCTTTCTCAGGGTCTAGATCATCTGTATACCAAATTTCATTTAAATCCGTTCAGTAGTTTTGGCGTGAAAGAGTAACAGACAGACAGACAGACAGACAGACAGACAGACAGACAGACAGACAGACAGACAGACAGACAGAGTTACTTTCGCATTTATAATATTAGTATGGAAGTATGGATTATAGTCCGCCTATCATTCTTGCGCCTTGCCAGGTGTCCTGCCCATCTCCACTCCTGGACCAGTTTGGTGATCAAAATGACGTCGCTTGGTGATCTAAGTAGCATCTAGTTGGACATTTCGTGACGGTTCATCAAAAATCAATTAATCATGCTTGACCTAATACTGCCAGGGTCTTAAACACAAAGACAATTAGGTGATTGTGTGTTAAAACTGAATCTTTATACTGAGTCATTTATAATGAATGAAAGAATGGGAAAAATAGTTGAGGTTCTAAGTACTATTAAAAGAAGGAAACTGGAATACCTTCGACATAAGTATAATGCGTGGTCCGAAGTATGACCTATTGCAACTTATAATACAAGGCAAGAACCAAGGAAAGAGGAGCCCAGGAAGAAGAAGAACTTCTTGGCTTAAAAATCTGCGCCAGTGGTACAATAAAAGCGCCCGTTCTCTGTTTAGAGCAGCTGTGTCAAGGGTTCAAGTCGCCATTATGATCGCCAACCTTCGTTAGAAGATGGCACTCAAAGAAGAAGAAGATTTATAGTGAGTCTAGCAAAAAGTGATAGTCAAGATCTCAAATAAATACCACAGAAGACCGGCGTGAAGTAGCATCTGCGCTGTATCTATTTCCATCCATCCGAGTGAGTGAGAGTACCAGAGGCCCTATTGGGGAAAGGGGGCTTAAAGGTTCGCAGCTCACTGGTGACTCTACCAGGTGTTGCAGGTGTCTATGGATGGCGGCAATCGCCTACTGTCTGGGATCCGTCTGCTCGTCTGCCACCTGCATTTCAGAGGTCCTACAGCCAAACCGTCCCGAAATATATCTATTCAACTCAAAGAAAAGAGACACATAGCGTGTGTAAAAGGGATGGTGATGAAGATTCTAACGCCCCGGTTGGTCTAGTGGTTTAAGTACCGGGCCGTGATCTCGGGGTCCCGGTTCGATTCCCGGGTCGAGCAAAAGTATGTTACGAATTTTTCGAACATAGCTCAGGTTTGTGATCACCAATCCGCATTAGGCAAGCGTGGTGATTAAGCCTAATCCCATCCCATCATGGTAGTGATAACATGATTTCTATGATGGAGGCCTTTGATCTGCAGTGGGACAGTATATAGGCTGATAGTGATACTGATAGGTACTGATGAAGATTCGGTTGTAAATTTCTTTGCAGGCCCAAAGGTTACCACCCCAATGGTCGAGTGACAACAAAGGACAATGGACTCGTGTTATTTCACTTTTGATGAATAATGGCTTTTGTAATCATTCATTCATCATTCAATCATTGATTCAGAAATTCTCAATAGCTCGAAGTCTGGAATTGGTGGTATTTTACCCCTGTGCCTCGGAGAGCACGTTAAGCCGTTGGTCCTGTTCGGTTGTGTCACACTGGTGTGCACCTGTGTTTGCGCACACACTTGAACACTAGTATATCCTGCCTGACTGATCGTTAAGATTGGCCGTCGTAGCCGAATATCGGTTGAAAGTTTTTTTTTATATATATTGAGGACAATCAAGACGATCTCACTCCGCCTGATGGTAAGCGGCCGTGAGATCCAAATATGAGGTTGACAGGCACAAAAGAACGAGCTAATTACCTATTGAGTCTGTCATCCTTACCCTGAAGGCCTGCTGATATGCCCTGTTGGCGACCTACATCTTCATAACCTTTTTTTGCCACTTCTATTATTCTTTATGAGTGATACCACTGCCTCACAGAAAACCGGCGTGAAGCAGCCCCTGTGCTGTGTTTCGCCGAGTGAGTGAGGGTACCGGAGGCCCACTCGGGGGGGAAGGGGATAAAAGCTTGGCAGCGCACTTGTAACTCCACTGGTGTTGCAAGTGTCCATGGGCGGCGGCAATTGCTTACCATCAGGTGATCCGCCTGCTCGCCTGCTACTTATCACATAAAAAAATGAAACATTACACCCTTTGTAAGAACTGTCTATCTGTTCACCTGCAGTTACACACAATCTTCAATCTTAAAATTATAAATATATTAATATTACTTAAAAACAATCTTAAAATTTGTTAGCTTTTCCAATATAAGTGTTACTGTTATCCTCATCATCCGTATCATGCCATTTTTATCCATCATCAAAGAGATCAGAGGTCATAAAATGCCCTGTGCGAACTCGTTTTTTCCCGCTCGGTTCACGCCCAAGGTTGGGTCGCTGAGCGAAAGGGGCCATTCCCACGGGCGAGGCCCGGATGTGGTCACTGCCAGTGTATCAGCGATCACGTAGGGATGTCCAACACTATCGATAGTTTTCTTGCGACGATCTTTTTGCAGCAGACGGCTCACCTATGGTAAGCGATTGCCGCCGCCCATAGACACTCAACACCAATAGAGTCACCTTAACCCCTTTCCCCCCAATTTGGCCTCCGGCACCCTTACTCACTCGACAAAACACTGCGCAGGCGCAGCTTCACGCCGGTCTTCTGTGAGGTGGGTGATACGTGGTGTGGTGGTGAATATTAGTGGGAAGATCTCAAACCATTTCTAAATGACATCATATGTTTCTAATGGAACACTTTCAAACCAAAGCGGGATCGATAACGTTTACAGGATGTCTATAATTTGGGTGTATGGTGTAGGTAGGCATTTGCATATCATTGACAACGGATTAAAAGCGCACCCGAGTTGAATTTTAATAAGAAATATGATCACCATATTGTCGTCAAGCGATATATTTGAATTGTAACCAGGTGACGCCACACTGTCTGGCGTACTTTTAGGATAGGAAACTAGCTTTTGCCCGCGGCTTCGCTTGCGCTCCCACTTCCCTAAAATGGGGAGTAAGAAAGGGGCAAAAAGCAGCCTATGTTACTCTCTATCCCTTCAACTATATCCACTTAAAAAATCACGGCAATTCGTCGATCCGTTTTTGCCTTGAAAGAAAGAAAACATACAGACAGACACCTTTCCCATTTATAATATTGGTATGGATGGAGGCAAACGAAAAGGTGAGTCCATGGGCATACCCAGGTTCTGGGCCAGAGGGGGGTAAATCAGATTTTTTATAAGCTAGCGTGCGTAATAAACGTCGCGTTAATTACAGTCTATAATAATAAAATTAGTTGTGTATCCATGTATAACACGATCAAGCCTGGTTTGACCTACTCGCATCAATTTGAGTTAGATCCAAAGGTCTACTTATTAACGTGCCAGAAATGATGAGATCCGCAAGAGATCTAAGGTCACGAACAATAGCCCAAAGAATTGCGTGGTTGAAGTGGCAATGGGCAGGGCACATTGCAAGGAGAACAGACGGCCGTTGGGGTGGAAAGGTCCTTGAGTGAAGGCCACGTGCAGGAGGCCGCAGCCGTGGCAGGCCTCCCACCAGGTGGACCAACGATCTGGTGAAGGTCGTGGGAGTCACTTGGATGCGGGTGGCACGTGATCGATCTGTGTGGAGAACTTTGGGGGAGGCCTATGTCTAGCAGCCCCTATTGGCTGAAATGATGATGATGAAGATGAAAGGTCTATTTATTTGTGTAACCATAGTCAAGAGATTATAATTTTTTATCGATTTAACCCACATCACTAGTAAGGAATAAGGTCATTCGCCCTCCCAACAAATCATTTTTAATTATATGACTATTCGCCAATCTTTTTATTGAGGATCGCAATATGGGTTGAGGGGGGGGCTGTGCATTGGTCGTCGACCTTTTTTTCGCGAAGTAAGGTACAGTTGGAGACATTTTCAAAGCGGATTTTTCACAAAATTGGCGAAACTCGTACACTCGTACACTCGTTAGACAGAGGTCCAATTTCGACTGTTTTGTTGGAACTTAATCCCGCGCACGTTGACGTGATTCCGCCAATGTCAAGTGTTTAGTAGAGACACGTATAAATTCGACGTTATTGGTTGTTTAGTGACAATGTGACATATCACATCAAATCACTCAGTGAGTCAAATCTCTCAGTCGGACTCTCAGTGAGTCACCTGTATGTCCCTGTGGAGAAGCTGATGAAACTCGGGACCATGCGCTGTGGGAATGTCAGCTGTATGAAGAGGAACGGCAACAGATGCTGAATGACTGGAACAGGAACGAGATAGGACCAGTATACCATCAAGAGATGGTCAACTCTGCAGAAGGTTTTCGACGGTTGCGTGCGTTTGCACACAAAAGGCTTGACATTAGGAAGGAGTTCGATTGATGTGGAACTGCCCGAGCGCGAGTCGCTTGTGCTGTGGTGTTTCACGCCCCATTTGGGGAGAAGTGACATTGAGATGGGTTAAAGACACATACTTTGTAGGGAGTGAAGAAACGCACCGGGGAAAGAGCCCTTAGCAAGTACCTGGTGAGCGTCTCCCAAGATTCGGTCCGTATGCCGAAACGGTAGGAAGGACCATGGGCTGGTGGAGGGACCTGTGTCTATATCACATCAAATATAACCAATCACCGTGTAAATGAACTTCAGTTGTACAGACGCCATCTAGCGGTTTTTTCACACGTGATCCCCCCATTGTGACAGTTTATTGAACAGCGCTTCATTGGCGTAGGAGAGCCACGCTTCGAAATTAATGGTTAACTCCCCTCTCCCCCCATTCCCCAGCAAAATTGCTGCTTCACGCCGGTCTTCTGTGAGGCTCTGGTATTACTCCGGTCGAGCCGACCCATTCATGCCGAAGCGTGGCTCTCCCACGGTAAAATCGGTTTGTGTCTGTATTTGTCTTAAACTTGCATTATTTTTTGAGCCAACTGTACTGAACCAACCGCGGATAAAGTCTCTTAATAAATGGGTCAAGAAATGGTCGTCCGCTGTCCCCAAAATTTGGGTCACGATAAAATTTGTCAAATTGATTCATATTGATGATCTGCATTCATTATTTGCTTGACAGTGTACAGGCCACGCGTGAGTTTATTACGATCTGTCAAAATTTGTGAAGTGATGGACCTAATGTGGTGAAATCATAAGAGTTGATTGGATAATTTTGTCAGATTTTGATAGCGGTTGTCCCTTTTCTCTCGTGTGGCTTGCCTTGTATCATCATCATAATAGAAATCAAATAGAAAATAGAATTCTGGTTCAATCATGATGAATGATTTTAAAATTTTCGCAACCTACGTGTACACTGATTCCCTAACCTCTTTTTATAGTATAAAGTAAATATATACTGCCAGACTTCAAGGCCTCCATCATAGAAATCATGTCATCGTTACTATGATGGGATTGGGCTTAATCACCACGCTTGCTTAATGCGGATTGGTTATCACAAACCGGAGATATGTCCAAAAAATTCGAAACGTACTTTTTGCTCGGCCCGAACGAGATCAATCCCTTTAACCACGCCTTCTGTCAACTAAAATAGTCTGAACGAGATTTGTTCAACGACTTTTGAAAATTCGTCAAAAATTTTGGGTTGAGTTTTTTTCGGGTGAATTTTCCTCTAACCCAAAACATGTGAGAAGGTCGCCGACAAAACGCCAACACTCAAACGCTATGTGGGGTCACTCTTATAGTATATCCTTTGCGAGTTATTGTACCACTCACCCACTCTTTATTGAGATGCTATTAACCTCTAATTTCCTCCTGCATCCTCCATAAAGCGCAAATGGTTTCCTTCCTTCGACCCTCTTTGTGTGGTACAAGAGGTTTCTTATTATGAAGTCAGTATGAATTTTTCGCACATTTTGTTTTAACTTGAACGAAAACAAATTCAAGTAAAACTTGAGTTGCAGTTGAAATATTAAAAAAAGTGGCTGACTTCTTGTCGGTCCACGCAAAATATAGGTACAGTGGCCAGCACATCAAGTTACTACAATTTGTCAAATTTCCTCAGTTGATATTGAACCAAACACGTTTGACATAAAAGTGAGGTTCGATTGAAGAAATTTGACAGATTGTAGTAACTTGATGTGCTGGCCACCGTACATTGTGCTAAAAACGTGTAGGTACTACGTGTTAGGACAAAACAATGGAACCCGGGTTACAGTTTTGTAATAATTCGCTCAATACTTGATGTATGTTTTGGTACTGTCCGACAAACGTAGTTCATAATGAATGAATGAATGAATAAAACATTTGTAAAACATAACAAGTTTTGAACCAAAATATTCCATATGACATTTTGCTGTAACCTAAAGCGTGGGTGAAATATTATATTTTTGCAAAACGCCGTAGGTTAAGTTGCAGCATTATACAACGATAAAGTACCTACGAGTATTTTTCGAATTTTTCGAACATAGCTCGGGTTTGTGATCACCAATCCGCATTGGTGATTAAGCCTAATCCCATCAAAGTAGCGATGACTTGATTTCTATGATTGAGGCCTTGCAGTGAGACAGTATACAGGCTGATACTTAATTTTTGACTCCAATAAGAGGTTAGGGAATCAATGTGTAGGTACGCGAGTTGCGACAATTTAAAAATCATTAATCATGATTGGGCCAAAATCCCCAACTTTCTACGATTCCCGGAATAGCCCCCCCGGCGTCCTTCACCTCCATATCTTCGGCCATCAACTCTTGCGCATGCGGGCGTATTCTTTTTCTATGCGCCATTGAAATTTATTGTTCACTCGTTCTGTCATGGATTAATGAGATTAATGCGCGGAGGAAACAGGGGGTGGCTGTGGGATAATTTGATCTGGTAAATAAATCGTCAGATTATAAAGTGGAAAAGTAAAATCAACATTATTTTACACTGTTTATTATAAGAATACTTTATATATTTTTTTATTACTCAATTAAATGAAATAGAACAATAAGGGTTTTTGCAAATGCGAAATCCGATAGATGGCGTTAATTCGCCGTCAGGTCCAACAACGAGTGGATTGGTTACATTTGACGTATCACGTCAAAATTATGTAGTTATGTTATGAAACAACCAATGTCAACAAAGTTTAACCTGAAGTCAAAGTAACGCCATCTACCGGATTTTGCATTTGCAAAAACCCTCATTACAGTGATCCGTATAGAATTACATCAAAGGGAAACAAATAGGTATCTAATACTAAGCGGACGTCATACAAAGCCCATTTTTATCACATTTACTTTCAAACTCTTCTTTTCAATACAGAGATATAAATTATGTAATAAGTCTTTTTTTATCCCTACCAGAACTTTTTATAGTTAGTAAAACGGGTTTTTTGTATAATAAACATACATAATGTACAAGAAACCAATGATTATAAGCGAAATGTCCCTAAGGTATGTCAATATGTAACTTTGTAATAAAGAGTTTTCTATGTGAACCATTTTTACCTTGTAATTAAGAAGGTACGTCGTATTAAGCGGTTGAACAGCGGATCGCCTCGTCAGATCACCTGCACTTATCTCTCGTGTGGGGTCTATGATACTGATACCCAACGGCGTGGGGTCTGAGTGTATCACCCCAACCCCTAAGTGGTATCACAACAGAAATGCGGGCGACCGCACGCATGCTTCCGTTGGTATACTCGAATTTTGCAAAAAAAAATGTAAACATAATTTATTTACTTTGAGATTTTTCTTTGCGGCCGTCCATCTATTCGTTAAGTACGTACAGC
Organism: Cnaphalocrocis medinalis; assembly: GCA_014851415.1. NCBI lineage: Eukaryota > Metazoa > Arthropoda > Insecta > Lepidoptera > Crambidae > Cnaphalocrocis > Cnaphalocrocis medinalis. The sequence goes on along the minus strand of CM026299.1, from coordinate 11,020,257 downwards.
CACACATCAAAGTATACAAAACTGTCAAATTTCTTCAATCAACTCTCATCCTTGTCTCAAACTCATTAGGTTGAAAATCAGTCGAGGAAATTTGACAGATTGTGGAAACCTGATGTGTGGCTGTCTGTACTAAGTTACACACGTCTATTGCTAAAATATGTAACTAAAAAATACTATTTTCGGAAACTTTTTAAACGGATTCCAATGAAACTTTTTTACTTTTAAGGCTCAGGTTGAAAACCAGCGATGCAGTGGCTTCGACTGCTGATGCTGAGGTTGCGCCTTGTTGGCCACAGTCTGTAGTAACGTGTAAATGTCTGTGTCTTCTGTTCCTAATACCCCTTTTTGTTTGTATGTATGATAATTGTCTCTGTGGTTAATAATCAATTCTTTATCTTTCTTCTTCTAAGTCCTTCTAAGTTTTAACTGTGGGAGAGCCACGCTTCGGCATGAATGGGCCGGCTCGATCGGAGTGATACCACTGCCTCACAGAAAACCGGCGTGAAGCAGCCCCTGTGCTACCTATCACATAAAAAAAAAAGTCGCTATCACTCTTGGCAGAGTGGTCGTGGTCATCACTTCAGGCATTGGTGGCAAGCTTTTCATCTCGCCCCGTTTGGTCTAGTGGTTTAAGTACTGGGCCGTGATCTTGGGGTTCCGGGTTCAATTCCTGGTCGAGCAAAAGTATGTTTCGAATTTTTCGAACATAGCTCGGGTTTGTGATCACCAATCCGCATTAGGCAAGCGCAGCGTGGAGATTAAGCCTAATCCTATCATAGTAGTGACAACTTCATATCTATGATGGAGGCCTTTGCCCTGCAGCGGGACAGTATATATACAGGGTGTATCTGTGAACATTTACATCCCTTTAGCCACGTGTTCTACCAACCATTCCGAACAACATTTGTTCTATGACTTTTGAAAATTCGCATAAAAATTTTTCATCTTTCCATACAAAGTCGGTCACGTGACTTGGCCATTTTGTATGGGGAGTCGAAAAATTTTTCGAAGAATTTGGAAAAATTGCTGAACAAATGTTGTTCAGAATGGTTGATGTTGATAGAACACGTGGTTAAAGGGATGTAAATGTTCACAGATACACCCTGTATATATACTGTCCCGCTGCAGGGCAAAGGCCTCCATCATAGATATGAAGTTGTCACTACTATGATAGGATTAGGCTTAATCTCCACGCTGCGCTTGCCTAATGCGGATTGGTGATCACAAACCCGAGCTATGTTCGAAAAATTCGAAACATACTTTTGCTCGACCAGGAATTGGCATTACATGGGCAGACAAATGATCTGTCAATAAAATTATGATTGGCCTTGCATCCACCAGTGACCCTGATGCATTATTGCATTAAACGATTCTCTGACGTCACGGCACCCGAAACTGCGCATCAATGCTGTATGATCGACCAACTTCTAGTTGCTTCTAGTAACTATACAGGGCGTCCTACAGCCATGCCTATAGGGGCTACAATGACGAAACTAGCGCCGCCAACCTATTTACACTAATTGTGGCGACAATAATATAATTTTTTAAGAAAGTAAAACTTTACAAACTTAGATGCAAGTAAATTGGATTTTTCGAGATGCAAAACAATATTTTTTACAAGTGACAAGGAACAGTAATGTTAATTATTGCTAAAAGTGACCGTTTATAGCAAAATTAGTTACTATGGGAATAACTATGACGAAATTAAAAAAATATCTTCAACACGGGTGCAAGTTAAAATCCTATATTGCTAATCGTAGCCAGTTAGTGGCATTGAGAGGATTTTGCTCTCGGAGTGTCTCTATTACATCTGGAGTCCCCCAAGGCTCGCATCTCGGTCCTCTGATGTTTATTCTTTTCATTAATGACCTAATTCCTAGGCTTAAAAACATCTCTTTACTCTACGCAGATGACCTAAAAATTTTTTGTCGTATTGAGACTGTCCGTGACTGCGTTAAATTGCAAATGGATCTTGACACTCTGTTTGAATGGTGTAAAGCTAATGGGATGAGTCTCAGCATTGCCAAGTGCTTTATTATCTCGTTTACGCGTATCAAAAGTCCAGTGTTTTTCGATTACCACATCGATAATACCCCGCTTGAAAGGAAGCAAGTACTACGAGACCTGGGCGTTACTTTTGATGACAAGCTGAGCTTTAATCACCATCTTACTACTATTACTAAAAAGTGTAACAGACTATCAGGTTTCATTTGTAGAGCCTCCAGAGAGTTCAAGTCACCTCAGAGTCTGCTACAGCTTTATAGGTCGCTGATACTCAGTCAGCTTGAGTATGCCTGCGTTGTTTGGTCACCCCAGTATGTTACTTATATTGATATGCTGGAATCTATTCAGAGGCGCATTCTCAGGGTGCTTACGTTTAGGTGTAGACTCAAGCGTGAGCTTACCACTTACGAGTCACGGCTACGCAAATTTAACCTAAAATCTCTTGAGAGCCGTCGTAGACTACATGAGTTCACTCTCTTGCACAAAATTTTAAATGGCAGCATATCTACATCTCTTCTGTCGGAAATTCACCTGAATGTCCCACAGAGGTCCTCTAGGTATGACTGTCCGTTCAGTGTTCCCCTTTGCAACAACAATGTGTCCTTTCACAACCCTATCTATAGAGTGTGTCGCGAATATAACGCAATTTGTAAACGCCGGAACGTGGTTCCTGACATTTTCAGCTCAACCCTTCATAGATGGAAACACGCTTTCCGTCAATTCTAAGCTAGATTGCCCATAATATTATTATTATATTTTTTTATATACTTACTTATTATATATTTATATTATTATTAATATACTTTTGATATTACTATTCATATATTTTTATCTATTTATTAATCTTCTATACCTAACTATACTGTTTTAATTAGTAAAATATGTTTCTATTTATACGATTGTTCTCTTAAATTGATTGTTATGCTGTGTACACATATTTTTGGTGCTACAACTTATCATTGTTTCTAAATTATTATTTTTAGTATTAAGCATGCATTGTTGTAACTCTGTTCTGTGTACCGAATAAAGAAAAATAAAAAATAAAAATAAAGTGGACGGACCAGTAAATTTATAGATAGACTAGCTTTCGCCAGCAGCTTTGCTCGCGCCCCCCACTTCCCTGAAATGGGTAAGTAGTGAGAAATGGGCAAAAAGTAGCTTATTTTACTCTCCATCCCTTCAACTATCTCCATTTAAAAAATCACGTCAATTCGTCGGTCCGTTTTGCGGTGAAAGAAAGACAAACATACAGACAGACATATTTTCCCATTTATAATATTAGTAGATATAAGTAAGTATATTTGTATGGATAGTACCAACAATAACTCTTTGTACCTATTTAAAAAATAGTAAACTGTAAAGTTCAGATTTGTTATGAATACCTAACTTATATTTTGTTATATGAAACCCTAACATAGAACATCGTACACTATACCTACGTTTTAAGTTTTCTTTTGTAAGTATTTCTCTTCTAAGCGAATTGTAAATTATTTTAGAGAAATAAATGTCATAAACCTTATAAGTAGTTTAACGTCAGATAATATCGATAGTATTCCTTAAACCCTCATATTTCTATGTGACACGACCGGAGAAGGCATCAAACCAAGAACCTCTCACTTAGAACAAGAAACAATGTCAAGTATTTATAAACATGATGATAAAAGTTATGCGATGCGATACAATGTTCAATTAGTAATGCAAAATTATCTTACTGACAGATCAACTTTGTAAGCAAATGTGCAGTGCCAATATGCATACAAATCAAAATGCAGACGATTTTTTTTATGTGGCAGATGAGCAGACGGATCACCTGATGGTAAACGATTGCATAGACACCTGCAACACCAGTAGAGTCACAAGTGCGCTAATAACCTAAATTAATAACTAAATAATTGAGACAACATCACATACATTGTCCCGGTCCCAAACTAAGGTTTTCCCTTGTACTATGGAAACCAGAAACAACGAAGGAACTACAAACACCCAGACTCAACATAAATATCTGTTTCATCAACAAACATCTGTGTCGGTGCGGGAATCGAACCCGCGACACTTACGTCTCAACCGGCGCTCAAACCATTGCGCTATACGGGTCGCCGTTTAACCTTTGGGGTTCACAACATCTCATACATTCTCACAACATCTCATACATTGACCTGACTCCGTACTAAGTAAGTAGCGTAAGCACTTGTGTTACAGATGTCAGACAACAGAGGAAACCCAAATGCTGACCGAACACTGAACAAACATAAGTGTTCAATACATCCTAGGTAGTTTGATAAAATGCTCTCCTTCAAAACAAATTGAATACAACTGACACTACAATACAAGATGTTTCAATTAATTACTGTTATCTAGTCGTCAGCCTGTCTGTCTGTCCATAACCGGCGATTTACGCCCAGCTGTCTGTCAAATGGATGATTTGTAGTGCAATAATAATAGAATGTTGAGATAACGCACAAGTATTTGTAGAATTTTGTCATTTTGTACTAAGAAGTTTATCTGTTTGTTAGCGCTAGCTCGAAAGCTACGAATTTGAATGAAACTTCATGAAGCCTGGGACACAAATACTAATTAATCATCAACATAATTTGAATAAGAATATCGATAGGTAAAGATGATTTTGGGCACGCCTAACATCATCGGCGAGACCAAGTCGCACCGTTTTTGCTGGCTTGGCCGTCTTGTAATTAACTTCGTAATTTGACTTTTCGAGATGCAATACAATATTTTTTACACGTGACAAGGAACAATAATGATAGCTACTGGGGAAGTGGACTTTATGATAAATAGATATAATAGGTGAAAACGCAGTTTAAATCTGTTAAATGATATAATGAAAATAAATACAAACAAATCGATACATATCAGACGACAAACATTTGACATCTCTATGAAAAAGGTAAAAACATAGAAAATAAGGTTGCACCACAGCCAGTCGCCAACAATAAAATGTTCATTATTACCTAACATAATATTATTATTATTTTACTTTTAGCAATAATTAACATTATTGTTACTTATCGCGTGTTAAAAATATTGTAGGTATTGCGTCTTGAAAAATCCAATTTACTTGCATCTAATTTTGTAGAGTTATACTTACTTTCTTAAAAAATATCGTATTTTCGCCACAGTCAGTGTAAATAGGTTGGCGGCGCTAGTTTCATTCGTATAGCCCCTTAAAGAGTCGACAACGCATTTGTGATGCCGCAGGTGTTGCAGATGTCCATGGGCGGCGATCACTTACCATCAGGTGAGCCCAGGAGGTCAATTCTCGGTTTTCGCCTTCATGTCGAGTCGTCTTCATGGACCGCACAACCAATAGGAGAACACAGTTACAGTCGACATTCCTTATCTTGTTTCCTATTGGTCTATGCGTTCCATGAAGACGACTCGACATAAAAGGCGAAAACCGACAATTAAACACACGGCACTGCTGGCCAATGACGATGATGATGATGATGATGATGGAGACGGAGAGTTGTTTTTTATTATTTTTGTTTTAGTTTATTTTATTTTTATTACTTTTTCTTTTTGTATAGTGTTTTGTATTTTCTTGTGTTTGTGTCAATTATCTAGTTATGTGTTGTGGTGTCCAGATTATTAATGTATTTTCTTTCTTTCTTTCAAAAGGTGTACACGCTAATGACATTATTATGAGACCACCTGAAGCTCGAACAAAGCGCTCCCAAAATTGACAGACTGGCCATAACTCGAAGGCCGCAAATAGAAGCTGCGTCACCCGCCTGCGTCTGCGCAGGGACCCAGAAATAAAGTGTCAGCCACAAAAAGATAAGGCGCATCCTTGAAAGTTAAATCAACAGGACTTACCTTTGCTTCAGGGAAGGAATGAGCACTTTTTTTAAAGATCTGCTCCTCCACAATTTATATAAGTTTACATTAACGATTTTTAGTCGTAGCTTGCGTTGTTGTTAAACTTGACTTTGAACCTAATAAAAATAATAAAACCCCTTTTAAAAAGACTTAATCTATACCTTGGATGCAGGTGATACAGGACCGATCTGTAATGAATAGAAGAACATTGGGGGAGGCCTATGTCCAGCATTGGAAGTCTTGGCTGTTTAATTTATTGAACCTTTTTTTTATTTTGCAATAAAGATAATAAATCTGTGAACGTTTACATCCCTTTAAACACGTCTTCCTACCAATCATTTTGATCAACATATTATACCTACAGGGTGGTATCTGTGAACATTTACCTCCCTTTACACTGTGTTCACCAGCCATTCTGAACAACATTAATTTGTTCTATGACTTTGAAAATTCGCATAAAAAATTTCATCTTCCTGGTCCACGTGAAAGTCCCGGTCACGTGACTTTGGTGCTTTTGTATGGGGAGTCGAAAATTTTTAGAAGAATTTAGAAAAGTTGTTGAACAACTGTTGTTCAGAACTGGTTGATAGATACGTGGTCAAAGGTATGTAAATGTTTACAAATACACCCTGTATGTAATTGTTCACTGATACAATCTGTACCTATCTATGTATGTTGTCATTTCATCTGACGTTCCGCCCCATAGAGGAAGACATAAGAAAAGGGGACCAATAAACCCCTTTCCAGCTAAACTGTTAACGGCCACAGCCGCGTGAGATATGGCGGCGTAAACGTCACATCACACAACCGGCGTCTGTAGTAGTAAACGTGAGGAAAGTATACCAAGTTGTTCTTGAGCAGGCAAATCACCTGATGGTAAGCAATTGCCGCCACCCATGGACACTTGCAACACCAGTGGAGTTACAAGTGCGCTGCAAGCCTTTTATCCTCTTCCCCCCCAGGGTGTGCCTCCTTTACCCTCACTCACTCGGCGAAACACATCACAGGGGCTGCTTCGCGCCGGTTTTCTGTGAGGCAGTGGTATCACTCAGGTCGAGCCGGCCCATACATGCCGAAGCGTGGCTCTTCCACAATTATTCGGGTTCTGCCACGTTCTAGCTATAATGCCGCTAAACATAATTATCCTGTATAGTCTGCGGCATGAAACAGAGGGTTATGACCTTGAGTGCGCGGAAAGCCAATTTTAATAGAAAGTCTTCTTTTTTACAAGTGCTCAAAATAACGGTCATCGCTTTTCTTTCGTGCCGTTAGACACGGACGTACGGCCCGGACCCCCCGGACCCCCCCCCCCCCCTTATATACGTCCATGCCTTTAGATACCTAAAAAAAACAATCAATCAACCTGGTCTGAAACTTGGGCAACCCCTGTACTATGAGTACCAGTTGACGATAATTAACTGGGAATGTCAACCCAGAACACTTAAACCCAAGAAAATTTTGAAAATGTGGTTTCCTAAATTGACTTGACCGGGAATCGAACCCGGGACCTTTCGCCTCTGACCTCCTCCTTCCTCCTTCGGGACCTGACTTTAATTTAAGAATAATAACTTAATGTCATCATCATCAGCAACCCGCACTCGTCCACTGCTGGACATAGATGTGTTCTCTCTTTAATCACTTGACCCTGACAGAGTTTTAATTATGTCTTCTCCATAGGCAAACTTGTTGGCGTTTTGGCATGACTGTAAGACTCGAAGAAACTTTTATAAATAAATAAATAATGATAGCAGCCTCGGACAAAAAATATCGATGGTTTAGAGCACACTTGCACTAAATACTTGGGAGGTTCCACTAATGCAGTTATCCTACTTTGCGTGCATTTGCACACAAAAGGCTTGACATTAGGAAGGAGTTCGATTGATGTGGAACTGCCCGAGCGCGAGTCGCTTGTGCTGGTGGTGTTTCACACGCCCCATTTGGGGAGAAGTTGACATTGAGATGGGCTTAAAGACACAGACTTTGTAGGGAGTGAAGAAACGCACCAGGGAAAGAGCCCTTAGCAAGTACCTCCCAAGATTCGGTCCGTATGCCGAGACGGTAGGAAGGACCATGGGACCTGTGTCTATCCTACTTTGCTAATGTACTACTGACATCTTCAAAAATATGCGTAAACGCACTAACCACCCAGACTCGTAAAGTTACCAAAACAGGATCAATATAACTTATTTCAATATTTAAGCACTAATATAATGAGAGAATGTCTGTCTGTCCATCTCTTATTTAATAATTTTACAAGTGACACTGACTTCGCTTGCAAAATTATGCGTGTATAAAATATATTCCTACATATAGGAATTATATTTAAATTAACATTCCTCTTGAATTCACGGCCTCATAGAAGATCGCGGCGTGTAGGCAGCGCCTGCGCTGTTTCGTCGAATGAGTTGGGGTACCGGAAGCCCAATTGGGGAGAAATGGTTTAAAAGTTGGTAGTGCACTTGTGACTTAACTGATGTTGCAGGCAATAGCTGACCATCAGGTAATCCGTCTGCTTATCTGTCACCTATCACATAAAAAACCCTTTGAGTTGTCAGTCTGTACACATTTGTGTATGAATAAGTGCAGCCCTTCGTAAGTTATTAATAATACGGTAGTTAAAGTTGAATTACTTACTCGAAATACTTGAGGTAGGCCACACATGGTAATAAAATGGTGACATTTACGGAATGATTTGCCGCTCAATAAAATATGTCGCTTCGCAAGTTAAGATAGCACAAAACTTATATTTATTCCAAATTATTAGAACCTACCCCTAAGAATTGCGTTAAACAGATTTTATAGCATTCGGTAGATCATTGATGTATATGAGGAATAATAATAGGACGAGAATGCTGCCTTGAGGGACGCTAGAGCGGTTTAATAAGGGGAGGCCTGTAAAATTTTTTGAGGCATTTCTATTTTGACTACGAGTAATTTGGCAGATACCATGTTTGCTTGTTTACACCTAAGGTAGCTTCCTAACCAATCAAGAGTTCTGATTCCGTATTTCTCAAGTTTATCAAGAGACGCTCATGGTTCACGAATTCAAAAACTTTGGACATGTCGAGAAATATACAAAAACCGGCCAAGTGCGAGTCGGGCTCGCGCACAAAGGGTTCCGTAGCAGCATCTCAAAAACTATAAGAGATACTTTGATCAAACCAAAAATCGTTGAAAGAGTTAATTAGCATGCATCACCTCTATTTTTTTTAGAATTTTATACCCCGTAGTTATAAAAATAGAGGGGGGGGGACATACTTTTTACGACTTTGAGAGCTGATATCTCAAAAACCGTTCACTTTAAGAAAAATGTTTTTTAGAAAACTTTATATCATTTTAAAAGACCTTTCCATTGATACCCCACACGGGTATGTACATCGAAAAAAAAATTTCATCCCTCAGTTACATGTATGGGGGGCCCCACCCCCAATTCTTTTTTTTACTATTTAGTGTCATATTTTTGTAGCGGTTCATACAACACATATTCCCATCAAATTTCATCACTGTAGTACTTATAGTTTCCGAGTAAATCGGCTGTGACAGACGGACAGACGGACAGACGGACCGACGGACAGACGGACATGACGAAACTATAAGGGTTCCGTTTTTGCCATTTTGGCTACGGAACCCTAAAAATGGGTGTTTTATTATAAAGACTTTCTGTTATGTAATTTGTAGGCTCAAGTAACAATGGGCAGGGCACATTGCGAGAACAGACGGCCGTTGGGGGAGTCCTCGAGTGGAGGCCGCGTACAGGTCGCAGCCGTGGTAGGCCCTCCACTAGGTGGACCGACGATCTAGTGAGGGTCGCGGGAGTTCCTTAGATGCGGGTGGCACAGGACCGATCTGTGTGGAGAACATTTGGGGAGGCCTATGTCCAGCTGTGGACGTCTAATGGCTGGAATGATGTTGATGATTAGATAGGTATAATACCCATAACCATACTATACCTATCTTAGAGAACGTGAATTATGTAAATAATTTTCATGGCATGTCTCCTTACATAATACCTATTTTATGATATACCTAACATATTTAATTATGTAATGTGACTTGCAATTAATGAATTGAATTGAACCTCCTCCTTTTTTGAACTCAGTTAAAAAGAAAGAAGCCTTACATTTACCCAAAAGATTTTAATCTCTTCCACAGGACTGCATCGTACTGCATGTCAAAGTGTGCGCTGCCGACATTCAGCTCACGTCGAGTCTAGACAAGTGATGTTGTATGCAAATTTGCGATTGTGCTGCGATTTTCGGCAGGTCGCTTTGTATGCGGCTGTTGTAGGTTTAAGAGGAAGTCCTAACATTGCACTGGTAGACGTAGCATTGCCTACTTACTAGGAACTATCCATTTATTCTAAATTATATAATTGTTATTTTATTAATAAGTATTACAAAATTCAATTAGTATTGTTGACATTTAAGCATTACAATAAAATGAGATACAACAAACAACTTCAAAAGTCAAAACCTTAAACTAAAATAGAAATTAATAAATTTATTTAATTTAATAACAATTGCATTTAAATTATAAAAAATAAAATCCTAGTCTAAATAAAATTAATAACAAAACATACAAATTCAAAAATAAAATAGAAATAAATAAATTAAATTACACTACCCATTCACTCGATTCAACGAGCTCGTTGATCCGGGACCGGTCGCTGTTAATGGAGTACCTCTCGAAGTTGTCCAGGAATATGTCTATCTAGGACAAACGCTCCAATTAGGCAAAAAGAACTTCGAGAGAGAAGCCAATAGAAGAATTCAGCTAGGCTGCGCAGCATTTGGTAGGCTTCGTCAAGTCTTCTCGTCACCCATCCCTCAAAGTCTTAAGTCGAAAGTCTTTGACAAGTGCGTCCTTCCGGTCATGACTTACGGTGCCGAGACGTGGACACTCACGGCTGGACTAATCCAGCGGTTCAAAGTCGCTCAAAGAGCTATGGAAAGGGCTATGCTCGGAGTATCTTTGAAGGACCACATCAGAAATGATGTAATCCGACAGAGAACCAGAGTCACCGACATAGCCTACCGAATTAGCAAACTGAAGTGGCAGTGGGCTGGTCACATTAGCCGCAGAACTGACAACCGTTGGAGCCATAAGGTCCTTGAGTGGAGACCGCGACTCGGCAAACGTAGTGTTGGACGCCCTGCTACAAGATGGGATGACGACATTCGAAGGCTGGCTGGAGTGAGCTGGATGAGAGTGGCCGAAAATCGGGAGCAGTGGCGTGCATTAGGGGAGACCTATGTCCAGCAGTGGACGAACGTGGGTTGCTGATGATGATGATGATGATGATGACCCATTCACTTATATCTTGTCGCTATTTACGTTTTAATTCTATGTAAAAAAAAAAACTTTACTGCCTCGTAATAGCCATTTGTATAGAGCGTTTTTGGGCCTGCGTAAAATATGTGCTTATCGATATTTCAGGTAATTCAAATGAGAATCAAGTGATTCTTTCAACGATGTTTCTTAAAGTGAGGCGTCTTTTAATTAAACACAAAAAAAATGTCAAATACCCAAATCACTTGCCTAACTGGTACCTACTGGAGGTCTATGGCCGGCGGTAATCGCTTACCATCAGCGACCTGTCTGCTTGTCTGCTACCTACTTATCATGTAGAAAAGACTAACTAGTAAAGTGGATGGATATCTTCGCCTTAACTGGTAGATATGTGTAGTCTAGACTTGAACAATGAGGTATTCAACGACATGCCTAATTTCAGACTAGCCTTTTTAGCAATCTAAGTATCGGGCTAGGATAGTGATGTGTCAACTTGAGTAAAGGTTAACTCTAATTAATCCTAACTAATATTATAAATGCGAAAGTAACTCTGTCTGTCTGTTACTCTTTCACGCCAAAACTACTGAACGGATTTAAATGAAATTTGGTATACAGATGATCTAGACCCTGAGAAAGAACATAGGCTACTTTTTATTGCGAAAAGGGGGTTGTAAGGGGTTAAAAGGGGGGTAAAAAGTTACTTTTCCACGCGGATGAAGTCGCGAGCGACTGCTAGTCTTCTATATCTTGTTCTAGACTATCTATAAAGAGATAACTTCTATAGACAACGACAAGGCTTATAGGTAAACCGAAAACACGAAACGCTTGCGCGATGTAATTGGAAACAGCGCCATCTATTGGTTCACTTCTGAATTACGTTCCCGAAGCGAAGTGTGGGCGGGCCACTAGTATAATTATATTTTTGTTTGTTTTTTATTTTATTTGCAGATTTTTTTTCATGTTAACTTCTTTTACGAACCGGAATGATACCACGGCCTCACAGTAGACCGGCGTGAAGCAGCAGCTGCGCTGTGTTTCGTCGAGTGAGGGCACCGGAAGCCCAATTTGGGGAAAGGGGGTTAAAGGATGACAGAGCACTTGTGACTCTACTGGTGTTGCAAGTGTTTATGGGCGGCGGCCATCGCTTACCATCAGGTGATTCGTCTGCTCGTCTGCCACCTATCACATAAAAAAAAATGTGATCCGTCTGCTCGTCTATTGACATAAAAAAGCTAAGAATAATTAATAGTTATTATGCTCACTTTGTTTGTTAAGGGGCTATACGAATGAAACTAGCGCCGCCAACCTATTTACACTGATTGTGGCGAAAATATGATATTTTTGAAGAAAATAAAACATTACAGACTTAGATCCAAGTAAGTTGGATTTTTCAAGATGCAATACAATATTTCTAACACGCGACAAGTAACAATAATGTTAGTTATTGCTAAAAACGGCCACTTTTAGCAATAATTGACATTACACCAACACAAATGTTTGTTGATGAAACAGATATTTGTGTTGGGTCTGGGTGTTTGTAGTTCCTTCGTTGTTTCTGGTTTCCATAGTACAAGGGAAAACCTAAGTTTGGGACCAGGACAATGTATGTGATGTTGTTGTCACAATTTATTGTTACTTAACGTGTTTTATATATTGTATTGCATCTTGAAAAATTCAATTTACTTTTATCTAAGTCTGGTATGTTTTACTTAGCTCGAGTTAGGCAATTCAAAGTTTAACTCGAGTTGGTTTTATCCCTCGGTACAACTCTAAGGCCTTGAAACTGTCATGTACTGCAGGCTGCATATAAGTCGATGCCTGCAGTACTTGAATAATTCGGCGTCTGTTGTGTCTAGCTGTAAGTAGGTGGTAAGTCTAGACGAACGTGCTATTGACCTTTGGGAGGGTCCCGTGAGGAGGTACTAGTTTCTTGGTCTTTAGAGGTTTTGACTGGCCGGATGGCGTATTTGGTAGTGATCCTGCCTCATACGCCAAAGGTCGTGGGTTCGATTCCACCCTCAAACATTAGAGTGATGACGATTCGGTTGGTTCAGTGGTAGTGAATGCTGCGTCTGGGCCAAGGGTTGCGGGTTCGATCCCCGCACAGTACAAACATTTGTGTGCATGAACATGTCTGTTTGTATTGGTCTGGGTGTTTTCTATGTAATTATAAGTATGTATTTACAAAAGAAAAGTATTGGGTATGTATATTTGTAATTCCACTGTTGGTTCTGATATCTGTAACACAGGTGCTTGAGCTACCTACCTCAGAGTCAGATCAATGTACCTATGTGATGTAGTGAAATATTATTATTATTAAAAAAAATGAACACTTTTGTTCGTTTAGTGCCTGGGTATTATATTATGTGTATTTAAGTATTATACACTTATATGTTTTTCCTCTGTTGTCTGATATCTTTAACACAAGTGAAGCTACTTAGTACAGAGTCAGCTCAATGTTTACCATGTTGTGTATTTTTTTTTGTTTTTATGTGTTAGGTAGTACACGAGGGACGGATCACCTGATGGTTAACGATTGCCGTCGCTAATAGACACCCCCGCAACACTGGTAGAGTCACTAGGCGCGCTGCCAACCTTTTTATCCCCTTTTCCCCAATTTGGCGGCACCTCACTCACTCGGCGAAAAACAGTGCAGGAGGCGTTGCTACAATAATAGGGTATAACATGTTTGTCCCTGAAATTTAACTTGGATCTCATTTCACATGGGCGTTTTTGATGCGATAGATTTTAAGTAAAAACAATTTTCTATTTTTAACTTAATTTATTTTTTAAGCTTATGTAAGTACGTAAGTAATTCTTACTTTAAGAAATGTTTAGGTATCTAGTTAAAATTACAACTAGGTAACTAAATCTTTAAAAGGGAAGTTCTACATTTAACAATACATATTTAGTTCTTAATGTACCTAACGATCACAATTTTTGACCAAAACGATCCATAAAATATAAAGTAATTAGTTACTTTCTTAGATTTTCAAAATAACTACAACTGCAACAATTTTTTAAATTATATGTCTAATGTTGGCTTTTTTTATTAACTAATTAAAATTAGATCCACTTAAATACTAAAAAGGTACATAAATATAATTAAAACTACTTAAAACTGATAAATACTAATCAAACTCGCGTATAACGGGATTCATCATTGTATTATAATTACAGCAAAAGCTATTGAATTTTGAAGTCATGATACAGTGTAAATGACATGTCAGGTCAAGGAACCCTACTAACTTACAGAACTAGATAACTACACTAAATTAGTATTAAAATCTACAAAAACGTAGACCAATAAACGACGTTAAGTATGAAGAAAGAAAACGGAAAGAAGAAGCGAGAGAACCTATCTATGTATACAGCCGTCTCCCTCCCGTTGCAGAAGGTGTCGTACTGGGGGATGGAAGCTGAGGTGCTGGCTCGAGGGTCCACGGTGTTAGGAAATATATGCTGGAAAGTAAAATTTCATTTATTTAGGTCAATTCCTTTTACACCGGGCTGTCCAAGACACAACGGCATTCCGTGACAGTTTTGGTTTTTCTGCAACGAAGTGCTGGAATAACATTCCCCCACCTTTAAGATGTGAAACGTTAAGATCATTTCGCGCATGCACGTATCAGTTTCAGGATTTGGCGTCATATCATGTTTACGCGTTACGGAAACTAAGTAAACCTGCAGGTTTCGTATAGTTTCTGTAACGCGTAACGAATGGTAAAAATAAGCACATATTTGAAAAATCTAGAGGTGCTTGCTTTGGTTCGAACCACGACCTCCCGTAACTATACAGGGTGTATCTGTGAACATTTACATCCTTTTAACCACGTGTTCTACCAACCATTCTGAACAACATTTGTTCTATGACTTTTGAAAATTCGCATAAAAAAATTTCATCTTTCCATACAAAGTCGGTCACGTGACTTGGTCATTTTGTATGGAGAGTCGAAATTTTTTTCGAATAATTTAGAAAAGTTGTTGAACAAATGTTGTTCAGAATGGTTGATAGAATACGTTGTTAAAAGGATGTAAATGTTTACAGATACACCCTGTAGAAGACACCTTCTCATCCACTGATTATGATGATGATAAACAATTCAATATATCAACTGTCTAGCTGGTGATATCTAGAATAAACGGCGTGAAGCCTATATAAAGAGGGTACCCGGTGGGCAATTGAGGGGAAAGTGGGTTAAGGTTGGCAGCGCACCTATGACCACTGGTGTTGCAGTTCTCAATGGGCGGCTTACCATCAGGACGGTGATCCGTCTGTTTGCCACCTATCTGCTACTGCCAGACTTCGCAACCCTCACCTTAAAGGCATCCAAATCCCTTGACAGATCTTCATCAGAGTACCCCTTCATGGCCTTCGTGGCTACTGGTCCCATATAGTTGTTGACCACGGCGAACTCGAAGAGAGAGAGAAAGACGAAGACAGAGCAGGACGACATCCAGACGTCGATGGCTTTTACGTAGGACACTGGCGGGAGACTTTGCTGGGACTGGGTGTTTTGGGTCGCTGGAATTAAAAGAATAAAATAAAAAAAAACACTCAACATCTCATAGTTAACCTGACTCTGCTAGGGTTGCCAACCGTACTCTAAAATAGAGTATTGTCCACGATCATGTAGGCGTACCTACTCTATGATTATAGAGTATTTTAGCGTACTTAACACTAATAAGTGTTATAGATTACGATAGAAACGCTAAAATCCTCTTTTTTACAAAATGTTTACTAAAACTAGTGCATGTTTGTAATAATATGCAAAAATCCTTAACCAGAATAAAAAAAGTCCACTATTTACTATTAATATGTTTAAAATTGTTACGTGCCGCAAAAAGTAAAAAAATAACCTAATTTAAGAGTTAAAAAAATTATACATTTTTTTGTAATTCCGTACCTACTCTTAATTTACCTTTTTTAAAATCTTATACTTTATTTCTGCTAAAAAAAAGTTGGCAACCCTACTCCGATCACATTTATAAACAAAAAGTGAAAATTTATAACGATTTAATTTTTTATGGGATCTCATTTCTTTTTGTAGATGCTCGATCCTATTTCTTTTCATTCTAGTACCTTAACTGCAAATGTAAGTTTGTATCTGGGTGTATATGTATGGGATTACAAAGTTACTTATGCAGTTGATTCAAGTTTTTGGTTTTTTCCAAAATTAAGTTTAGGGGGTTGAAAATGGTCTGAACTACTTCGAGAAAAGGATGGTAGGCCTTTTTACGTCCCTGTTCATGTTGACGTCCCTACTAATTTAATTTATCTAGTACTTTTATCGACAGAAATGAAAAAAACCATTTGGGGGAAGGGGTCACTTGTACTCTACTGGTGTTGCAGGTGTCTATGGCTTGTGATCCGTCTGCTCGTCTGCCACCTATTACAAAAGGAACTAGGTAATTGAAGAATTTATATAAAACTTTGAATTTAAGTTTTTTTATTCTTTATAAGCACCAAGCTTGTAATAAATCTGATTTGCCACCTTCTGGCCCAGAACCCAGATTCTGGGCTGGGCAAATCAGATACGCCCATGGATAGAGGCCTTTGCCCTGCAGTGGAACAGTACTGACTGATTCTTTTTACTGACCGTCTATGCCCACCGTAACAGTACGTACCTAAAGTAAGCAATGAGGTTACGCCCAAAGTAACCCTCGCAGGGATAGCTTCAGGCTTGATCCAGAAGGAGATCCAGGACATCACCACGATGAGAGCAGACGGGATGTATGTGTGAAAGAGATGGTAGCCCAGGCGTCTGCGCAGGTTGAAGACTACGGCTAGACAGGTGAAATTGCCTGACGAAGAAATAAATAAATAAAATAAATAAATTGAGACAACATCACATACATTGTCCTGGTCCCAAACTAAGGTTTTCCCTTGTACTATGGAAACCAGAAACAACGAAGGAACTACAAACACCCAGACCCAACACAAATATCTGTTTCATCAACAAACATTTGTGTTGGTGCGGGAATCGAACTTGCGTCTCAACCGGCGTTCAAACCATTGCGCCAAATGGGTCGTCCATGGGGTGGGTGGGTGACAGAAACACAGACAGGTTAGCAGCGCACTTGTTGCATGTGTTCATGGGCGGCGGCAATTGCTTACCAGGTGATCCGCCTGCTCGTCTGCTACCTATCACATTTGAAAAAAAAAAAGGTTGATAAATAAATATATTTTAATGAAGTCGTGTTTTTTTTTATAAGTATTTATTTCCAAAGAGTTTTCAGGCTGGACCTTGGGTGACGGCTTAAATATTATAATAAACAGTAGATAGATGGCGCTGGATGTTGATTGCAACACGCTAATGTTACGCCATCTTCCTTTAAAGTACTGTCGATGTCAAGAGAATTTATCTCATAATAAATAAATAGTATATAGAAGACGCCCCGTTGGTCTAGTGGTTTAAGTACCGGGCCGTGATCTCGGGGTCCCGGGTTCGAATCCCGGGTCGAGCAAAAGTATGTTTCGAATTTTTCGAACATAGCTCGGGTTTGTGATCACCAATCCGCATTAGGCAAGCGTGGTGATTAAGCCTAATCCCATCATAGTAGCGATAACTTGATTTCTATGATGGAGGCCTTTGCCCTGCAGTGGGACAGTATATAGGCTGATACTTACTTATATAGAAGACGATAGATATAGATTATAATTAAAACTTACCGGTGGAATATTCAATAGTGCAATCAGATGTGTAGTTGTTAGAAATATCTAGCTGTGGCAACTCGATATCCGGGTTCACAACTAGCGGGTCCGTCAAATTCCATATGAACACCAAGTCGTGGACCGTGTGGGACACTGAAAACAAAGAAAATATCTTAATAGGTAACTCAATTTCGTCCAAAATAAAAGTTGATTCTTGTTTGCAAAACTATGTTCCTTTCGGCCGCATTGGCAACCAAGTTTCACAACCAGTTGCCGAAGAAGAACTGACGTTCTTGCAACTCAACGAGTTGCCAAAAAGATAGTTTTTTTCTTTTTTCGCTTCTGGTTGCGTACAAAGAATTATTTTATTACTAAGGTTACGTTTACGTTACGTAAGACGAATTTTAATTCTCAGTTCACAACTAATAAGTAGAGGATATTCCTTTCGCCTGCAAATTCGGGATTTTGATTCCTACTAAACAAGTGAATATAAAAAACAAGTATGAAAAACATTCATTTGTTTTCACGTTATTACCTATTTATTTGAATGTTCATTTTATCCGACCGCGACCGTCTACTATATTTTGTGAATTTATTTTATTAGTACCGATTTCTGCCAATAGATGACACTGGGTGTCTTCAACAGATACCCAGCGCCATCTATTGGTGTGTAATGACGGTAAATATACAACATCAGATACTTACAACTTTCAATCATCATAGAACAACTTTGAGTGTCATGAGGATAAGATTCAAACTTCATCGCACACGATAGCACCAACGTTAATCTGAAAAGTTAAAAATATATCTTAATTCATCATCATCATCATTAGACATAAGACGAAAACTAGTATAAGTACATAAAATTTAAAAAAACAAGAGTGGCTCACCTACAATAAACGATTAATAAAAATAATAATAAATTGGTACAGTATCACATTCATACATTATTGTCCTGGTCCTAAACTAAGGTTTTCCCTTGTGCTATGGAAACCAGGAACAACGAAGGAACCACAATCACAGACCCAACACAAACAAACATTTGTGTTGGTGCGGGAATCGAACCCGCGACTCTTACGTCTCAACCGACGCTGAAACCAGTGCGGTAAACGGGTCTTTGGGATTGGTTCTTTCGTTGTTTCATCACAAATGCGTTGCCAACCTATAGAGTGACCCCACACCAGCATATTTGAGCATCGGCATCTTGCCGGACGAGCAGACGGATCACCTGATGGTAAGCAATGGCCGCCGCCCATAGACACCTGCAACACCAATAGAGTCACAAGTGCCCTGCCAACCTTTAACCCCCATTTCCCCAATTAGGCCTCCGGTGCCATCACTCACTTGACGAAACACAGCGCAGGCGCTGCTTCACGCCGGTCTTCTGTGAGGCCGTGGTATCACTCCGATCAGTAGGTTTCATTTGTGATAAAATGATCATTATCATAAATCATATCATAAATAATAAGGGAAGGGGGAAGGGGATAAAAGGTTGGCAGCGCACTTGTGACTCCACTGGTGTTGCAAGTGTCCATGGGCGGCGGTAATTGCTTACCATCAGGTGATCCGCCTGCTCGCCTGCTACCTATCACATAAAAAAAAAAAAAAAAAAAAAAAAAAAAAATATAAATAAAGATTAAATAATACTTTCAATTATCATTATCAACATCATAAAAGCCCAACTATTAGAGCCTTCCAAAAAATAGTAAGTAAGTAAGTAAGTACAATAAAAATAGTTGGGTAGGGAGGTCATGATTTACAAAACACCAAACGCTTGTGCAATGTAAAATAGCACAGCCCCATCTAGCGGCTGTGTGAGAGAACGGGACGTCAAAACTTGCAGAGGGCTTGCTTGTGCGTGTGGTGCTTGCTCAATCGAGCAGTCTTTTGTTGGCTTGTTCAGTCCACTAGCGCCGCTATTTGATTAGTACAACCTAAGGACGCCATCTATCGGATGTTGCATTTGCGAAAACCCTCAGATAATTTAAGCACGTCGTGTTTTTTGGCCCTGTGCATCGTGCACACTAGCGACACCAAATTTTTATTTTAAAACTCTCTGTGCACTCGAAAGTTAGATAATGTACAGTCAAGTTCAAAAATATGTATACACCTTAGAACCTTGTCACAATACATATTTATAAGAAAGTGGAAGTCGTTTTCTAATACATATGTACTGTGACAAGGTCCTAAAGTGTATACATATTTTTGAACTCGACTGTACAATTGTTAACTAGAGTATTTATTTATCCTAAATAGTAATCAAGTTTATTAGCATTTTTTTATGTATAACGATTATAGAAAGTGCTGTGTACCTAGCCTATATATATTTTTTTTATGTGATAGGTAGCAGACGAGCAGGTGGATCACCTGATGGTAAGCAATGCCGCCGCTTATGGACACCTGCAACACCAGTAGAGTGACAAGTGCGCTGCCAACCTTTTATCCCCTTAATTTCCCCCCTCACTCGGTAACTCTCAGAAACACAGCACAGGGGCTGTTTCACGCCGGTTTTCTGTGAGGCAGTGGTATCACTCCGGTCGAGCCGGCCCATTCATGCCGAAGCGTGGCTCTCCCACAATTAAATAAGTATTTATTTCAGTTTGATCTTCAAGAAAAGGGCGTAGCTACGCATGTGATGCCTCAGGTGTTGCAGATGTCCATGGGCGGCGGGTGGTTACTTGCCATCGGGTGAACCGTCTGCTCGTTTGTCAGAAAAAGAACAACGACATAGGCCACTTACTTAGACATATACAGCAGAGTCTTATCATGGTACAGCCATAGGTAATGATTGGGTATGCTCATCTCGTGGAAGGTGACTTTCTTCGCGTTCTTGAAGAAGCAGTCGGGCCTCCAGATGCTGTTCAGCCATTCTACGTCGAGGATCCGGTACTCTTCATGCATGTTCTCCGGGAGACGGAGGCGGGGGTCTCGCCAGGATTGGGCAAGGAAGATGTCTGCTACATAAGTCTGGAAGATAAGAAAGAAAGGAGAAATCTCAGAGTGCAAGATAGACTAGAATTATTATGACAAGAGAATGAATTAAGCTAAGGTTTCTACAGTAGTAACTTCTATACTATTAATAAAGATATAACTTCTATAGACAACGACAAGGCTTATAGGTAAACCGAAAACACGAAACGCTTACGCGATGTAATTATACACAGCGCCATCTCAATAGATGGCGCTGTGTATAAACAATGAACCAATGTTCATTTCGGAATTCCGGTCTCGAAGCGAAGTGAGGGCGGGCGACTATTATATATAAAGTAGTTAGATATTTTTATTTTGGACATCACAACATGATACAAACATTCTCTTACAGAAGGTACATTAGGCAATATTTTAAATACCTTCAAAATATATATATTTTTAAGGGTACAAATTAGTACAAAATTACAAATAATAATATACCCCTACAACGTGAATGCGTTATCAGTATTGCCGCCAAAGACTCCACTTAATAGTGGGAGAGCCACGCTTCGGCATGAATGGGCTGGTTCAACCGGCGTTATACCACGTCCGCGTCCACACAGAAAACCGCGTGAAACAGTGCATGCGTTGTGTTTCGCTGCGTGAGTTGTGACACCACTGGTGTTGCAGGTGTCCATGGGCGGTTACCATCAGGTGATCCGTCGGCTCGTCTGCCACCTATATCATAAAAAAATCTACTTACTGCATACAAATCTCTTAAAAACACCTGACACTAGCTCGCTTATAAACCAGTTTTTAATGACACTCAATTCTTACCATGCTCTCCTCATTGATGGAGTCCAAAGACAGAACTGTGACGTGGAAGTAGACGATGGTGGGCTGCCCCAGCAGCTTCGGGGCCCGATTCTTGTCGTAATACTTCGCCTTCACGGGCAGGATGTCCCGAAGGGAGAGGCTGGATTCGGATTTGAGCTCAATTTCTTGATAAGTTGCATTTGTCCTAGAAAAGTAATCAGCATTTTTCTAACAATAGTTTATGGATTCGTTTTTTTTATGTGGTAGGTGGCAGACGAGCAGGATCACCTGATGCCCCTGATGGTAAGCAATTGCCGCCGCCCATAAACACCAAAAACACTAGTAGGCAGTCACACTACGAAATATACTTACCTAAGAAAAAAAAGATTCAAAGACGAACTGGACTGGACCCTGTTATGCTTAAACGATCTAAAGTTCTTTTATGCATAACGCGGTCCAACGGAGGGTTTTACAGAGAGTATAGATTATAGAATGAAAATACAAAAAAAACTCGCATAAATTCTCATACATATTGACCTGACTCCGTACTTTAAGCTTGTATTACAGATGTCAGACAAAAGGGGAAACACAAATATAATACGTAAATAGTTTATAGCACCCAGACAGTGAACAAACACAAACTGTTCAAAATTCAAAAAAATTCAAAATTTCAAAATTTCAAAATTCAAAAAAGTAAAAAAATAACTGTAGATACTCACAAAAAACTCACAGCGGCCTGTACCCTTCCAGCTTCACAGCTTCTACTCAGCAGAATCAGCAAACGCAGCAGCAAAGTCATTGTCACTTTGGTGTCCATCTTATCACTTCACTACACTTCACTGCTGCTTCGAGTTCCACTGGTTCCACTTCACTTCGGTTTGTGTTATTTGAGCGACATTTTTAACTTTTTTTCTCTCTTCTCATTCATTTACGAGTGAAGATACCTGGTAGATGGAGACGAGACATTTGCTTTGTGAACCGGACTTCCAGCCTAAAAGAATGAATAATATGCAATTATGAATAATATGTTATTTATTGATGTAACCCTTATCTAAATAAAACAAGCATGTAGCGCTCTCACTCTATCTGGTGCCACAGAATACCAGCGTCATTGCTAAGTAAGCAGTGACATAATGCTGAGTGGCAACCGTTTTGGTAGCATAAGTTTAATTTTAATTTTAGTGTTAAGATTCTATTGTAATTTGCACCAAATAAATATTTTTAATCTATTCTATTCTATTCTATTTAATTAGAATACTACAGGAGGCCAATTCTCGTGCACTCTACAGGGTGCATCTTTGAAAATTAACATCCCTTTGCAAGGACGAATACAGAAAATCTCTAATGTCGACAAATAACGCGCCCGAAAAAAACTTGCCCGAAAATTTCAAGATTGTTTTATTCGTAACTGCTCTAACCTAACTTTACCAATATTTTTCGTTTAGTCGTAGGTAATTACTTATCATCACAGAAATATTGGTAAGGTTTTGGGTTAGGTTAGAAGTGACCGGTCAAAAAATCTTAAAATTCTCAGGCGATATTTCCCCTAACCCCTAACTCGATTTTCCAGGCAATTTCTACGAATCTTTGACAAGTTGAGACCTCAACCATTAATGGATTATGATTTGATATTATAGAATTTGATAAATGAACTCGTGATTCATCGTTTAAACTTGCTTATAATAATATTAAAATGTAAGAATTCCGCATAAAAATGCGGTTTTTATTCAATTTAAAGTCTACAATGGTACAAGTTAATCCGTTTAAACGGTTCACTCACATTGAGAAAGATTATTATAATAGGAATTTTCTATAGATCTACATATAGATACAATTTTTTTATGTGATAGGTAGCAGACGAGCAGACGGATCACTTGATGGTAAGCGATGGCCGCCGCCCATGGACACCTGCAACACCTAGAGTCACAAGTGCGCTAAGGTGCCAACCTTTGACCCTCTTCCCCGCTAATTGGGCCTCCAGTGCCCTCACTTACTCGACGCAACACAACGCAAGAAAGAAAGTTTACAGCTATTTTATAGGTCACAAATGAATACGGAACGGAACAGTATGTTCTATAGAACTAAAATAGTATACCTAATCCAGCAAAGGCGAGTGCAAGTATATATTCACACTACTTATGCGGATATTCCACTGTATGGCTTCATTACCCAACGCGCCTATATGTTGTATGCTATTTTCATCATGTTTTATAGCTGGTTAGGTCAAGTTGGAATAAAAGTAAGTTAGATGTGGTGCCCTGTGGCACAGAATACTTAATAGTACAAGTACAGAAAGCCCACTCCTAAAAACCGTTTATGGAAATGATGACTCAGGCTACCATAACATAACGTTGAAATTCCGACCGCCCAGCGTTCAATGCCTACCATTATTCATACCTAGAAGTGCGTTCTCTTTCTCGTCGCCGCTCGCTCGTGATTTTCTACTAACTGGCCCCTCCGGAGGGGACGCCGCATGTACTTGCAAGTTCGATACAGAGCGCGGAGTGGGACAGGCCTGCCTGTGGCTAGGGGCGTTAAGAATACTGCCAAGGTATTTTCTGTCGTAAGAGGCGACTAATCGGGCCTTCGGAGTACGTGAGCATGCCACTACTGGGGAGTGGCTTGCTCAGTATCACGACTCCGCGAGGGAAAATCCTACTGGGTGTCCTGGTAGGTCGTGCAACTAGAAGGACGTTACTGCATTGCGCCAAAAAAGAAAAAATAGGAAAACGAAAAGAATGACAGTCAAATATAGCCTTCAGTTAGCTTCATGAGATTATTTTTTTTATGTGATAGGTAGCAGACGAGCAGACGGATCACTTGATGGTAAGCGATGGCCGCCGCCCATGGACACCTGCAACACCTAGAGTCACAAGTGCGCTAAGCTGCCAACCTTTGACCCCCTTCCCCGCCAATTGGGCCTCCAGTGCCCTCACTTACTCGACGCAACACAACGCAAGAAAGAAAGTTTACAGCTATTTTATAGGTCACAAATGAATACGGAACGGAACAGTATGTTCTATAGAACTAAAATAGTATACCTAATCCAGCAAAGGCGAGTGCAAGTATATATTCACACTACTTATGCGGATATTCCACTGTATGGCTTCATTACCCAACGCGCCTATATGTTGTATGCTATTTTCATCATGTTTTATAGCTGGTTAGGTCAAGTTGGAATAAAAGTAAGTTAGATATGTGCCCTGTGGCTAGGGGCGTTAAGAATACTGCCAAGGTATTTCCTGTCGTAAGAGGCGACTAATCGGGCCTTCGGAGTACGTGAGCATGCCACTACTGGGGAGTGGCTTGCTCAGTATCACGACTCCGCGAGGGAAAATCCTACTGGGTGTCCTGGTAGGTCGTGCAACTAGAAGGACGTTACTGCATTGCGCCAAAAAAGAAAAAATAGGAAAACGAAAAGAATGACAGTCAAATATAGCCTTCAGTTAGCTTCATGAGATCAGAAATAATGACAGTCAAATAAGTAATATAAATAAATAGCCCTCACTTAGCTTTATCATGTTCATACTTGGCGTCATGTCCTAAGTTACGTGTGTAACTTTGGACATAATGGGATGCAAATCTCACTTCAAAAATTTCAATCTTTTAAGTAGTTAACAGCTGATTATAAACGGGTTAAGGGAAAACTGTGCAAGTTTTTTTCGGGCGAGTTTTCCCCTAACCTTTATAAACATGTATTATATTTATATTTGTAGCCCAAAGAGCCAAATCCCCATTTGGCCTACTTTAGTCTAGGAAAATACGAGTGCCCACCACGTTGGGCGCCACAAATTAGGGTCAATGTTAACAGCTTCAATGCCAGGCGATAGACTATTCAATTACACTTTGAACATTATTTACACTAAATTTTCTCATTGCATTATAAAACTATTAGTAGGTAGGGTATTATGGACGGGAATTAACGCGACGTTAGTTTCGCATCAAAGTATACAAAACTGTCAAATATCTTCAATCGACTCTCATCCTACTGTCATACCTATACATTAGGCTGAATATGAATTCAGGAAATTTGACAGGTTGTGGTAACCTATGTGTGGCTGACTGTACTCACTGCTTGACGTTTCGGCTAATAATTATTATTTAGGCACACTATTTGGAATGCAAATATTTTTTTAACAATAATATAAGAAAAGTACCTACCTAATAATTGCTAGAACATTTGCATGCATTTTTTTTTCTCCTTTATGCGATTAAATTCAAAATCATAAAATAAGAAAATGAGTATCTACATTACATAAATTACCTACTATTACCAGGATAACTATACCTAATATTATTACTTATCAGAGGTATTAAATCCAATTTTTATTTCGATTATAAACTTTATTTATTTCTCATTACGAACACAATTATTTCTCATTTTATGGTAGGTACTACAGACAGCCACACATAGGATCACAAATAGGTTTTATACTGAAACTTACTTACCTAAATACTATATATTAGGCTGAATATGAATTCAGGAAATTTGACAGGTTGTGGTAACCTATGTGTGGCTGACTGTACTCACTGCTTGACGTTTCGGCTAATAATTATTATTTAGATTACATAAATTACCTACTATTACCAGGATAACTATACCTAATATTATTACTTATCAGAGGTATTAAATCCAATTTTTATTTCGATTATAAACTTTATTTATTTCTCATTACGAACACAATTATTTCTCATTTTATGGTATGTACTACAGACAGCCACACATAGGATCACAAATAGGTTTTATACTTAAACTTACTTACCTAAATACTACTATATTACTTAGGTATTATACATTAACTCTACACCAAATTTCAAACACAAAACTACACTTTTCAATCCACCTTCAGTTCAGTTTTTCGCGTCACTGTCACAATTTTTCCATTAAGGTAAACAAGGCGATTTTGTTATATCTGAGTGACATAATGGAAGTCCTAATTGGTTAGTAGGGCCGACTGTCTCGAGTTGCGATTGGAGTTACTTTACACACGCGGGGTAAACTGCGAAGGAAGGGGCTTGGGTGAGAGCGGGGGACTCTGTCAATAAAGTGAGTATCAGCCTAAGTGTATCACTTGAGCCACGCAATCCCTTATACTCTCGGCGTCAAAAAAATCGCACATCTGCGTAGTTTTCATACTAACGCGCTCATATCACGGCTTCGTATATAAAAAAGTAAAACATTTGATTGCAATATTTTTACGTAACATGGTTTTTATATACCTACTCGTCTGTTAATCATGCTTCTTAATTAGTCGTGATAACTTCCTAATTTTCCCAAAAACATAAAAAAGTAAATCAATGTTCTTGACCCATACAATGTTCTATGGATCTGAAAAACTGATTTACTTTTAAATTTTTTTGGACGAATCAAGTAAATTCCATGGATGATGAAAATGTTGGATTAAAAGACGAGCATATATTGGTAATGTTACCTTAAAAATATTGTAATAAAATGTTTTACTTTTTAAAATACGAAGCTGTGATATGAGCGCGTTAGTATGAAAACTACGCAGATGTGCGATTTTTTTGACGCCGAGTGTAATAAGTAGGATCTTAGACTATTCGACCGCGCGGGGCGGTCCCCCTACGCCAGGGAAATGGAGTAGTGATATTGATGCCACACTCTCTTCTTCTTAGATGGTAGCGTTGCTTATCATCTTGCATCCCGCCTACTTAAAACGTGTCCCTTTGAAAAAACAGTTTTTTTCTTTTTTTATATTGAGGACAATCAAGATGACCTCTCTCTGTCTGATGGTAAGCGGCCGTGAGATCCAAATTTGAGATTGGCAGAGGCACAAAAGAAAAGAACAAACAGTGTAGGTAGGTACCTACCTAAAGAGCTTGTCATCCTACTAAACCTTGAATTGTATCGCTGTTATTCCACCCCGGTTTTATGTCCGATGTTTTCCGACGATAAACAAAAAAATTGAATGACTAGAAAAGACTTATTATACTTTTCTGTGAAGTCTTGTGAAGAGTAAATAGCTGTACAAATTTCAATGAAGAGAAAATCGTGATTAAATGGGCCAGTACGAACAACGCCAATTTAATTAGGTACATTAAGGACCTAATATTAGAGGGCCTTTTTTTAAAACCATGTAAAAATAACGGCGTAGAACAAGTCTCTTCCACTGCTATTATTATTCCGTGTAAGTATAAAGGGATTAAGTAGGGGTGTGGTCGTGTTAAGCGCTGCCCTTGGTATCCGTTGCTTACTACGAACTGCATAGTCCCTGCTTTGTTCTATTTTCTTTATTACAAAAAAAAACTTATTATAGTTTGGGTAATCCCAAACTAAGATTTGCCTAGATTGCCCTAATGGGCAAGACACCCAAGAAGCACCCTGGGCAGCTATCACATCAGCCCAAAGGATGTTAAGGCTATCGCTCCCAAGGCTATCCCGCGGTTCATGACGACCGTGGGCAAGGGAGACGATCTCTAGAGGGAGGGAGGATAACAATAGATCTATTCGGTCGCAGTGTCGAAACGAACGCTCCCGAACCTACAAATAATAAAAAGGTAATGTGATGTCTCAAATTATTATTCTATACCCTCGTTAATTTTTAATCCCGAAACTCTCATAATAGGACGAATAAAACCCCATTATACGTGTATGTACTACCTACAATATAAAAATTAACAGTGAATAAACGATTAAAACTTCAAAACATTTGTGTAATTGGTATTTATTAAAAATAAATCACAATTTTAAAAGCGAACTTACAACTTAAATGTATATTAAAACCTAATTAGTAAATAAACCATAATTTCATTACTTATACAAATTCTATAGCAATTTAATAAAATGTTGGTATGACCGTAACATACAATAACGAAAACATACTCTAACACCATGTTTTGTTGGGTAAAGTTAGGTAAATTATAAAGTAAAGTATCAGCCTATATACCGTCCCAGTGCAGGGCAAAAGCCTCCATCATAGAAATCAAGTCATCGCTACTATGATGGGATTAGGCTTAATCACCCCGCTTACCTAATGCGGATTGGTGATCACAAACCCGAGCTATGTTCGAAAAATTCGAAACATAATTTTGCTCGATCTAGGAATCGAACCCGGGTCCCCAGGATCATGTACCGAGCACAAAAAAAAATCGCACATCTGTCTAGTTTTCATATTAACGTGCTCATATCACGGCTTCGTATATTAAAAAAGTAAAACATTTTATAGCATATTTTTTCACGAATAAAAAACACTAAAGTACTACAAATAATCTATGCAGGTACTTATAGTTATTTTCGACGTGAAATTTGTAGGTATGTACAGTTTTGAGAAACACTTTCAATATTTAACGAAAATCAAATTCCTTGTACGGGTAGCCATCTCTAGTTCCGAACTTAGCCATTGGGCTCTCAGTGGACGTAATAACGAATGTCTCTATGGGTTTTAGCAACTTATTCACTGTCAATACTCCACAGCAATGTTCCGGCCAAACTCGAAATGAACCCAGAACATTCCGGTAAATGCTAGGTACTTGTCTCAGTCGCTGCTTCGCTCTTCTTTCCTGTTCCATATATCTTTTGACACAATTCGTAAAACCTCCAGCTGTTCAATTCTTCTAAATTCTCCTTAATCATTGTTTTATATTGAGTTCTTATTTCAGTCATTTTCTTTGAGCAAGCCAATGGACTTTTCTCTAAGATTGAAGACGCCTCAATCCAAAGATATTTCCTAACGAATTTCGGATTTTTGAACTTCTCTAAATTTGTCAAATACCATACCAGCAGTTGTTCTATTTCTTCATCATTCCAAGCTATTTCTTCGTTTTCTTCTCGAACTAACGGTTCGGTGTCAATAGTAGCTTTCATATTACTTTCTTTCAACAATATCTCTTTTAACAACTCTCCGAATAAAGTTTTTTCACCTTTCACTTCATCAGTTTCAACATTGTAATATTGTTTCAAATAGTTTATCTTATTAAACAACTTATTGACAGGTTCGGAGACAAAGTTGGCCAGTTCAGTCCATAGATATTTCTTCTCAAATTTGGGACTTGTAAACTCTTCTATATGTTGCAAATAATATTGCAACGCTAACTCAACTTTTGCTGTTGGCAGTAATACATCTTTATACGTCTTTCCATCTTTGGAATCTGCTTGATTTTTCTTTGCAAATTTAGGTTTTATGTTCATTACTTTTTGAAGTAAAATGAAGTATGGTGACTTTTTCTTATTTTCGTCGTCTTCAGAGACTAATTTCAGATGATTACTTTTGAGTTTAGCGAACATTTTTCTGCAAGATAACGGAGTTTTGTCTGGTAATTTAGAAGATATTTCTGCCCACATTTCTGATGCATTGATCTCTTTCCCTTTTCTAGCTCTTACGTAGTTCAAATACAATATTATTAGCTTTTTCTTAGACCTCTTTGTCCATTTGGTCAGTACGGATTTTGGTTTAGAAATTTCTTCTAATTCTTGTTGGTTTTCTTGTTGATCTGTATTGATTACTTGATTATCTTGTATTATAATTTGTGCATTGCTAATATCCGATATGTCTTGACCTTCAGGAATCACGATGATGCATTGATAATCTTCCTCTGCGGAAAGAAAATTAAATATTAGAAACAAAGTAAAAAGTTAATGACAAAATACAAAAATTCGGTTGCGCTTTGGAAACTGTTAATGCTTATGTACTATCTACAATAAGATATTTTAATGTAGTATTACATAAAACGCTGCACGTTTCCATAAATAGAAATAATTAAATTTGGGGTTTTTTTAATAAAAGTTTATACCTACTTCAAGATAGATGTCAATAGTTTACCAATAGATTTGAAGATACCTATTTAGGTAAATAAAAAAACCTTAGTAAGCCATTGCTTATATTTTTTTAGTAATCAGTACATATTGATATGTTTTTATTAGTATTAGATAGGTAGGTACAAAATATATGATTTCGATTTGCGTATGAATCATATAAAAGAAATAATCTTTACTTTGTCAGTAAATACTGTTAAACTGCCTTCCATACCATCAGATCATCAAAAAAAATTGTAACAATACAAATTAATAGTGTAATGTCGTATTCCTAAAATGTTATAAGGAGTTTCAACATTGTGGACAAATCATTATTAATTTATGTTGACTGTAGTAACTAAATGTAAAAAAAAATGTCATACTTAATCTTACTTCTAGATCAGTGGGGCAATTTTCGTGCACTCGACATTCAAGTCGAATTGAGAGATTTCATACATTCGTCCATACAAAATTCAAATTCAACTTCAATGTTGAATGCACAAGAATTGGTCCCCAGTTTTGAAACCACACAATGTAGACGCTCCTTAATACATACCATCCTGAGACTCAGTCCTCTCAATTTCCTCCGTAACCATTTCCTCTTCATACACAACATCCTCCATTTCTAGTTCCTCAACTTCCATATCTGCCCCGGCCCTCGCAAACACATCGTCAAATAGATTGAAGTATTTCCACTGACACCTTGCATTCAGGGTTATTCTTCTTCATTGTCTTCAACTTTCTATAAGACCGTCTCAGTTCCAGAAACTTTTCGTTCACAGACGTCTCAGATTTACCCAACTGCTTGAGCCAAACTCGCCCATTTGCTGCTATCATTGTCTGAACCTTGAGAGATTTCAAGGAAATTGTTAGAAAAGAAATTAATAATTTGCTTTATTTCCTTCGCAGCCCATTCTTCATTCTCTTCGTTATCAGTTTTACTATTTTTCAACTTAGATTTGATTGCTCGATAACCGAAGACTTTTTTGCACAGAGCGTAGTAAGGCCATAGAATTGGCATCTCCGGTTTATTGATTTCTCTTTGGACGTATGCTGTGTACACTTGTTTTAAATTCCTAAATCTATGGGCGCATTGCTCTCCCGATATACCGATTTGCTCTGCCAGTATTCCCCATAGACTTTGCTTCTTCCTTTGTGTCGTGGAAAACTTTTCCTTATGTTTTTGGTAAAATTCTAAAATTTTGAAAGCCTTTGAATCTCCAACACCACGCTTGGTGCGTTTTGTGAAACCTCTTTCGTCGAATTCTTCCTCATCTGAGATCATGTCTATAGGATCGGTGTCCATTTTAATGTTCACTTTCTTAACTGAAAAAAAAATTAAGCATTAAGTATCATGCCACAAATGACATTAAATAGAGAGCGATGGAGGGATATGGGGAAGGCCTTTCAGGTCCAGCAGTGGGACAATATAGGCTAAATAAAAAAATTAAAAAGTTTACGTGTGGAGTCCGTCATATTTGGTGTCCGTCTGTAATATGTGGCGGACGAGCAGATCCCACCAGATGATAAGCGACTGCCACGGCTCGTAGATGCCCCCCTTTTTCTACCGATTGGGCCTTCGACTCACTCGGCGAAACACAGGCACAGGCGCTGCTTCACGCCGGTCTTGTGAGGTCGTGGTATCACTCTAGTCGAGCCGGCCCATTCATGACGAGGCGTGCCTCTCCCACATACAACTAATAAATAATATAATTACCTCCAATACTGTGTGACGTAGGTTTCATATTTTGTTCTTTAAGCTGCTTAAAATCGCTAAGCAAATTGGTGTCCATTCCATAATCAAATATCCTATCAAACAATTCAATATACCTCCAATCTATTTGCATATCTGGATTCTCTTTCTTGTCATCCAATATAGACTGATACAGGACCTTCAAATCTTCCCACCTCTTCTTGCAAGATTGAACACTCTTATCCAGCTTGTTAGCAATACCGGACCAACAAACATAGTAACATACCGGATCTTTGAACATTTCTATGTTCTCATACAAAAACTTCACAAGCTCATCTATATCATCAGTCTGCCATATATCCCCCTTTTTCAGTTTATCCGCATTCAATTCCACTTCAACTTCTCTAGATATGATATTATCAAATAAAATAGCCAAAGCATTTCTATCACGTAACGTGTAGCCTCCATCTAGATACTTCTGCAAATGAGCTTGTTTTAGTTCCCCATACTTCTTCTTGCAAGCTTCTGGTTTCTTATCCAACAGTCTCCCAACTTCAGTCCAAAGAAAATTGTTAGGGATCGTCGAATCTTGGAATTCATCAAAACAATCAAAACAGTATTTGACTAAAATCATGACTTCGGTATCATTCCACTCGTTATACACGGTCACAGATTCGGTAGGTGCTGCCACTGGTTCCTGGCTGACTTTATTCCCGACATACCTTTTCTGAAACTCCGGATCATTCTCAAATATCTGATCGAAACAAGTTCATGTACGGCCAGTTGATACTATCCGGGCCTTCTGCTTCTCTCTTATCAACCATTCTCAAGTAATGTTGTTTAAAATTCATGAACCGCTTATGCCAATAGTCCGAATCTTCCTCTCCTAATTCCATTGCAATAGTTTCCCACAACCCTCTCCGCCAATAGTCTTTTTGGAAATTCTTCTTATACCGTAAATAAAGTGTCAACATGAGTTCAACACTGCTGTCTCCTCCCGTTGGCTTGACATTAACATTCTTCACAACTATAACACCCCCATTAGCATCTTCAGCCGATCTTGGTATAGGAACTTTGGCCAGTTTTTGTTCTTGTTCACTCTGTTCCTTAAGCATAAATTGCACGTAAGTATCATTATGAAACGCTTGATGACATTGCTCAAACAGAGGCCATGTTATAGACATACCCTTCTGATGCTCTAATAACATCATTGAGTACTTTCTTTTTAAGTTACGCAGCTTCACTTCACAAGTCTGAGGAGTCTTGCCAATCAGCATTGTTTTGCACGCGACAGCCCATAAATGCTTCTTCTTCGTAGTACCACTGGTAAAGGTATCCTTGTTGTCAATGAAAAATACCAGAAGTCTTTTGACTTCCTCGTCTGACCATTTGTCCTTAACTGACGGATCGGGCTCCGCTATGTCAATGGGAACAGTCCAATCAGAATTTTCAGTAATTTCAGCTATCTCTGGAACTTCAGCTGAATCTCCTTCCACAGCAACTCCACCATCTACGGCTTCCTGTAGCTCATGGTATTCATAACCACCACCTTCATGCATCTGCAGTAATTGGTTTTCAATGTTGACATTTGTGGCATCATTTTCTGAAAACAGAAGGAATTCTGAGATTACTATTTCTTTTTTGGCCGTTTTTCCTCTGAGGACGGTCCACTACCGCCTCAACTGTGGGAGTGCCATGTGTGTGTGTGTTTTAACTGTGGGAGAGCCACGCTTCGGCATGAATGGGCCGGCTGGACCGGAGTGATACCACTGCCTCGCAGAAAACCGGCGTGAAACAGCCCGTGTGCTGTGTTTCGCCGAGTGAGTGAGGGTATCGGAGGCCCACCCGGGGGGAAGGGGATAAAAGGTTAGCAGCGCACTTGTAACTCCACTAGTGTTGCAAGTGTCCATGAGCGGCGGCAATTGCTTACCATCAGGTGATCCGCCTGCTCATCTGCTACCTATCACATAAAAAAAAGGAAGGTCGTAGGCTCGGGCCTCCCTTACAGCAGCAGTTAGTGTTAAAAAAATTTGGTACTCCAACTTACCATCTACATAGAAGAGCAAAATCTCCCCATTCGCTTGCACCTCCGTTTTAACAACAATTTGCTCCATTGTCATTTATTGAATCTAAAAATGAATACATACTCAAATTAGTACACTGCCTTGGTAAGAATGGGCCAGCACAGCCAAAGTTATATCAACATGAGGGAAAACTGGGAAAGCCACCCTTGGCAAGGCAACGCAGGACGCATTCACGGGAACTGCACCTGAATGAGGGCACCGGAGTCCCAATCTAGGGGGTTAAATGGCTGGCAGTCTACACCTACAGGTGCTGGCAATGATTACAATCAGGTGATCCATCTTGCTTGTGATCCAGCTTGTACTATTTATCACATAAAAAAACCAAACACTGCGACATTAAAGCACTTTTAGATTATTATAGTAATGCATAACAAAACAATTTAAATAATAGAATCTATAGATCATTGTCATCATAAGTACAGACAGCCACAGATCAGGTCTCCGGTAGGATCCACAAACTGTCAAATTTCCTCAATTGATATTCAATCTAATGTGTTTGACAGTAAGATGAGAGTCAATTGAAGAAATTTGACAGTTTTGTATACCTACTTTGATGTGTGGCTCAATGTACTATCAATGTTTTAATAATTATGGTGCCTCCTTTCATTTGGCTACTGTTTCATGTCATGGATTGAGTGCATGTTTTGATTAGAAAAATTCACCAAATGGCTAGCATTTGTTTGCACACTGTCCAATCCTTCAACAAGATCAGGATCAAATTAATGAATAGAAGTATTTTGACCATATTATCTTTTGTTAATGGCAAAGAAGAGATGAACAATTTTTTGTATAGAAAATATTTAGCTGATTAATAAGGATGGGGGGGGACCTAACCCTTAAATTGGGCAGTATTATCATAATAATAATTAGAATAGCTAAAAACTATGATTATGATGTTCTTTAGCTTACTTGCATTGCTTTAACCAAAGCTAATAAAACTAATAGTAGGATGTTAGGTAGGAATATGTGGTAGGTATATTTGTACCATAGGTATTATTAAGAAATAAGATAGCATAATATCATCATCTTCTCTGCCAAAAGACACTCACAGCTGGACATAGGCCTATAAAGTTATTTAACAAATAAAAACAATCCTAACCTGTTTTTCATAAAAAACAAGATTAAAATTGGGTCTGGAAAATGGTACACTTACCAATTGTAAAATGGAAAATCCTCAATCGACAATACAAACTCCAAACATATTATGTAGGTTGCTAGTTACATTAATAAAATAAACACAGAAATCGAAGAAATAAAAACTGTTTGTATTACTTTAATTTGACATTGGCGGCGAAACACAAAATACGGTCCGAAATCTCACTAAAATCGAAATAAAGCGCAGCAATGCGGTTAGCAAGAAGCGTTTCGATCGGCCATTTTATTGATGAACGTCAACGAGCTGTCATGAAAATTCTTGCGGCTTGTTCTCATTGCACGTTCCACACAATTTTGGTGTGGTGACAGTGGGGGCGCTAGCATCGTTGTTTATGAATATTTTTATTTAACCTGCACGATTAAAAGGAAGAAAAGGAATTTATTTGGTCTTTTTTCTGCAGTCTTACAAGATTTTTACCTAACTAATATGTATAGTCTTAATAAATACTCTAAGGGTATAATCGTATCAATAAAGACGTGAAATTTAATGGTGGCGCCACTGCCACATATGCCATAGGATATGATAACCTCATCGGTTATAATCATAGAGTATAATATATAAAACATGGGAACTCCCCAAAGCTTATTAGTTCCCCAAAAATCATAAAAGATGTTTTCAGGACTTTCTTGACACATCATAATATTAATTTTATGATTATTATAAGTGGCAGACGAGCCGATGGATCACCTGATGGCAAGCGATTACCGCCACCCATTGACACCTGCAACACCAGTGGTGTCACAAGTGCACTGCTTACCTTTAAACCCCCCTACCCCTGTATTGGGCCTACGGTACCCGTTTTGAACCGTTTGGTATAACTAGGTACTTAATTGATGGTATTTTATAAACAAGGATAGTAACCTCCATCCCGATGATGGAAAGGGGCGGTGCAATTATTATAGATCATGGTGTACATACCTTATACCAAATATTTAATCTTTCGCACACTCTACGAAATTTAACCCTTTTTTTTTTTATGGTATAGGCAGCAGACGAGCAGGCGGATCACCTGATGGTAAGCAATTGCCGCCGCTCATGGACACTGCAACACCAGTGGAGTTACAAGTGCGCTGCCACCTTTTATCCCCTTCCCCCCGGGTGGGCCTCCGGTACCCTCACTCACTCGGCGAAACACAGCACAGGGGCTGCTTCACGCCGGTTTTCTGTGAGGCAGTGGTATCATTTCGGTCGAGCCGGCCCATTCATGCCGAAGCGTGGCTCTCCCACAGTTAAACCCTATTGAACCCTATTGAAGGAAACAGAGTATTCAGTCAGCATAGAGTATTAATAGATAGTATATGGGCAGAACATATTAGCAAGAAATAATATTTATCATGTAAGAAGTATACGTAGGTTAAATAAAACAATGAGCTAAGACACAAAAATGTAATGTCATATTCTCAAACAAATCAGTCAAAATTATTCATTGCATGTAAACAAAAATTAAAATAATGATCTAGTTCTTAGAAGATAGGTACCATTAACTTTGATTTTTTTCAATCGTCAAAATGTAAGTATTAAAGTAGTAAAAAAAAAACGTTACAACGGCGAAGCTCGCATCGCCAATGGTTGACATTGCTAAAAGTGGACACTTTTTGCAATTTATTATAAAAACTTTAGCTACTTGTAGGAAGAAAATATTGCATTCAAGTGCGATTAAAAAAAGTTCAAACTTTTTTACAAAAAATATCTCATAATCATCACAATCAATGTAAATCAATTGGCGGCGCTAGTTGCATCGTGCTATCGCCTTGAGTTCATTGGTAAAGTTCAATGAGTTCATGAATTATCACAGATTTCACTAATTCAATTCAATCGACGTTCAATCTTGATGCCTTATCAAGAAATTCATGAAATTTATTGAAGGCGCCACTGCCGCTTACGTCATAGAGTATGGTAGCCCCGTTGCTAATAATACTATGGAATATTTTTTTTACCTTGGCTTGTCTAGATAATGCCTCAAGAAAGTCATGAATTCGATTTTCTAAGGAACTAAAGGGGTTCCCATGTTTCATAGCCAATTTGCTTACCATACCCTATGACATAAGCAGTGGTGCCATCAATCATTTTCACCATTTTACTGACACATTTTATCTAAACGATTCTCGGTTGGTAAGTATTCATACTTATCTTAGTGTGCGACTACACATTAAGTTGCACGAACTTAACATCTTTCACCATTATAACTATTATTATTATAGACGGGAATTAACGCGACGTAATTTTTTAAGCACATAATTATGTACTTACTGCTTGACGTTTCGGCTGCGTTACAACAGCCAACAATAAACAATTGATTTTCCATTGTGTCTGCTGTCTGGGCGTTACGGCGTTAAAGGTGCTTGTTCGGATTACTAGCGTCGCCAAATTAATAAATTGATTGTGCCACATTTATGTAGTAACGATATTTTAAAGAAAATTATCTACAAGAACAAGAGTCTTAACATATTTTAAGACATTTTAAAAATATAACTACAGAATATTTGTGTAACTAATAAAGCATTTTTTATATAAAATAATTATTACAAAAAATCTATGACATCACGCTAACCTTTCGTATAAATATTATTATGCTATTTTCACATACTTAATTACTAAAAATAACTGCAAAGTTTATACGTTATAATGACGTGATCTCTCGTGAAAACTATTTTTTTTTATAATAATAATACTGGTGTTTTTCCTGTACGATAAATTTAAAATGTCTCCATAATAAGTATATGATTCAGTGACTTACTATCAAAATAAATGTATTTTTCCACCAAAAATCATAGTAAAATATAAGGATTACCTATTTTTGTGTTCATTATAATATCGGTAGTATACTTATTACGTCTATCTAACTATTTGGTCTCAAACTACGCTTGTACAAATCCGCAATGATATGGTAATAGTATGGAGTACATTTTCTATTAATCTTATTATTATGAGCTGTTTTATATTAAGCTTATAAGCGTCTTTGTAATTATGACATATAAATGATAATATTTGTAATAAGTAAGTAATAACAAAAGTTTTAGAAAGTTAAAAAAAAGCAGTTGATTTATCTTCTTAAAGCCGTGCATCGTGCTTGGCAGCGACGCCAATGCATTTACTATGAATGTAGACGTATTTTGAGTATAGCACTAGCGTGTATCACAAGCACAATTCAAAATATTGTTAAAAAAAACTAGGATTGAAGTTTATAACCATCTGGGATAAACGTTCTTTATTTAAAAAAAATCTAAATATTTTACTCGAGTAGGTACACTATGGAGAATTTTATTAGTTTTAAACAATGACTTTAGGTGGAATGTCATTGGTTTTAAATTAATAAATTATATTAAATTAACTACAATTAATAAAATGCGTTGGTGTTACTGCTGTGCAACATGCAGCCTTAAGGTTATTTCCAACTGTAATTTATACAGGGTGTCTCTGTAAACATTTACATCCCTCAAACCACGTGTTCCACCAACCATTCAGAACAACATTTGTTCAAGAACTTTTCGAAATTCATCGAAAATTTTGTCGGCTCCCCATACGAAATGACTTAGTCACGTGACCGACTTTTTATAGAAAGATGAATTTTTTTTTTTCAAAAATCATAGAACAAAATAAATGTTGTTCAGAACGGTTGATAGAACACGTCGTGGTTAAAGGGATGTAAATGTTCACAGATACAACCTGTACGGTTAATGGGCAAACTATCAAACTAAATATTATATCATATTGATTCACTTCTGGTTAAACACTTTTTTTACATTAGTCATAATTATTATTATATCCATGGTGAATTCTTTAATCATTTCTACAATTTAAGAATAATTAGTATTACACACTTTGTAATGTAAAGATTTAGGTACATACGAGTCAAATAATATAGGAAAGTGAACAAAGCTAAAATGCCTACGACCACTCTGGCAGCCTATTTAGTGTGGCATGTAGTTACTCAGTACGTCCTATGGATAAAAAATATTTATATTACGATAGGGAAACACCAAGAGACAAAACTTTATTGTCTTTTCATTTAAGATAATGCAAATTCCATATTGTAAAATAACTCCTAATTTTTTTCTAATAGCTATTGGATATAATATTTAATATAGTTTGGCTAGAATACATTTTATAGACGTTCTTAAAATCCTTATCATTCGTACTATTCACTATCATCATCATCTCTGCGATTAAATCCTAGTCGCATCTAACAACATTGTTCTTGAACCCGGGGTGCGCTTTGATCACGATCTAGAATTTGGTAAGTCTGGCAGTTACAATAAACATTCTGACCTTCGCTCGCAACCCTTAATATCATCATCTCAATCTAAGCTTACCCACCATTCTCGTCCGGGAGGCGCACGTTGTAATCCTTTCAGATCAGAAAATCATTCTAAAATAATCTTTCTGTAAAAATATGGTATTCTGGATTGGCATTCGTGTGCATAAGATTGATTATATATAATTTTGGACACGCGATTTATATTATGTGATCAACATGACTACATTGCTATAATAAGGCATCTGGAAAATGTTAGAACCATATTATTAATGACGTGCTTTAATTCTTTTGTATCTTACTCTAACGTTTGTATATAAAAAAAGAAAAATCTTTGATTCACTACATACCTCAAAAAATTATTATTTTTTAAATTAACAAGTTATACATCTATTACACAAAGCACATTGACAATACAAATATTACAACAATAATAATACATAATATTATTTCACTAACGTATAAATAAAGTTATAATTTTTGTGTGCATGCGAAAGCGAAATTTCTAAACGACTTAGTTTGAAATTATTATCATAGCAAACGCATATTTATGCAAAATGACCAGCATTTTACTAGTTAGTTAAATATACTACTAACTTCCTGTTTCAAAAACTTTACACTTAACAAAATGGCACTAATATTACAATTCAATTTCAATTTACAAACTTAAGATTAAGTAAGTACATCTAAACATTGCACATATTGGTTTTTTAGAATATTTTAAATAAATAATATTACAGAAAATATGAATATAATATTTATTATTATGGTTACGGTAACATATCAAAATATATTATTTTGCTAAACTTTAATTTGAACCTTGCGTACCTACATAATATTATATAATTATGCTCATACAAGACCTTATGTCAGCTGTAAAAGCATTAACTACCGAACGTTAACTGGGTACTCCTTAGGGTGATAAATAGAATTTGAAATGGTTTTGTTATTTTATCTTCACGTTTAACCATAATAGCAAAGTAATAGTTCCTGATACTTTGCGAATTAGCGATGACGGATAACTTACGTTATAATGGAGGGGTAGTTTTGATATTTTAAAACGAATGTTCCCAATAAAATGTCCTATGACACCCATAGAAGTACACCGGCCTTTTTTATATTTTAGCCATCCTCATCAAAAATCGGCAATTCGATTGTTATTCGAAACAATGGTAAATTGCCACAAAACCATTAATAAACACTTCGAATGTAATTTCGTGTTGGTTTTGATTACATTATTGAAGTCATAATAAATAAGATACCCGTTTTTTTGTAGGTATTACCATTGCTAAGCTCTATTTTATATACATTTAATTCATCAAAACATTTCATCATCAATACCATCATTATAAATATTACGTAATAAATCGAACAGACCCGATTAGCAGACTGATGTCTCAATAAATGCATTAATGCATCTGCTCCATTCATCACACAATATTGGTAAGTAACCTTTACTTAGATAAGGACTTGCAAATATTTTCACATGGGCACACGTTATTTGACTTTTCTTGATTTTGATGTATCTTAATTCAGCGTTCTAATTATAATTAGTTCATAATTATCTTGAACCCTTTGATTATTTAGTCATTAGTTAGGTACAGATGTGTTGAAAATATTGAACTATACTAGCTGCTCCAAATAAATACGCAGCATAGCCGAAGCTCATAGCGATAGTATATGAATTTATATACCTTTATTATTCTTACATAATCCATTTCCGTTTCGTTTACCAGACCTCACATTTATGTATCGGATTCATTTTTGATCCAGGCTTGCAGTTAAATTCTTCAGAAAACTCTTTCAGATTGGATATTGGCCCTATTACTCTGTATTTGGCAACCGTGTGGTCATCTTTTTCTATTTGCATCTTAGTTGATTCTTTGGTCATTGCCGAACACCATACCTGTTAATAAATATTAATACGTAAACATAACTACTAAAAGAAATAATATTTTCAACAGGTTTTGTTATTAAGTATTATTTTCTTTTGAATATTCACATTCTTGTTATTATATTCATAGGATTTATATAAGTTCTATACTTTATTTAATCTAAATTCAATTGAATAATAATATGACTTATATAATTTTTACCTGTGCAAAAGATATAAAGAATAGTTGCCGATGATTATATTCCAATCCAGGCAAGGTGAGATTGTCTTTAGCTGTTTTGCTGTAATCCAAATATGCATGGAAAGATGCTTTCAGGCCACCATTGTCAGCTATATTTTCCCCTAGAAAAAGAAATGAGAGTCTCACTTAAATTTACCGTTTTAACACAAAATACTCAGTCAGTCTTGAACATTTATACACAAGCGATATTTAATATTAGTCATCCTACACGTTTCTACTACAATTTAAACTTAAGTGTACACACCTAAAGTTTGTTTTCCATTAAGATGTTGACCGTCCATTTTGTATTCGGAATACTGTTTCTGGATGCATGCTGCTCGTTTTTTAAAGCGGCCAATTGTCGCATTATTCCACCATTGGTTTAAGTTTCCAAATCTGAAAAGAATATGAAATGAAATGGCAAATTATTTTTTACTCCTTGGTGCTATAGTCGGATAGCCACTCATTAAAGAATCAAAACCTGTGGGTTTTACGCAAAACGTCCGCGTTACTCTTTGTTCAGATAACTGTAACCCAATGAGCAGCTAGCTGTGTTAATATAAGATAAATTCATAATCGGATTCATCATTCTCATCGGCCTGTACCTTGATTCCAGTACAGGGTCTATACCCTGAGGAGGCCTATGCCTCCACATGCGCTCGCCGTTTACCACGATCCTGTGCTAGCTTACCTATCACATTAAAATTAAGTAGAAAATATATAATACCTATCATATTCTCTGCCCTGGTCATCAAAAGCATGCGTCAATTCGTGACCCATCACTACTCCCATAGCTCCGTAGTTGACGCTCTTAGGATTATCTCCATCGTAGAAAGGTAGTTGAAGAATACCGGCAGGAAATACGATCTGATTCTTAGTTGGCGTGTAGTAAGCGTTTAC
Source organism: Cnaphalocrocis medinalis (assembly GCA_014851415.1). Taxonomy (NCBI): domain Eukaryota; kingdom Metazoa; phylum Arthropoda; class Insecta; order Lepidoptera; family Crambidae; genus Cnaphalocrocis; species Cnaphalocrocis medinalis. The sequence goes on along the minus strand of CM026299.1, from coordinate 10,977,795 downwards.
GGTTGAAGGTGTCATGCCTGAGAAATATAATATTGATATTGCTTATGTTAAAAAATTGGTAACGCTAAACTCCTAAAACAATTACAATATTTTGAACACGTCATCAAGAATGAAAATAAGAATGATTTCATTTGAAAAAATATACTCGATATGGAATATTAAAGTTGTTCATTAAACTTTATTATTAAAGCTGTTAAATGCTTCACATAAAAATCTTAGTTTTTTGGTGGCTCACTGTACCTTATCTATTACAATATTTTTTAAAGAATAAAAGTATGTTTTCATTTACAAATACTATTAATAAATGTTGAATAAGTTTAAAAAGATAACTGTCAATGTCAGTCATTGTCAAAATATTGAAAGAAACGGCGCGTGCGTATTTTTTTTTTGTTGTTGAAATTGAAGCGCGCGCAAAGTGCAACAAGTTTGTGAAATAAAATTCAAAGCGACGCGCAACAACAATAGAGTAATAAATCAAAATAAAAACAGTGATAAGCAGTGTAGAAAAAATATTTGTTCGCTGATATGGTAAGTTGCATGTCTTGTAAATTTAAATAAGGTTTTTAAAGTACCCATGGTGGGCAACTAAACTTTTCGTTGATAAAAACGGTCTGTAACGTAGGTAGGTAGGTTACTTGTCTTAATAGATCGAATGATCTCCATTAGATGGAGATGTGGATACAAATGGGCTTTTAACAATAATCGGTTTGATTTAGTTATGTAGGTACTAGGTACGCAGTACCTATAGTTTTATGCTATAGTGCTTGCCTTGTGGTGTCCTCATATTACTAAGTACTACAACTAATTAGAGCTATAGATTTATAACTACGCATGGGATAGTCAGGTCTTATAAACGAAAAGTCGGACTATTCAACCAGTTTATAGCCAGACATTTCGGTAAAAAGGCTGATGGTTTGTCGCATCGTCTACTATGGGTCCCCCAGGGCAGGGGGTCGTCGTATCGACTATGACGGAGTTGAGTTGAGAGGAGAGAGTTCCCCGGCGGCTTGTGGCATTGTCTACGACGGGGGTAGGTCGCACTAGCGGTTCACTGCATCATCTACGTCTATGGCTCTACTACCGGCTTACCTGCATTGTCTATACGATGTGGTGGGATTATCCCCCAAAAGCTTGTATAGATTTTAACTTACCCCATTTAGTCTTATTGACTGGCTGGTCTAGTTTCATGAGATCATTCTTCAGGCTGAAGACACTGAAGGCGATGTTATTTTCAAAATACTCGTTGGGTGTCACCTCCAATTCATTGTACTGCTTATCCAACTCATGTTTCAGTAGAATATAATCCGGGAAACCTGTATTAACAAATTCAGAATCAAGTCAAGACTCCAAATGTAATTGTAGCTTATACAGCTACCAGTAATCTAGATAGAGAACAGTGTCCGCCCCCACTTCTCTTCAGGACTGAATTTGGCTATTACTTCTATATTTTATCAATAGATGGCGCTGTATGAATTGCATGCATCCTTTCTTACGTTTACGATATAATATGCTGCCAGTTTTAGTTATGCTTACGTACAATTGAGAGCGCTTTTAAATACATACAAGTAGATTTGTTTATGATACATATAATGCGTTAAGAAAGTCTTGAAAATGTTTGGGGAGCTAACAAAGTTCTCATGTTTTATTAGTGGTGCCATCAATTAATTTCATACCAAAAGGTGTCCCACTTGTGCGTTTGTGGCCTATAGTAAAACATCAGCCTATATACTGTCCCACTGCAGGGCAAAAGCCTCCATCATACAAATCAAGTCATCGCTACCATGATGGGATTAGGATTAATCACCACGCTTGCCTAATGCGGATCGATGATTAGGTAAAAATCATATGTTTGAAAAATTAGAAACACATTTTTTACTCAGACCTAGGCCTATAATACACTCAGGGGCACATTTAACCAGCCCATAGCGTATTTAAAAAAAAGTTACAACCAAGGTCATGTTCAGAGAGTACTTTTATATTGGTCATGTTACATAAAAAGTATTGCAATAAAACATTTAATTTTTTCTATACTATTAATAAAGAGATAACTTCTATGGACAGCGACAAGGCTTATAGGTAAACAGAAAACACGAAACGCTTGCGCGATGTAATTGAGCACGGCGCCATCTATTCTTTCATGAAACGAAGTGAGGGCGGGCCACTAGTATTTTATAAGGCACGTTTGTATGAAAAGTACGCTATGGGTGGTTAAATTGTACCCCTGAGTGTATAAAAAAATAACTCACCAATCATATCAGTGATAGCATCCGCCTTAGTCTCCGCAGCCGCTCTGGTCTCCGCGTCCATCCAGTCCAGATTGAACAAATTGCTTTTGAAGGCAGTTCTTATATTGTCGATCATGATCTCGCCTTGAGTCTTCGCCTCTCCGTGGAACACTTCTCGGACAAACATGGCGCCTACAGCAAAACCTAGAGAGAAAATTGTATGCCTGAGTTTAAAAACAATTAGAGCTTATTATTGACGGCCAACATTTTCAGTTAAAAATTTAACGTCTAGCTGGTTTTGTGAGCATTCAAAGTTTCATGGGCAAGTCCATTTTTAAAGTATAAAATTATAAAAAAAAAATATATATCATTGAACTACCCGTACATTTTCCACCAACTTTTATTATAAAACCATTTACTTAAACGAAACATTTGATATAGCTACCAAACAAAATTTACTAGACGCCCATACAGAAGTTTGAGTTGTGACGTCACAATTCAATAGCCATTTGTATAGAGCGTTTTTGGGCTTGTCCAAAATATGTGCTCATAAAGTTGTGATATCTCAGGTCCAATGAGAATCAAGTAATTCTTTCAAATATGTTTCTTAAATTGAGGCGTCTTTTGATTAAACACATAAAAAAAATTGAGTCAAATACCCAATTAGAGCTTATCTCTATTGGATAAAATCTTTTTCCTCGCACGTTACATACGCACAGTCGTCACATATGCACGCGTTAACCATGGAAAGCTATCGAAAGTTCGAGAAACATCTAGTAACTTCGAGAATTGTGTAGAAGACTCAAGGACTTGTCGAGGGAAGAATGGAGGATACTCCACCGACAAGACGCTCTTAAATAAGAAGAAAGATGAGTTACGTTTTGAGTTTCTAGGGAGGCTTTTTGAATCACAGTTGAATAGAATAGAATAGATCTTTATTTGCAAGAATGAGGTACATTTCAGGTGTTGCATATACAAGCTGATTGTGAGGAACTAACACATTCACCCCTTCAGGGCATGCAAATCATTGACTGTCACCTTCCCCACCTTACCTATGGCATTGTTGGTATCCGTGACACAATATCTCCAAGACTCCTCCGTGCCCTCCGAACCGAAGAGGGCTTTCCTTAAAATCTTGGTGGCATCTCGGAAGGATTTGGACAAATAAGTTGATAGTGATCTTGAAACTTGCCACATCATATAACTTGTTAGCGTTCTGAAAGCATATTAGAAAGTAGGCGATATTTATTTCACTTGTTTTTAACCGACATTAAAAAGAAATGTTCTCATTTCGACCGTATATTTTTCTTTCTTGAACAAATTTTCTGAGGAATAACAATAACTACTTAGACTTACTTCTGATCGTGGTCTGTCCGATTATATTTTTCTATTACTTTGGTAAGGTTTTTAAAGTAATCTGGTGCATAAACTACTATTCTTTCAGTGTCCGATATCTGAAAAAATAATATTCATAAGGTCAATATCATAGAGATTTTATTACCGCGGCAATCTTTGAATCCCCCGAATTTAATATCTGAATCTATAAATGTTACATTCAAAACAAAAACTACCAGGCCATTTGCCTAATCATCGGCAGATTGATAGGTTACCTATGACATAAAATCAGGATATAACTTACTTACTTACTACGCTGCCACCGATTCGTCATTTTGTTCGGTCCTGTGCCAATTCTGAACAATCATGCACATTTAGTGCTTTAAAGTCCTAACTAACATACTAAGGACGTAACTTACACTTCTATTAACCAACTTAAAGGCATCATTAAAGAACATAGTCCAGTTCAAAAATGGCGCCTCCTTCTGCCACTGTCGTATCGTATACGGATTGTACAGCCCCTCCTCGTCTCGCCTGTCTTCAGATGGCGTCGTAATATTCGCCAGGTCCGTCTCAAACTGGATGACTCTGCTCATCTGGATCCTGGCTTCGGTCTTGTTGGCACCGAGGAGTATGCATATGCGAGTCATGTAGTCCAGGTATGCGTCTAAGACTTTCTTGTAGCCTGTCTTGTTGAGGTAGTTGTCTCTAGTTGGGAGGTTCAAGCCGCCTTGGTCTAACTGGAAGGAAAAAACATAGAAATTATTTTCCTTATCGTGTTAAAGTTGATTGAACTTGACGACTTAAAGTAAATAAAAATCCCAGAATAACAGGATAAAAGACCTTGGCTTGGCTTGTTAATGTCTGAAGTAATGACCACGACCACTATGTCAAGAGAGATCCCAACATAGAAGAAGGAGAAGAAGAAGGTTATAAGAATCTGACCTCCACGCTAACCAAGGTCTGTCCCGTGGAGGGTGACTTACGATTTGCAGGAAGAAACTGTATACGGCCAACAAAGATGCAATAAGAATAAAAACCAAAAAAAATGTCTTAATTAAAACCTAAGCTTAATACTTACCACGATAACGTGTTTCGAAGAATTTCTATCGTCTTCTGTCACAGCCCAGTTGAAAAGTCCGCCCAAATTATATCTGGAATTTAGAGCAAATGAAAATTGAGAAGGGCAAAGAAATGTCTTCTGGAAGTAATGACATGACATTATCAAAGTATTTAGGTAGCCAGCATTCAATCTTGTTTGTGGCCTAGGTGTGTTATTACGCCTGGGGAGGGACGTGAAGTAAGTTCTTCAACCCGTACTCATGTCTCCCCACTCTGGCGATGAGGGAGTGAGAGGGAGGGACATAACCCGCCTGCCCCCCGGCAGGAAGGTATGAATAAGGAGTCGCAAGACTACGTTGGCCCACTTCGGGTCAGCGGCATTCCCCAGCGTCAACAAAAAAAAAGGTGTGTTAATCAGAACAGTTGGCAACTACTCACGTGTTCTGTACATCTTGCAGAAGCGTCTGTAAGTCCCACTTATGAGGTTTGGCGGTCGTGGTTGGCAGAATGTGCCAGCCGCCCAGCTTCTCGATCACGCTGAGCAGTGGCTTGGGTCCCAACTTCTCGATAGTCTCATTGGTGTCTATGCAGGCGTCGTAGTAGATACGGGCTTTTGCTTCTGCTCCGCCGTCGGAGATGTTGACTTTTTCTGGAAAAAGTGGAGATATTGCTTTACTTTGTTCTCTTAATTCTACCATAACGTCTATAAGAAACATTTTTCGACGTATTTTGAACTCGACTCGACTTGACTGTGTTTCTTCGGATACTCTCACTACCATTGTGAGAGTATCCAAAGAATCACAGCCGGGCCCTATCAGAAGTCGCCGTGCACCGCCAGTCCGCTAGTGACCATGGCGCAACTGGCCCCTGTAACGCAGCCGAAACGTCAAGCAGTAAAGTTCATAATATTGGCTTAAAATTTACGTCGCGTTAATTCCCGTCTATTATAATAATAATGATAGTTAAATGCAAGCTAGTTGTAACCAGCCACTGGAAATCTGTTGGCTCGGCAACGACAGGAAAGAAGATTTCTATAAGATTTTGGTAAATCTTACAGAAATCTTCATTCATTATTCTAGTGGTCCAAACTATGGACCTCTTACAATCTGTCAATTTGCAGATTGTAGCCAACGTGTGGTTAACTGCTGTACATACAAGTTTACATACCTATCTACTATGTAAGTACGCTTTTACAAGTGCAACCACTTATGAAACTGTTAATTTAGTCAAAATATATTTCAACTCCAAAGACAAAATACAGGAAAAACCAACATATTTTCAGATATTGAAAATAAAATACTCATAAAATGTGTACAAACGATTCTGTAAAAGAGAATGTCTAATAAGTATCGCATATATGCTCGGAAAACGATGGATGGAATTCACAAAGGCTATCTAATTAGATATATTAGTAAACGAGATTTATGTATGTTTATTTTATTAGGCTGTGTAGAGACGAGAATGTATGGTCAGCAAAATAGACGTAATTCAGTTCTTTAGATTTTCGCTTCGCATTTTAATTTAACTAAGTTGTCGTTGCGTTAAAATTCCCGTTATTAGGTACTAGCGGCCGCCCGCGACTCCGTCCGCGTGGAAAAGTAACTTTTTACCCCCCTTTCAACCCCTTACAACCCCCTTTTCGCAATAAAAAGTAGCCTATGTCCTTTCTCAGGGTCTAGATTATCTGTATACCCAATTTCATTTAAATCCGTTGAGTAGTTTTGGCGTGAAAGAGTAGCAGACAGACAGACAGACAGAGTTACTTTCGCATTTATAATATTAGTATAGATTAACATTAGACGCGATTAGTTGTAGTGTAGTAATTCGGCTGGTCATATCAGCCGCAGAACCAACAGTTTATTATTTGTGACTTCTAGCAAAATTATTGGGCAGGCTCAAGTGGGGGAGGCTGGGACATCCAAAGATTTCAGTCCCAATTGTCCTCTCCACCAATGACACGGGGGACAACTGGGAGATCTTTATTAATAAATACCAGTTGTCCCCCAAGGGGACAAACGCCAGAGGGGACTACTGGGATACTACACCGACAGTTGTCGGTGCTATCAGCCGCAGAACCGACAATTGTCGGTCCTATCAGCCGCAGAACCGACAATTGTTGGTGCTATCAGCCGCCAGAAGCAGAACGACAACTGTCGCACGCAGGTTGACTATACGATTATCCTCATATAAATAGAAGTTAATCGACGGCAAAACATTAAGAAGGATTGAAAATACAAAGATGATTTTGCACACCATACTGATTTCTACCATAATAGTTATAAAAGATAAGTAAATATCCTAAGCTCTTCATAAGGCATGATCTATTGCCGTTCGCTTGTATTTGCCGAACATTTTCGTATGGCGATAATTTTTGCAATGTAGTTCCTATTAGTACACGGCGTCTTTGAAAATTTTAAGGAAATAATTGTAGGTGGACGGACAATAGATATTGACACGCTAAGATGAGAGAGAGAGAGACTAGAGCTATCTCTTCCAAAGCTGTCGATTTGAAGCTCTTGGTACGTTTAGAAAATGATTCAGAATTTGAGAGTCTGGTTGTTACAATACTTATAATAAAGTGACTTCTAATCTTCGCACGCCTTTTACACGATGACGCCTTAAGGCGTCATTTAAATCTTTTACGTATGGCGTATGACGCCGTATGGCGTCTTAAAGAATTGATTTTTCTTTTATGTGATAGGTAGTAGCAGGCGAGCAGGCGTCACCTGATGGTAAGCAATTGCCGCCGCCCATGGACACTTGTAACACCAGTGGAGTTACAAATGTGCGCTGCGATATGCAAATGTGCAAGTGAGTGTGATATCTGATGCCGACTGAATGTAAACTCTTATAAACAAGTCAAAATCGTAACAAAAAGCAAAATGTGTTCAATCATGGCGGAAGACGCCTATAGGCGTCACTTTACTGTGTGGCGGCTGACGCTAGTAGGCGTCACAGAGTTTGTTAGCCGCCATGGGCATAAGTCCCTAAAAGTGGACTACGCAATGAATCGGGTACCAGACCAACTGAATTCTCTTGTAAACTGGATGGATAGCGCGGCTTTTCGTTTATAACACCTGACAACCCTATTAACAGATATCCAAATAAGCTAGACATAGATACCACTCTGGGCTCCTAGTACCAATATCGATTTATTGGGCTGCGTACTGAAGACCGTTTCCAAGGCCGCGCCCGTAAACTTGACCCAAACCACACAACAGTTATACACAGAAGGACGGCTCGATGTTATCTTGAAGTAGAAGAGTGCGTTACCGTTATAACAAAATACTGTATAGTCTGCGGCATGAAACAATAACGATGATCTTGAGTGCGCAGAAACCAATTTTAGTAGAAAGTCTTCTTTTTTACAAGTGCGCAAAAGCCAAGAACCAATTATATTACGTACTATTCTGATATGGAAGTAGATCTGTAAAATAACGGCAAAATCCAGAAAATATAAAATACCACGTCAATTTCGGACAATGCCTCCATTTCCGGGATAAGGGAAGGACAACCACAAAAACCCTTTTCGATGGTCGAATTATCCCTAAAGGATGCTCTAGAGATTTATATAGTCGCGCACAATACATGAATCCGCATAATATGATGGATTTTCCCACCTCTCGTTTTATTTGAGGAATTAGAAATTCAACAAATGTGCCGGAATTTTACGGGAACAAGAATTTTCAGAGAAATATTTTTATGAAATATGTGATGAACGGGTCGAACAAAAAGTATGTTTCGAATTATTCGAACATACTTAGCTCGGGTTTGTGATTACCAATCCGCATTAGGCAAGCGTGGTGACTAAGCCAAATCTCTCATATTAGCTATGACTTGATATCTATGATGGAGGCCTTTATATTTTACTTTTATATGTGATCACAGTATGGACACAGAATATACTTGATACTATTGGATTGGACGTATACAGGAAGGAATACCTAAATTAGATTCTGCCGTAAACTACGCAATTAAGAGAGACTTAGGAATAGACTATTTTATGGGATCATCATGGAAAAGCCTCAAAATAATGACGAAAACGTTTTACTCACGGACGTATATATAGCTTTGACAAGGGGGGTGTCCCACATTGCAAAACAATTACGAATCGAGTAGATAAGTTCGATGTCTGAACAGAATCGATTAGTAATTGGATTAGTATAGTGTTAGCGAACAGCTTTAGATTACATTCAAGAAAAGAAACCACTATGTCAAAACTCTTCGAACGGCACATTTTCTGCCATTAGTAGATCGGCGGTGAGGGAAAACATTGTGACGAACCCTACACGTTTCTGATAGTTTCTAAAACGTGTGACCTTGATTCAGTTGGACTGGTTTTCCTGTCTAAGGGTTGCGAAGGTAAGCCGGCTATCCCTTCATTGTAAGTACCGGACTCGTGAAATCTGTCGTTCCATTACATATGTAATGTTCTTCGTCGATCCATAAATAATAAAGATCGTGCGTGACCCCTTAGATCTAAACCATCTCGTAACAAATGAGAATAGGTACCTATCGCATCCACACAAAGGTGAAACACAGCACTCATGAAAGGGAGGAATAACTCCGATTCGGTCGTAACGTTACGTTTTAATTGTTTTAGGCCCTCATTTGTCACGATCTCGCGCAGCTCTGTCTGCCTCGTGGATCGGCATGCCCAATGTCTTAACGACAGTGTCGGATCACGATCGGGCACGATTTATGAGAATCTAAAATAACTCACTCTCCGGCTAGATGGAGTGACGATCTTCGAAAAGCCGTTGGTATAGTAGACTGGATGCGTCTAGCCGAAGACAGGGTGAAATGGCGAACATTGGAGGAGGCCTACGTAGTGGACTGAGACAGGTTGATGATGATGATGATGATGAAAATAACTCACCAAGCGCATATCGTATGATCAGTTGATTCTGCAGCTCTATCTTGCTAAATATGCCCCAACTGGACTTCCCCTCAGGGATCGGGTTGTTCCGTATCCAGCCTCCACAGGCGAACTCGTAGAAGTCCTCACAGGGGTCCTGGCTGGTGTCCAAGGCCCTGATGACTTCACTGGCGGTGTAGATGCAGGAACTTGATAGGCAGACCGGAGATTCTGGAATAAAGTAGATGTTTTTACAGTTTTTATGGTGCAAGTTTTAACCGTGGCGTGGCGGAGTGATGTCACGGCCTTACAGAAGACCGGCGTAAAGCAGCGCCTGCGCTGTGTTTCGAGTGAGGCAGGCTCAATTGAGGGGAAAGAGGTTTAAAAGTTGGCATCGCATTTGTGACTCTACTGGTATTGCTTGTGTCTATGGGCGGCGGTTATAGGTTACCATCAAGTGATTCGTCTGCTACCTATCACATTAAAAATGTCTAACCGTTTAATGAGATACACCGTGAACTCCACATAAAAAAACACGTCAATTCGTCGCTCTGTTTTGCCGTGAAAGAAAGACCAACATATAGACAGACACACTTTCCCATTTAAAACATTAGAATGGATGGATGGAGAATTCAAAGTTTCTAAGCTGTAAAATTTTAGTGACAGCGCTGTTAGGATCCACTATTTCAAACGCTTTCAGCTTTAGTATGGAATAGTGTATCTAGATAATTATCGTTGCCCCCATAATACAAAACGGAGAATAAAACCACAAACGGCGGTGGCGGCGCCACTGGACCGGACAAGCCTGAACACTGTGTTAGGTGTGTTCGTGGTAATAACCTTCACTTATGAACAATAACTTTTATAGCCCATAAAGTATTTCATAAGGCTTTTTATCTTTGGTAGAATTTAATACGAAGATGTTATAGCGAGCTAGAATAGCAAATGACATGTGGTTGTGTAAGTATTAATACTTGGAGTTCCACACCCCAAGGGTAAAGAATAAAATAGAATAGATATTTTGGGGGGCTCCCATACATAAAACGCAATTTTGTGCTTATTTTCATAGTATATATCGATGACATTATGGTGTTTTCAAAATTTTTTTGAATTTGTCCAAAATTTTTATACCTACTCTAAAAATGGACTCGCCCAGAAACTTTGAATGCTTACAAAACCAGCCAGACGTTATATTTTTCACTGAAAATTTTGGCTATGGGTTCTTATTTGTCTGTTTGTATTGGTCTGGTTGTTTTCTATGTATTATAAGTATGTATTTACAAAAGAAAAGTATTATACGTATATATTTGTAATCCCACTGTTGGTTCTGATATCTGTAACACAGGTGCTTGAGCTACCTATCTCAGAGTCAGACCAATGTATGTGATGTAGTGAAATATTATAAAAAAAAAAGAAAAAATTTTGATAAAGTATCAATATTTTTTAATTTAAAGAGATTAGTCCCAGTAGTAGTTTAAAGATATTTATCCCAGTAGAGGTGAAGTAAACTAAAACTTCAAGTTACTGAATAGGTACTTATAAGATACATGCTTTTAACTTTACAAACAATGCCTGGAATGCTAACTTAAGGATACCTATATTCCACCTTGCCTACTACTAAACCATTATGGTTTAGTAGTTTTTCCTATCTTTAAATCTTATCCCCTGGGAAGGAAATGACAATAATAACTGCTTCAGGCAAGGAAAACTGCCGTGACACGCCATCATTAAACTATAATTCATATAAAACTACACTGCGCAGCAAATAAACCGAGTCAATAGGAAATTTTCATAACGGACCACTGAGGACTACAAATACAGTTCGTATTTGTGGGCCTTCAGAATTAAAGTTAGGGGAAAACTCACCCGAAAAAAACCGAAAAATTCAAGATTTTTTTGCTCGTCACTGTTCTAAGATAACCTAACTTCACAATTTTTTTTTTCGTTTGTAGAGTTTAGTCAGTATTATCATCACAAAATATTGGTTAGGTTAGGTTAGAACAGTGACCGGCCAGAAAATCTTCAAATTAGGTAGTAGATTGTCCAAAACATTGCAAATAACTAATTCCACGCGGACGAAGTCGCGGGCGGCCGCTATAGATATAGTGTTTTATAAAAATACGTTTAAACTACCATAAAAGCCAGATGGGAATTTCAACTTGTACGTAGTCCGTACAGGTGGGCATTTCTCGTGCACTTGACATTGAACTTGAATTTAAACATTTCATACATTTATGTCCAAACAAATATCTAATTCCACTTCAATGTCGAGTACACGGGAATTGTTCCCCTGAGCACGTTAGTATGTAAAATAGCTGGTGGATCGAATTATTTTCTGCTCAGTGTACTTATTTACTTACCTTCCTACTATCATTAAAAGTTACATTAAAGCACTTTACAGCATTAAAAGGTTTTTTCCTTAAGATCCACTTAAATTGTGTTTTATGTCGTTTTACAAACTACACGAGTGTAACTCTAGATGAAAGATAATATTGTATGTACTGTAACGGTGTAATTATGACTCAAGGTTTTGCATTATATTGGAATATTACACTAAATACACTGCACTTACCTATTTATAAATGTACTAAATAGGTACTATATACTTAGAGGTAAATCAAATGAGAGCTTACTATCAGGTGATCCGTCTGCTCGTCTGCCATCTATCACATTAAAAAACCCCATTGTGCCTCGGGTGCCCTCACTCAGTCGAATGGGCCTCGCCCATTCATGCCGAAGCGTGGCTCCCCCACGGTAAAATGGTTGGCTGCGCACTTGTGACAATACTGGTGTTGCAGGTGTCTAAGGGTGGCGACAATCGCTTACCATCAGGTGATCTGTCTGCTCGTCTGTGTGCTATCGGCTATCGCCATCTTAAGGGAGGTCGTGGGAATCAAGCGTAGAATTGAACTAACTCAGAAACTTCTACTGACCTTTTTGGTCCGGCTGATAGCAAGGCGGCACCGGCAGGTAAGAAGGTTGCTTGATGGTCAGCAAGATGATCACAGTCAGTAGCACTGTCACCAGCGCTATGGCCAGTATCACCATCAGGATCTGTTCTAGTTTCGTGCGCTGATGCCATCCTATTAGTGAGACGCCCTGGAACAAATGAAAAGGTCTTTTTAATTAAGAGTATAAAAAGGTATGTAACCTTTTTTATATGAATTTAGCATATCGTTCCGCCGCGCCGCCATTTTGAATGGAGCAGTTTTTTAAAAATGGCGACCTACGATGTGAAAATGTATCCCCATACATTTTCACTTCGTGCGTCGCCATTTTTTTGGTTTCAAGTTGTAACAATAGATGGCGCTGGGTGTCGATTGCGTCACGCAATTGCTTCGCCCTTTCGCTTTACCAAATTTCTTTATTTTATCTTTCAAAAGCCTTGTTGTTGTAGAATTTACCTCTCCTTATCCTCCTGGTGACCCTGACTTCCATTTTAGCTTCTACGCGGTCAATACCAATGAACATTTAAACTCCGAAAATAAACTGTTCCACTCCACAAACATCGTCCATTATCCAAAATTACATTGCAATGTAAAACAATCATCGTGGAGACCGTTACAGAAATAACTAAGTACCTAGACTGCTTTCATGGTTTTCCATAGCTTAATATTTAAACTAACTAACAAGCTAGGCTGGCGCAGCTACCCAAAGTGAGCCTTGGCCTCCGAAAATAAGAACCTCCATCTAAGTCTGTCCTGCGCCATCTCCTGTCAATCATCAGCCTGGAGTCCACGCAAATCTTTCTGAACTTCATCCCTCCAGCAGCGGTACCTTGGACGGCTAACTGACCTTCGACCATTTAGCCGTCCCAGGTAGGCTCTTTTTGCTGCACGATATTCTCTCATATCGTCATCATTTCAGCCAAAGACGTCCACTGCTGAACGTAGGCCTCCCCAAAGTTCTTCACATAGATCGGTTCTATAAATCTGTGCCACCCGTATCTAAGGGACTCCTGCGACGGGCACAGTAAACACCACAACTAATTATAATTAAATTTTCCTTCCATGTCACACATCAAAGGTGAACAAACCTTCTTAGATCGTACAGTCTCACACATCAGGTTACCACAACCTGTCAAATTTCCTGAATTGATATTCAACCTAATGTGTATAACAGTAAGATGAGAGTCGATTGAAGAAATTTGACAGTTTTGTATACTTTGATGTGTAGCTGTACACTGAATCGTTCAATAGGAATGTGGGAACAACTCCGGAACATTTCAACCCAATCAGAAGTTCGATAAAGAGTCCCTATTTCTCTTAAAGGAAGGGGTTGGAAACGTATCACAATATGAGGTTTTCCAGTAGTATTGCGAATCGATTTATTATTAACTAGCGGCCGCCCGCGACTTCGTCCGCGTGGAAAAATTTTCCCCGTTTTTTACACATTTACCGCTCTGTCTTTGCTCCTATTGGTCATAGCGTAATGTTATTTAGCCTATAGCCTTCCTCAAAATAGACTATCCAACAAAAAAAGAATTATTCAATCGCACCAGTAGTTTCGGAGATTAGCGCGTTCAAACAAACAACAAACAAACAAACAAACAAACAAACAAACTCTTCAGCTTTATTATATTAGTATAGATCAGTAGGCAAAAGTCGCCCACCGTTTGGTCTAGTGGTTTTAGTACCGGGCCGTGATCTCGGGTTCCCGGGTCGAGCAAAAGTATAGTTCGAATTTTTCGAACATAGCTCGGGTTTGTGATCACCAATCCGCATTAGGCAAGCGTGGTGATTAAGCCTAATCCACCACAGTAGAAATGACTTGATTTCTATGATGGAGGTCTTTGCCCTGCTGTAGGACAGTATAGAGACTGATACTTTTAGTGCAAAAGTGTCCTAAATTAAAATATGATATTCCTACCACAATCGCACTTGATAGAAAGTGACGGACGATACGGTTTAAGATGGTATACTCGTATTTATTTTATTTTAAGCGGGCGCTTATGCAGGTCCTATTCAGACCATTATCACTGCGACCCGTTTGATCTATTTGAGATGATATAGTATTTATTTTATTTTAATTATTTATTTTCAAGGGAAACATACATACTTTTTTATGCATTAACATAGCTCACATTTTCTAATGCAATCGTATATCGCTGGTATTATTTGCAATGTGGCGCTATAGTAATATCCGTACTCTTTCTGAGCGTGGGAAGTAAGGAATATTGATAGAGGAAATTGGTTATTGGGTACGAGACTTCCTTGTGGATAAGAAGAAAAGATTAACCTAATATCCGTTATAGGTTTTTAGGAAAATCATTAGTTATAGTGGGATGGTGTCGAGCAAAAGTATAGTTCGAATTTTTCGAACATAGCTCGGGTTTGTGATCACGAATCCGCATTAGGCAAGCGTGGTGATTAAGCCTAATCCCATCATAGTAGTGATAACTTGATTTCTATGATGGAGGCCTTTGCCCTGCAGTGGGACAGTATATAAATAAGCTGATACCTACTTACTTACTTATTAGATATGGCAATTGATAAACTTCTTTAGCATCTAACGAATGGGGAAAGGGTTGAAGATAGCGCACTTGTGACAATACTGGTGTTGCAGGTGTCTATGGGTGGCGGCAATCGCTTACCATCAGGTGGTCTGTCTGCTCGTCTGTGTGCTATCGCCATCTTAAGCGTAGCTTTGGACTTTTATACTACCTATAGAAACCTCTACTAACCTTTTTGGTCCGGCTGATAGCAGGGCGGCACCGGCAGGTAAGAAGGTTGCTTGATGGTCAGCAGGATGATCACAGTCAGTAGCACTGTCACCAGCGCTATGGCCAGTATCACCATCAGGATCTGTTCCAGTTTCGTGCGCTGATGCCATCCTATTAGTGAGACGCCCTGGAACAAATGAAAAGGTCTTTTTAATTAAGAGTATAAAAAGGTATGTAACCTTTTTATATTGAATTTAGCATATCGTTCCGCCGCGCCGCCATTTTGAATGGGGCAGCATTTTAAAAATGGCGACCCACGATGTGAAAATGTATCCCATTCATTTTCACATCGTGAGTCGCCATTTTTTGGTTTCAAGTTGTAACAATAGATGGCGCTGGGTGTCGATTGCGTCGCGCTAAATGCTTTAGCCTTTTCGGTTTACCAAATTTCTTTATTTTATTATATTTCATAAGCCTTGTTGTAGAATTTATCTCTTCTTATCCTCCTGGTGACCCTGACTTCCATTTTAGCTTCCACGCGGTCAATACCAATGAACATTTAAACTCCGAAAATAAACTGTTCCACTCCACAAACATCGTCATTATCCAAAATTACATTGCAATGTAAACAATGCATCGTGGAGAACGTTGCAGAAATAACTAAGTACCTAACTGCTTTCATGGTTTTCCATAGCTTAATATTTAAACTAACTAACAAGCTAGGCGGGCGCAGCTACCCAAAGTGAGCCTTGTCCTCTGAAAATAAGAGCCTCCATCTAAGTCGGTCCTGCGCCACCTCCTGTCAGTCATCAGCCTGGAGTCCACGCAAATCTTTCTCAACTTCATTCCCTCCAGCGGTACCTTGGACGGCTAACTAGCCTTCGACCATTTGGCCGTCCTAGGTGAGCTCTTTTTGCTGCATGATATTCTCTGATGTCATCATCATTTTAGCCAATAGACGTCCACTTCAGGACATAGGCCTCCCCCAACGTTCTCCACACAGATCGGTTCGTGCCTCCCGTATCCAAGGGACTCGTGCGACGGTAAAACACCACAACTAATTATAATTCAAGTTTAAATTTCCTTCCATGTCACACATCAAAGGTGAACAAACCTTCTTAGATCGTAGTCTCACACATTAGGTTAACACAACCTGTCAAATTTCCTGAATTGATATTCAACCTAATGTGTATGACAGTAAGATGAGAGTCGATTGAATAAATTTGACAGTTAGGTATGTTTTATGCGTGACTGTACGTACCTACATCGTTCAGTGGGAATGTGGGAACAACTCCGGAACATTTCAACCCAATCAGAAGTTCGATAAAGAGTTCCTATTTCTCTTAAAGGAAGGGGTTGGAAACGTATCACAATATGAAGTTTTCCAGTAGTATTGCTGAATCGATATATTATTAATCAGTAGTGCAAAAGTCGCCCACCGTTTGGTCTAGTGGTTTTAGTACCGGGCCGTGATCTCGGGGTCCCGGGTCGAGCAAAAGTATAGTTCGAATTTTTCGAACATAGCTAGGGTTTGTGATCACGAATCCGCATTAGGCAAGCGTGGTGATTAAGCCTAATCCCATCACAGTAGCAATGACTTGATTTCTATGATGGAGGAGCCTTTGCCCTGCAGTGGGACAGTGTACAGGCTGATACTTTTATAGCAAAAGTGTCCTAAATATTCGGCTTTTAGATGATGATATTTCGCCTATTGTAATTTCACCTGTATCTATTTTGTGCCGCCCCGATATCTATGTATGATATTGTAGACCTATGTATTTATAAAGTATATTTTTTTTTATATCTTTTGGTTTTTATTATTATACTATAAGCTAACGCTTGACCACAATCGCATCTGACTGATGGAAAGTGACGATACGGTCTAAGATGAAATGTATCGCTGGTATTATTTGCAATGTGGCGCTATAGTAATATCCGTACTCTTTCTGAGCGTGGGAAGTAAGGAATATTGATAGAGGAAATTGGTTATTGGGTACGAGACTTCCTTGTGGATAAGAAGAAAAGATTAACCTAATATCCGTTATAGTTTTTAGGAAAATCATTAGTTATAGTGGGATGGTGGTCGAGCAAAAGTATGTTTCGAATTTTCGAACATAGCTCGGGTTTAAAATCACCAATCCGCAATAGACAAGCGTGGTGATTAAGCCTAATCCCATCATAGTAGTGATAACTTGATTTCTATCATGGAGGCCTTTCCCCTGCAGTCGGACAGTATATAAATAAGCTGATACTACTTATTTAAAAGATATGGAACTTAGTAAATTAGGTAAGTTTCTAGTTTAAAATTTTATCTTAGTTTATATCGTTGGTCGCATCTAACCCCCTTTGGTTACTGAATGACAGGGCAGTAGTGAACTCTACTGGTATTGCAGGTGTCTATGGGCGGCGCCAATCGCTTACCATCGGATGATCAGTCTGCTCGTATGCCACCTATCACATAAAAAAACGAAGGAGACGCACAACAGCGCGTGTGAATATTTGATCATGAATTACGTTTCGTTCTAGGCTATCATATAATATCTAGTTTCATCCCAAGAACAAAATTTCCCTTAGCGGCCTTCGTATCTTCGGTTTCAATAGTACGTAATTTCAAAACTCAATATTCTAATCGATTAAAGATAACGATTCACTGAACAACTCGTTACTTCAGTTAGAGCTACAATCGATTGAGCGAAATTTTTTTCTCGTATTTCGGGGCCAGTCCCGACCATACTTCGTGACGATACCGAAATGGGAATTAAAGGCTATCTCTTCCCCAACTTTGATGTCGGATTCAAATCATTCGCCATTAAACTTTTTTTTAACTGAAGCATGTAGTACAGTCAGTTACATATCAAGTTACCACAACTTGTAAAGTTTCCTCAATTGATATTCAACCTAATATGTATGACAGTAAGATGAGAGTCGATTGATTAAATTTGACAGATTCGTATGCGTTGATGTGTGGCTTTACCTAAGAGATACTTTTCGTGAGGTAGGTGCAGGTGTTAGCCGAACCAAATCTTTAAAACTTTTTTATAATTCTAGTTATAATGTTTAACATTTTTTATATTGTATTTTGTACTGGTTGTGCGTAATACAGTGTTTGTCGTGCGCATCACAGTGATCTCTCGAGGTGTTCACGGAAGACCAGCGTCGCGGCGTCAGTAGACGACACGACACATGCTGAGTGAACGCCTTTTTCACTGACACTAGATCCCATTTTTCTTGCCTTTCAAATTGTCATGCTATATGTACTATGTGTCAGGAAATAAATTATTTTTATTTCTTTCTTTCTCTTAAATTCAATTGCCTAGAACACTAGAACTGTCAATTCTCTGAGATAGATTCGCGCGCTATTGTTAATTACAATTATTTATTGCGAGTAAAACTGTGTAAATTACCACTTAAAAATTAGTTTCACTGTTATTATAAGTCCGATAGGCCGACGCCCGGTAGGCCGACCTAGGTATCGCTGGAAAGATGTCGTCGAGAGTGATCTGCGAGAACTTCAGGCCAAGGACTGGCAACAAGTGGTACAAGATCGACCGAAGTGGCGTTCTCTTGTTTCG